>WBMV01003618.1:0-103241 GCA_013396655.1 Campylorhamphus procurvoides | reverse complement strand
ATTCATCTCAAATGCTGGACCATTGACGAACCATGATTGATGCTGACATAGGCTGCTGTAAGGTCTTAGGAGGTGTCAGAGACTCATGACATATCCTGTGACACTATCCATTGTAAAACTCCTTGTCTCAGTGGAGGTACAAGGTGTTCCCACCTGACCTTGAAATCTTTGATTTTGGTGGGGGAACTTCCCCTACCCCCAAAGGATCAAGACCACCACTTCAATCAATAGACATCAAAGCTGCAACTACCAAATTTGATTGCTGGATCTAGCAGGTGGTGGCTATATAAATATATATATATATATTTATATATATATTTGTACTTTTATCCTTTCTTTCTCTTCCTTTTCTTACAGTTTTCCTTAAATGTTTTTTTAAGCTTTAATATTGCCATATTACTATAGATGATAACATCCAAAATGGCAACATATCTGTTTACCTTTGAAACAAATTGTTCTAAAATAAATCCTACATATATATATATATTTACAAACACTGATTATTCAGTGTCATTTCACTCCCATCCCCTGCGAGGGATTTATTTATAAGAGCCTAGGGGTTTTATAACCAGAATGCCTTACTCTTTTAATGATCTGTAGTACTGAATTGCACATTCCAGTCAAACCTATGCATGTGGACTTCAATAAACCCCAGCACAACACTCCAGTCATCCAGAGAACTTTTAGTCAAAAACTTCAGAGCAGAGTGAGACATTAACTGTGTAAGAACCCTCATTTCCTTCAGAGGGTTGTAATTTCACATATAAGACCCTTAAGTATGACTTAAATCCTTAAGCCATATTTTGTGGCACAAGCTCTAATTACCTATAAATCATGCTGTGTTATCTGCTTGACACATAAAGCTTGTCTATAAATACGAAATTGTTTCAAAATCCATATTCATGCATAGCACTGAATTGAAAATATAGCAGTTTTGTTTTTGTTCCAAAGCTACAGATTCAAAAGAAAACACTTTGAAGTGCAGTATCTTGCTTGATTGGTATTTTTTGCCTCTTTTTATTGTATATGTTTTTGGGTTTTAGTTTGTTTTTTTTTTTTTTGGTGGGTTGCGGCTTTTTGTTTGGTTGGTTGTATATGAAGATTCAGTTTAATGTAATCTTTGGAATAACAGGAAATCAAATGCTTTTCTGTTATAGTTTCAACACTCCATTGGAATTTCTTCCGAAAAGCTTGGAGCCAACGCCTTAATGTCTGTAAAGATGGTTAACAAAGGGCACCATGAATATTCAGATGATAACTACTTTAGCCAGAGCCTTTTGTTGTGATCTCTCCCCAGGCTGGCAGGGGGAGGGAAGACTGGCTCGGCCAGGGGAAGTGGCCAGGATTTCTGCACTTTCTGCATGGCTCAGGAGCTCAGCTCTCGGTGGAGTGAGCGAGGACAGGGACACACACTGTTACGGCATGACTAGATAGCCTGGACTGTGTTTTCTCCCCCCTAACTCAACCATTTCATCCATGGGCACTGCAGAAGCTGCTGTGAGGAAAGAAGGAGAGAGAGCATGCCTGTTTCCTGTGGAGACGGGTTTTCTGCTGCTTTTTTCAACATCGACCCCATGGGAGCTGACCTGGTGACTGTGCCTGCCATCTCGCCTGAGAGAGAGCACAGTCTGCCGGGCGTGACATCGCCAGCTGCTGTCCGTAAATATAACTGCACCCCCTGAGAGAGGGGTAAGCAGCTGAGGCACAACATCGCCACCTGTTGTCCGTAGATATAATTGCATTCCCCTTTTTTGGAGGGTTAGCCAGAAGACCTTTTAACTGTTTGCCTTATCGTTTGGGGGCAGGGGAGTTATAACAAACTGTTGGTGTTTGGTCCTTTCTGGATATATATATATATATGTGTATTGTGGTTAAGAACTGTTATCCTTTTCATATATAAATATTTTCTAATTAAAGTTCTGTTTTCCTAAATTTAAAGGAGAGGGACATTTTCTTAAGTTGCATTAAGGAAAGTCATCTCAGCTACATAAGTAGCACTAATAGCACTGGCATTAACAGTATTTATTTGCTCTCATAAAAAAAAATAAAGAAAATCACAACACCTCTTCAATTATGTTCAGTGTATCTCGATAGCCATAAAAATGTGCTGTTTGCCACCTTTCTAGGACAGAGAACAAAGGATCTTAACTGATACATCTACTTCTCTGTTGACTGCATGCAAAATAATCCAGTAGGAAATTATTTTATTAAGAAAAGTGGCATATCAATAGCTGTCAACCATCCCTCTATGAGAGACTGGATTTGAGTGTCACTGAATTATTTGATTATTGGGTCGAGTCAACCAATCTGTGTGTGTGTCTGTGCCAGGGAAGGGATCAGATAGGGCTTCTCATGGTCAGGCCTGTGACCCGTAGCAGCCATGGCACACCAGATGGTAGCCATGTCGCATCTGGTAGCCTGCCAACACCATGCCCCCCTGGAGCCCCTGATTGTCTGGACCACCCCTCACTCTGTTCTGGACAGCACTGAGGGGTGTGGCACACAGATAATATAGAAATGCAATAAATAACTCTTCTCCATAGTTTCTGCCTGTCAAAGCTTCCTACTGAAAAATTTTCTGTCAGCCTTTTGCCAAAAGTTCTCACAAGAACTTTCTGCTGGAGTTTTTCCTCCCAGAAGTTCTCAGAAGAGCTTCCTGCTGGAGTTTCCTGCCAGAAGATCCTGTTATTGTTCATCTGAATAGGGCTACATGCCAACCAACTATATACACCCTCTTTTGAGCACTATAAAATTGAGAAGACACTTTGGAAAATTAAGGGGTTAGAGGAAAAATAGAGAGAGGACCCATTACCATAACGAAAAATCTCTCCCTACTTCCCCCTCACCGTCTCACATCTTCTTTGCCAAAAAAGCCTGCTGCTTGCTTGCTGCTGGGGACAGAAACTCTGCCAGCCTGGAGAGAACCAAAACCCACTATGCCACATGCATGAATTATATCTTATTCTTCTACTCTTCCCATAGTTTTGAGGGCCTAAAAGGTGCTGACCCGTCCCGCTTGGCCTGAGATGACCTTCAACACTCCTTGTGAATGACGAATCCACACCTCCTCACTGCATTCTGGAGAACTAGAGAAGCTAAGACCCTCTGCAGCCAAAGACATGCAGCAGAGACACAGGAAGAGAAAAGGCAGAAACTGCTTCTCCCTCCCCACCCCCACACTAACTTGGCAAAAGGTAGTTTTGGTGGTATGTCACGTTCTGCCAGGGGCAGAAATGACGAGTCACTCCAACTTCAGGATGCAAGCAGGAATGGCCATTTATTGAGGGGCTCATGGGACTTTTATGGGGTCAGGATGGGGGGTTCTGGAACTAGGGAGGAGTCACGGGCAGAGTTAGAGCGGAGCGCCACACATAAGGGAGGGAAGGGTGGTGACCGTGACATACAAGGGAGAAACTGGGGGTGGCTGGCCTTATAAGGAAGTGGTGCACTGCACCACAGGCTGGCCAATAAGGGAATGGGGATGCAACAACCAATCATGACAGTCGAACAATAGAAATTAAATAGAAACAGAATAATGACTATTCTAATACAGAGTATTGCTAACCGGCTAATGAGAACATTTTAAAACTTTAAAAACATCAGCCATGGGTCCGTTCTTTACACAGATTGGGTCCAGACACAGTAAGATCTTTCTTTGGCGCCATTTTCCTCAGGTCCTGGTGCCAATCCTGTGTTCTGCTGTTTCCAGCTTGTAAAATCATCCGGCGGTTCCCTCACAGTGGTAAGATTTTCTTCGCTTCTAAAAGTAGTCTTAGTTTTTTCCAACCTTTTCCTATTTCTTTTCTTAGTAATTAATAAAATCAGTTTTTGGTATCAACAGATAACTTCTGTGAGTTTTAATTTTGCTCAGGGAAAATATTTGAATCTGAAGTCCTTTCTGAAACCTTTAAGCAAACTGTAACAAGGGGTCAGTGAACCAAGTGTCCCATCTAGAAGGGGTGGCTGCAGTAACCAAAACACATAGGTAGAGGAGCACAGAGCTTTCTCTTTTTTCCCAGGTTGTCATCATGTAAAGGACTGTGGCAATAACTATTTTTCCCTCATTTTAATCTTTTTATTTACTCTCTCTTCTCCTCTTTTTACTCTTTTCTTCTCCTAATCTCTGTTTCTTTCTTTACTCTTTCCTTAATCTCTTATGGGTAATTTAAAATCATTGGGCTGTATTTTACCAAGACCTCGAGTGTGTTGGGTAATTTAGTGGAATCTTCTCCTTGGTTGTGTGCTGCCAGTGTGAACCTTTTGCCAAAATGCCTATTTTCTCTTTAAATTAAAAGAAGTCCCTTGGGGAATGTGTGTAGCATGTTATCTTTACACGACTTCAAGTTATTAAAGAATTAAAAGGCAATGCAAAAGTTCAGTGGGTGAACTCTTGGACTCTTAAATAAAAGTAATATTTAAGTAATATAAAAGCTCCAGTAAAGCTTGTGACTTTGAGACTAGGGTGTTACATCCTCCCCCCTTTGATTTTATGGGAGATCACAGCAATAATTTATCACACTGTGTCTGAGAACCAATCATGTATTAGAGTTCATCTCTTCTGTTATTTAAAACCATCTACACAAGTGCTTCTCTGAGATTCCCCGAGCTGTTTTAGTCTGTATGCTTCATGAAGCCAGTGAATGTTTTATAAATTTTCCCTGTTCTTAATAATTTTTTAGGGTTTGTTTGTTTGGTTTTGGTTTTTAGTAGATATATCTCTAGAATAAGCATTCCAGCCTGGGTCTTTTGGGGGTACACCGAAAGGAGCATAGCTGAACCACCTGGGTCAACATTCTTTTCTTTTCTGACATTTACCTTCAGTGCGACACAAGACTAGCACACGAGCCCCATTGTTCACAAACACACCATGGCATCCCTTCTGGGCTATGTCATGAGCATTATTAGTCCACATAGCTTACTAAGGAGGAGCAGAATAAGGTGGATTTTAGATACCTTCATAAGCCACAGGGCACAAACAAAGAATTTCTGATGTAGTAGCCTCAAAGAAAGGGAATAAAGCAGTTTCAAAAGAAGGGAAATCTGTTCCCAGAAACATCCCACTATAGCCTGAGCATCCTGGGTGGTAGGAGCACACCACTGGTGAGTAACTATTTGCATTTAACATCATTAAGAATCCAGTGTGTGGAGCTAGATTGCAAGAAGAGTTTTGGCATCACCAGATGTCGTTGTCTTGGTATAACTGACTGCAGCTGGTACTGTATAATAAATAATCCAAACTGCATATGTTTTGGTTTTTTTTTTTGGGACGGGAGGTTACAGTCTGTATGACTACTTTCTCTTCTCTCTATGCTTAACAGCACTCATGCAGTTAAAATTAGGCACAGGCAGATATCAGCTACAAAATGCCTCATAAAATTGAGCTTGTGCACATCTATGGAGAAAGACAAGTGGAATAGAATGCAGATTTTTCTTTCTAAAAGGCTCTATGTTTGTGAAGGAAGAATTAAAATTAACATACCAACTGTAACGGATGCAGTCATAGCATCTAGGATGGCAAGAAACTACCAAAAAAAATTATATATATACACACAGACAGAGGTTTCATTCATGTGAGCCACTCAGAGCTGTCAGTGTATAAGATTAGGTCTTCTGGCTTTCCATGCAAGAGACCAGCCAGGCATAAGAGGATACTATATCTAGATTTTACTAGACCATTTGCTGGAAACTTGTATTTGAAGTGTTTGGCAAAACAGTTTGAATTTCAGAGCCACAGGCCTTTGCAGAAATTCAAAAAGGTACAGTGAGAAGTCCACCATATTTTGAAGAGGCTTAAACAAAGGAAAGGAATACTTAGTTACTTGAACAAATTAAGATTTTTATTACATCCTCCCTTTCATGCTTCTGTCTAATTGAAAACATTTATAAGATGATAGAAAACAATCTTGGGCATAAAACATTGACTAGGAAACAGCACTTGCTTGCCTGCAGGCTGTCAGACATACCCTTCTTTAATCTGGAAAGAAACCAAAATGTCCATATTCTGTTTCAGAAGTGGAATTTAGCAGCCATTATTTTAAATATTACTTTTGATACAACATGAGAATCATAACACTGAGCTAAAGGTCAGCCATAGTTTTGTTACTACTAACAAAAAAACAGGAATTCCTTAAGGCTAATTGTAATGTTAAATAATACTTTTTGCTTTTTTCAGAAGTAAATGACATACATGCACTGCAAATGAAGGTTCAAACTACCACACTGTAATATAAATATGCTGTGCAATGGCATTTGCTGCAACCAAAAACCAGTAAGTATAGTTCTTGATTCTGCAAGGCTTCTAACAGCCTGGTAGAATCTCTTTGCAAGCTGTTAGAATCAACTTGTCTGGATTCTGATTAAAAGGTTGTGTTCAGCAAACTTCATTATTCTAACTGAGACTCTAAGTCTCAATTCTAGAACTGTCTAATTAAATTCAGTGCCATAAATTAGATCCATTGCCCCCAAACTGGGAATTCACATTCTGGGCTCCTCAGAAAAGCAGAAAGCAAAATCCTGCAACTGAAGTGTGTAGGGACACCTATTAACACTGGATAATTCTAAGGAGTACTAATAGCAAGTATTTTACAATCACCTCAACAGCCTATATTCTTTCATGAAAATTTAAGGGACAATTTAAAATAGCAATAAAAACAACAGACAGAAGTCACACATGGATTATTCACAAATAGGCAAGAATCCTTAGTCAAATTAATTGTTCTTCCAAACTGCTTAGACAGCTCTCTCTAATGTTTTCTGCCATCAGTCACTCAGAGTGAACCTGTGGTCAACCATCCTGGCAGAGCTGTTCATGCTGCCCTGGTATAGAGATGACTTATCGTAATCATATCCAGTAACTTGAAAAATAAAAGTGAAGTCACATAAAAAACTTTAAATTAATAATTGCTTTAAATTTCCTTTACTCTAGGTTAATACCACTGCGACCTACCAGCACTGCTCCAAGTGAAATACAAGAGAAACATTGTGTGACTGGAACACTTGCAACTTATTTAAAAATCTTGACAAAACATTACTGTGACTAGCAAATATAAGTAGCTGAGCATGTTAAAGTGCTGATACACCTGTCTTATTTCATAGAAGTAAAGTGATGCTTGTGGATGGTTCAAGTGGGTGACTAGCCCACTATGAAAACAAACCTTTGTTCTGCTAGTTTATGTCACAGGAGTCATAGCAGAAATTAATAAGAACTGCATTTGTACAACTCCCTGATTTTTCTGTGTCAAAATTTCAGCAACAGTAGAGTAAGAAACAAATAATTTAAACAGTGGAGAGTAAAAGAAGCATAGATGTAGTTGCCTGAGTGTAAATCATAGAACCACAGAATGGTTCGGGTTGGAAGGGGACCTTGAAGACCATCTAGTTTCAACCTCCCTGCCATGGGTAAGGACAATTTCCACTAGACCAGGTTGCTCAGGGCCCCATCCAGCGTCCCAGTGTTGGACACTTCCAGGGATGGAGCATACACAGCTTCTCTGGCCAACCTGTGCCAGTTCCTCACCACTCTCACAGTAAAGAATCTCTTCCTAATCACTAATGTAAATCTATCCTCTTTCAGCCTGAAGTCATCACCCCTTGTTCTATCCCTCTGAGCAACATTGTCTAGTGCAAGGTGTCCCTGCCTATGGCAGGGGCATTGGAACTAGATGATCTTCAAGGCCCCTTCCAACCCAAGCCATTCTATGATTTTGTGAAATTTAAGAAACAGTGGTAGTGATTCTGAATACTATGAGATTGTTACCTGTAAGGTTAAGCTGTAGCAGAATCCCAGGACAGTTTATCCCTGCATCTCCCATGCAATTTCTGGGCACAACTCCAGAGTGAGAGTGCTCTAGAGCCTCTCCACATATGTAGCATGTGTGCAGCCGGCCTGAACTAGGAGCTCTGACCCCTGCAGCCCTCAACAGTCCCAAGTGTTCCTAGTTTGCAGCTTAGATATAGCCTTGAAGTCTCATAAATGACTCATTATCTCATGATAAGGTACCAAATGTTTCTCATCTGAAAATAAATTATTGCAAAGAGGGTGCTACACTTCAGTGTAGCAGGAGATTATCCAAAACACTGGAGTTAAGATCTCTAACAGAACAGTATGTTCTGACAGAAGATTGATATCTTGAAACAATTCTTTTAAGTCTTTCCTTAAAATAAAGCTCCTTTCCTGGCTCTAGGAAATGAGTAATATTTCATGTCTACAGTTATTTGTGATGATGAAAAGGAGTTCATCTGCTGACAACCTGTCCCTTATACATTAAGTGTTTCTCTAACAGTGTAAGAGGAGGGAGACAGTTCAGTGTGATTTAAGTGAAAACAATCAGGTCTTTGCACTTTCTAAAATAAGGGTTGATTAAAAAAAAATGTATGTCTGTGTCCTCATATATTGGTCTACCATAATTAAAAGTTGCCCAAAAATGAGCCTTATTCAACCCACCCCACAAAAATTTTACTGTTACTACATATCAAAATAGCAGACAAAAATACCCAAGATAAATTATAAATTTAGCCTCATGAGAGCTAGAATTCAATTATGTTTGCTTCTAAGAATCATTTTCTTTAGTACAATACAACATTCGTGAACCAGGACAACAGCATTTTCAAATCAGAAGTTTCCACCTTTCTGCTGAAAGGTGAAAGTTTCTGTTTTCAGGTGTTTCTTTTTTCACTCAGAAGTCAAATCTGCGTGTATAAAGCACATATTTCTCACATAGAAAATAATTTTATTGAAGGAAATAGTTTAACCAGAATTCTTTGTGCCATTTTTACAATGAATTCTTGCTGGTTTGTCTTTTACAAAGCAACAGCATGAAATCTCAAGGTTCAAAATTAATCCTGCAGAGCAGCCTCAGCCCCACTGATTTTTAACCATTGAGTGCACCCAACACAGCCACAATAGCCAACCTCACATTATTAATTTAAAACAAGAGTCAAAAAATATAGAGAAAGAAAAATCTCGGTTTTTTTCCTCTTGGTGGAGCCTTCTTACATTTGGATGCATTTGAATTACACTGTTTTATCTCCAGTGACAAGTATATATCTTGGCTGTGCCAACATCTCAGACACATGCTATTTCTTTCTTTCATTTCCCTCATGCTTTTACCTCAGTACCTAATGTGCTGTCAGAATCACAGAATTCATCCATAAGTATTATGTGATGAGTAATTGCTGTACATGCAAGCACAGAGGAGAAACAAGCTTTACTTTTCTCCTTGTAATCATTTACATAGAGAATATGATCCCATATAAATTATTTCTTGTCATCTCTTTACATTTGATCAGCAGAAGGATCCTTCTATTGAAACTGGGAGAAAAAAAGAAAAACTACCAGCAATTTGACACTTCTTTATACTTAGAGTTTGAACGTTTGTACAGTTTTATATTCAAACTTCTAGAATTTCTGATGGTTTCTCCTCTTAAAAGAGGACTTCTTTGATAGTCAGACAACTTCTATCTTATCCCTCCGGGCTAAAAATCTCTATTTTCATGACTTCCCTGAGAAAATTAGAAATTTTGTATATCACAATATTATGAAGCAAAGAAGTGCTTCTTAAGTACCTTAAATGTGAGAGAACTGACAAAAAAAGTGTACTTCTGTAGGCTAGAAGAACCCACAAAGTGAGTTACTGACATACAGCTTTCTACTATAAATATTTTTCACATTAGTATTGGTCTTCAGATGAGTTCTCCAAGAATTTAATATAGTTACACCTTGACAGGATTCATCCTAAATCACATCTTTGTCTACATTTCTTAATACCAAAAAATCCACTTTGCATTAAAGTGACAAAGGAGTATGATTTAAGCTCTTAGCACAAGGCAATTCACAGTTGAAATAACTGAGCAGCATAACATGTCTTTTTCGGTGCGGGTTTTACAAGGCACCTGACATTGATGACTAATACTGATCACACAGTCCCATTAAAAAAAATAAATCATATTTCTAATTGATATTTTCCAATGTCTTTAAGGTAGAAATGTTGAGGGTCAGAGAAGGTAGGTTTTCTAGTTCCATTAATATTGTTGGAGCTTTCTCAGACAAATATGTCATAGACAGATCACTGTCCTGTGACATTGTAGAAATAATAGAACAGGTTTTGCTTTTGCTTGACAGAAATTCAAGAGTCTCATGAGTATCAGCAAAGAGAAAGGGGCCAAATTCTGCTAACTATACTAAATACCATTAGTGGCAGAATCCAGAGGATGAATGCAGTCACAGGATAAGGCTCACAGCATTTTTCATTTTCATGCATCTGTGTGACAAACATGAGCAGCAATTAGTATACCAAAAAATCCCGAAAAACCTAAATTAACTTTGTTTGGTTTTTTTTCTAGTTGAAGAAGTGCTTTTCAGCTATGACCCAATACTTTTCTGTCCAAGAAAACAAGACAGACTGTAATTCCAACAGGTTAAAATTTGCATACAACATAACTGCAACTAGCCTAAGAAACTTTTTGTGAGCCAACAACTAAAACGTTAGGTTTGGTTGAATTAGTACTTGGAAGACAGGACAATAGCTATTAGTCATGAAAATGTTTGCGATTTTTAAAGACTATTTCACAAATTCTGCAGTTTTTAATGCAATATTTTTCATAATCCAAAAGTGAGCATCACTTATTTGTTACTGATTATTTTCTGATGTAAGGCAAAAAAAATCCTAACTTTTTTAATAGTAACTCATTGTAATGATACGTGATCTAACTGGCCCATCACAGTACAATCAATAAGAAAAGAAAGCCCAATGGAAATGAAAAGCTTGAAAGCCCAGATATAAGAATTATTCATTCAGATTACCCAACACAAGGCTTTAAAGATAGAAAGCCTTCAAGGAACATCTCTATTGATGATTTGTTAAATTTTCTGAACATTTAGCTTTATATTTAGAAACAAAGGTAATTTCTTTTTGAAGAATATCATAACAAGGCATTTGACTGTGAGGTCTAAACAAAGGACAAAAAATTGTTATATTTTGCTAATCACTGTTCCATCTACTTTATCCATTGTGAGAGAAGACAGTACAAGGATTTCATATTGTACTCTATCTATTCAGATCATACCATCTCCACTATAATTTTCCAAGCATTATAGCCTTATTTTAACTTTTTATTTCAAAAGCACAGTTCTCCATTGAAAGTACCACATATACAGGAGTCATATATACACTGTCTTCACAAAAAGGTCTCCTGTGATCTTAAATGAAGTAATGTCGAATTGGAAAGAAATCTATTTCCTCATAATTTTGGAAGATAAACTGCCTTCATGCAAAGCAAAATCTCTACAAGCCTGTGGCCACTAAACATTTATATATTAACTTTAAATCAATGTTATTCACAGATTAAACCCTTTGAGTTTAGGCATCAAGCTTCTTTTTACAACTGCATAGAGTATGAAATGCCCTCTTACAGGGATGCTACAAACAGAACTCCTCCAAGGAGTAAGCGTATACTAGGGGATTACAATGCTCTAGAGAAGTCATCAGGTAATAATCTATGTAACAATATTCACAGCAGAAGGCTCCTGTCTTAGTTTAGAGGAAACTAAGATGTCTATGTTGACCAGGCAAAGAAAAAGGGCCTTCTTCCTCAAAAAATAACCACCCAGCTCCCTTAAATTAAGAACAAACTTCAATTAGGAAGATGTATAGAAAAGGATAACAGTTCTTAACTACAATCTATCTATCCATCCATTTATCTTTCTCCAGAAAAAAAAAGGAACCAAACAACCAATTTGTAATCAATGCTTTCAAATGAAAAGTTTGTTCCCTTTGGGTGCAATTATATTTAGAGTAGCCGTCAAAGCTCACTTGGCCCTGGCAGATGAACCTTAGGAGTAAAGGGTGGGTCCCGTTCTGCGTGTGCTGCACCTCACCTAAAAAATCCATTGTGCAGGCTCTAGGAATCTTCCAACACTCACAAAACCTTGTAGCGACAACTGAGGGATGAAATGGCAGGTGATAAGGTGTACTGGAAGTCGCAGTTCAGGACATTGGTCGCTCAAGACTGACACAGAGATGACAATCTGGTTTGGCAGCATCCTGAATGACCAAGCAGCCTTTTCCAAGGACAGCACTGCTTCCTCCAAATGGAGAGGGGCCTAGAAAAGGTGGCCTAACCAAAGCTCATCTCCACCCCTCACCCGGTTGGCTTCCCACAGCCAACAGGCATCTTCCTTGCAGTCAAACAAAAACAAAACCAAGAAGACAAAGGCTTGCACCTGCCTCCAAAGGTGTGTCCAAATTAACTATAACATGTTTCAACACCAGAACCATGCTCAACTCTGAGGATGGTGGACGTCCTGAGCATCGCTGTGCTCTAATTGCCCACGAACTGTCACTACTCAAAATCAACATTGCTGCTCTCAGTGAAGTTTGTCTTCATGAGGTAGGCAGCCTTAAAGAACAGGGTACCGGCTACACACTCTATTGGTCAGGCAAACCCAAAACTGAAAGACACCTTTCAGAAGTTGGTTTCATGATTAGAAACTCCACTGCCTCCAAACTCGAAAATTTGCCAACAGGTCATTCTGATCGCATTATCTCCTTACGCCTCCCACTTCACAAGCAGCAACATGTTGTTCTCTTCAGCATATATGCCCCAACTCTCCAAGCTGAGAAAGAAAAATTGTACACTGACCTGTGCCGCCTTACCCAAAAGGATCTTGCAGATGACAAGATCATAATCCTTGGTGACTTCAATGCCAGAGTAGGAAAGAACTCTGAAGCCTGGAAAGGAGTACTAGGCAAGCGTGGTGTTGGAAACTGCAATGACAACGGAAGTCTGCTGCTAGAGTTTTGTGCAGAGCAGCAGCTCACCATCACCAACACTATCTTTCAGCAGAAAGACATCATGAAGACAACCTGGATGCATACTCGATCCAAGCACTGGCACCTCATTGACTATGTCCAAGTGCAACAGAGAAATGCTCATGATGTCTGTCATGTCCGAGTGATACCTAGTGCAGAATGTCAAGCAGACCACCACCTTGTGCATTGCAAACCTAACCTCCACTTTAAGTCCAAATCTAAGAGGGGTGGCATTTGAAGGAGGAGGCTCAATGTTAACAATCTTCAAACAACTACAGTGAGAGAGCTTCCAGGTAAACCTTCAAATTAGACTTGAAGATCATTCCATAGATCCCTCTCCTGAAGCACTTTGACAGGATATTAAAATAGCATCCTGCACTCCTCTGAAGAATCCTTATGGTTCTCCTCCAAGAAAAACAAAGGCTGTTTTGACGAAAACAATCGAGAAATCCAGGAATTGCTGTCAAAGAAGAGAACTGCTCACCAAGCATACCTCGTCCAGCCATCTTGCCATGTAAGAAAAGCAGCCTTTCGTCTTGCATGCTGTAAGCCCCAACAGAAAGTTCCAGACATCCAGAACAAGTGGTGGATCAACCTAGCAGAAAAGACCCAAATATGTTCAGATTTGGGTGACCATAGAGGTTTCTGTGAGGCTCTGAAAGCAGTGTATGGACCCACACACCAGATTCTAAGCCCCTATTCAGCGCAGATGGCCAAACGCTTCTCAGAGATAAAACCTCCATCCTGAATTGATGGTCTGAACATTTTCAGACTCTCTGCAGTGCCAACCGTGTAGTCCAAGACTCAGCAATTCAACACATTACACAACAGCCACTGAAAAATGAATTGGATCTAGCTCCTACTATGGAAGAGACTCTTAAGGCCATACAGCAGGTGAAAACTGGCAAGGCAGCTGGGGTTGATGGAATCCCACCCAAAGTTTAGAAGCATGGAGGCCAAGCACTCCGTGCTAAATTTCACGAGCTCATTGTGCATTGCTGGGAACAAGGCAAACTACCATTGGATTTCCATGATGCAGTCATCATCACCCTCTACAAGAAGAAAGGAGAAAAATCAAACTGCTCAAATTACAGAGCTATCATTTTGCTCTCCATTGCTGGTAAAATCCTTGTAAGAATACTTTTGAACAGATTAGTACCCGCTATTGCAGAAGAACTTCTACCTGAAAGTCAATGTGGTTTCAGAGCCAACAGGAGTACTTCAGACATGGTATTTGTTCTCAGACAACTGCAAGAGAAGTGTAGGGAACAGAACAAAGGACTCTATGTAACTTTTGTTGACCTCACCAAAGCCTTTGACACTGTGAGGAGAAAAGGCTTGTGGCAGATCTTGGAATGATTAGGATGTCCCCCCAAGGTCCTCAAAATGGTCATCCTGCTACATGAGGATCAGTGCGGCTAAGTCAGATATGGCGATGCACTCTCTGAGCCTTCCCAATTACCAATGGTGTGAAAGAAGGTTGCAGTCTCGCACCAACCCTGTTGACAATCTTCTTCAGCATGATGCTCCAAAGGGCCATGGCAGACCTTGATAAAGAAAATGGCATCTACATCCGATATAGTACTGATGGAAGCCTATTCAACCTGAGGCGACTGAAGGCCCAAACTAAGACCATGAATCACTTTGTCTTTGAGCTGCTCTTTGCTGATGATTCCGCCCTGGTTGCTCACACAGAAGCAGCTCTGCAGCGCTTAACATCCTGCTTTGCAGAGGCTGCTGAGCTCTTTGGGCTGGACGTCAGCTTGAAGAAGATAGAAGTTCTCTATCAACCTGCACCTCAAGAAGTTTTGCATCATCCCCACATCACCATAGGTGAATAAGAACTTAAGTTAGTCCAGCAGTTCAGCTATCTGGGAAGCATCATTTCCTCAGATGGTAAGATTGACAAAGAGATAGACAACAGGTTAGCAAAAACATACAGAGCTTTTGGAAAACTCCCTAAAAGAGTCTGGCACAATAAACACCTGAAGAAAAGTACAAAGTTTGGTGTCTACAGAGCCATTGTACTGTCTACTCTTCTATATGGGTCTGAATCATGGGTCATCTACCACCACCATCTGCAACTCCTCGAGCACTTCCATCAGCACTGCCTCCATACAATCCTAAACATCCATTGGTCTGATTACGTGTCTAATGTGTCTGTCCTTGAACAGGCAGAGATCACCAGCATCGAGGCCATGTTGCTCAAAACACAGCTGCTCTGGGCAGGGCACGTCTCCAGGATGGGGGATCACCGCCTCCCTAGGATTGTGCTCTATGGGGAACTCGCCACCAGCTGCCACAAGAGAGGAGCCCTGAAGAGAAGATGCAAGGACTCCCTGAAACAATACCTCAGCCTTGGCCATATTGACCACCATCAGTGGTCCACCCGGGCCTCCAATCAGGACAAATGGAGACACACCATCCATAATGCTGCTACTTCCTTTGAGAACACACGCAGAATCAGGCTGAAGGAAAAAGACAATGCAGGAAGAACCATGCCTCACCAGTAGTGCCGATGGAGACTTTCTGCTGTGCCTTTTGCAATCTGACTTGCCTATCTCGCATTGGCCTTTTAAGCCACCAGCATGCTTGTAGCAAGCGTGGGTAGAGCACTTGTAAATCTTCATTGGAGAAGCCTAGCCATGAATGAATGAAAGGTCAGAATGTGGGTGCTTAGCCATCCCTTTTGTTTACTAACAGTACAAGGTTGGGCATTAGCGTCAAACTCTGTGTTGGTAGGAAGAGGAATTCCATAGTAAGATTCTGAAACTATAACAGCTCCACAGATATGATTTTGAAAACATAGCAGTTTGGTTTTCTCAGCTCTGCCCAGCTGATATAATCTGTCAACTTTAGAGACAGCTTCTTCTCTACAATTTTTGTCTGTTGCAAGTAAAGAGTTGGATATTTCCCTACTCCCTCTGTTATATTAGATGAGAACCAAATATAGCAAAAGATGAACTTCTGCTTCTTTAAAACTCAAGATTTCTAATTTTACACTTGTTCTTGACAATAAACACACCAAATCTTGTAACAGATTCACCTTACTGCTCACTTTCTAACACTGTTTTACATTTGATTTATTGGTTTTGTTATCCTCCTGGTCATCTAAAATACTTGCCATTAAAATTCATGTCCTTTCCTGCATTAGCTTGCATCTCATCTGAGCTGGAAGTAGGCTGTTATGACAATCACAGACTTTTTCCTCAGCAATGGTATGCCTCTGGGTGGAAAAGGCCTGTAAAGAAAACATGCATCAGTAGCACAGCAGAAGACAAATTCACACATCAAATAAATTTGTGATGAATATCATGCATAGGCTTGTGCAGGCAGTAAGGCATCTACCATACTCTGCTCACTTCTTCCCACAACCCTTGTCAGCCTTATTTATGAGAGCCATCTTCAATGATGATAATTGGTTTGCATAATACTCTTTTGAAATTATCTCTTTTATTCTTTAAAACTGTAAGTAAACTGTAATTGCAGAGCTTCCTGACTGACCAGACAAAAGAGGAGAGCAATGAGGAATGTGTTTTAAAACTGCAGTCAGTTTTCAGGTCCTGAGGGCACTAATAGGTTCTAAAAGCCCTGTCAGTGTCCCAGAGTTCCCATTTTCCAACACAGTACCTGTGCCCAGCCCCATCTCCTCCTGATCCTGGCTGGATTTCCTACGCCAGTGAGGGACCTGACCCATCAACTTTTGCCTTACAGGACAGTGCCTGAGCTGTGGTCTGTCACAAGCACAGCTGGAGCACCAAAGGACTTGTAGCCAGTGTTCTACCTGTGCACCCCCAGACCTGTTTTGTCTCCCTTCAGAGGCAGCACTGATGCATATTGCTGCATTGTAACATTTGATAACACTGAGAATATTTTTAAGAGACTTTTTCCTGGCAAAGAATGAAAATGCCACTACTTACTGAAATGTATTGCTTTTTGCTACTGAGGCTCCACTGATAAAAGATCTGAGGTGAAATTTATGGTCAAAATTTCCAAGCAGTTACTGCACTATCATAATCCTGAATTAAGCACAAGTGGAATTTGAATCCAAGGTTTCTGTATCTCTGACAGGAGGCCCAAGTCACTGATGCTTTATCTGTACATGCATCAGTATCCTTTCACACATTTTCTTATTCATGTTTATTTAACTGTAAGTTATGTATGGAAAGCTGATTGGATGCCAGAGAGAAGTTTAATGTTTGGAAATGGGGTGACTGAGGATTTTAATGGTTTGAGTTGGGGAAGGTGGATCTGATTCTGATGAAAAGTGTGGAAACTTCAAAGTTCTCACAGGAGGGAACTGGGGAAAAGGCCTTACATTGAAGCAGTTAGTTAACCGCAAGAAGAAGCCACTGCTTCTCCAAGTTACCAATTTCTGCCTAGTTAGTGGACTAACAAGTAGTCTAAACAAAAACTCAACAGGAAATCAGTCATATTTAAAAAAAAAATTAAATTTAAGTCAAACCATCCAAGACAGCGCTTTTCCTTAATATGTTACGATTTGGACAACTTGGCAAAACTGTCAAGACATTTTTCATTAAAAATAGTGAACAAGATCCTTTGAGAAATAGGAACACTTTAAGAGAACTAACCTTTTTATTAACTGACTCATCTTTGATTCCTACTCCTTGCCATAAAATATCTATGTGCATCTGCAAATGTTGTTTCTAGGGAGAGTACTATGGGGATGACCTTTCACTACATACAATGCTCTAGAATGGATGAAAGAAGAAACCAGGACAGCACCAAGTGGATCTCAGTGGAACAAGACAGTGATCCGCAAACTGCAGTTTGAAAATTGTCATTTATGCCAACATCCAAGCTGCATACTCCAGGTTACTCCAAGACTACAAAAGTAACAAGTGGTCTATATGACCTTTACTCTTTGGTCTGTATTACAGAAATAGCTCTTGATAGCAGGCAAGTTGATAATAAAAGGAAAGCTTTCCCACTCTTCTTTCAAGCACATCTTTAGATGCTGTCTCTCTCTTCTCCCTCCCATTAAGTGATAGATCTAAAGATTAAAAAGGAACCGAAGAAGTGGCGAGATCTGAGGACTGTTGGACTAAATATGTAAAATATAAAATCAAATCTCACAACTGGGAGACCTCAAGTCAGACTACTGGTAAATCAAGAAAGTGATTAAAGCAGCATTCACCATTAAAAAGGATGCTGATTTTATCTATAATGTTTCTGGCCCTCAGAAGTCTACAATATTTTCATATAAGATCAAAGAAAATGTATTAATATTTGCATATGGTTTGCTGTATATTCCTCCCCTTCTATTAGCGTCTCTCTCACTCCCTAACTTCAAACACTGTATAATACTGGAATATTTAATGTAAAGGAAACAAAACACTTCTGCTTCAGATAACTAAAATGCATATTGAAACTAATGGAAATCATTTGATTCCTTTCCATGACAAAATAAAAATCAGACATTTTCTGGAGAAGAAGCATCTTTAATCTCCCAGGTGAAACATGAGAGTAGAGAAGTGTGATTTTCTAATGGAAGCTTTATTGTTACTCTCACATTTTTCTGCATGCAATTTTTGTAGTGTTTGTTTGGCTTATGTTTTTTTAATTTCTTTACCAAGCATTCTGCTTTTAGGTTCATATAATTTTGTGATAATTAAAATAACTTGTCATATTTAAACATTTTCTGCATGATTGGCATTAGAGCATTCAGTGCAAGGAAATAATGAGTCCTGAAGTAACTGTGTGAAATGCATCCAGTTTTTAAAACCTTAACGTAACAAACACAAAACACAGAAGATATTTTGTCTACATAAATTATGTTCAAAAACTTAAAGCTGTTTCTTTATATGATGCTTTTTAATGTCTGAGATGGGGTTACTCTTTATAGTATCTTGGACCCATAATGAACACACTCCTTTTATTGAGATGATATTTATAATTTTCTGTCAGTTCAGCGTAAAACAAAGCTGGGATGTGTCTTGCAACCATTGAGGAGTGCAAGTGGCTTCGTGTATGTGACTTCAGTTGTCTACCCCTGCTTTACAGCACCAAAGGTATTTGCTTCAGTCTAAGTACAGAGCAACCTAGCTGAATTCAAGCTCTTAGTGAGGTTGCACCAGCACAGCATGGCAACCTCACTTGTCTGCCCAGTCTGTTTCTTATGCCGAAAAAAAAACAACTCACAGCACTATTCTGCAAAGTCAGAGGTTTTGTCTGTCTACCAATCAACTGTTAGACCAATATTTCAATTCATGTAGAAGTATTGAAAACATAACACAGAAAGTCACACACCTAGGAACATACCTGTGATTGCTCAAAGGAAGCAGTACTACAGAAATATTCTGGTTTAGTCCACACAATTTATTAATTTCTGAGTTTAATATTGAAAATCTTCCAAAAGGTGCATTGCAGGATTAAAATAAAATGTTATCAATTTAAGTCTTTTTGAGAAGAGTCAAGATTTTACTTCCTCAGTTCCTTTCTGCCTATCAGAATGATGTTTCATAATACTGCAAGTAATGTGTCCATTTCTTCTTACTGAGGATCATCCACAACACAGTATTTCTTATCTGCTTTTGAAAAGTAGATCAGCTCAAACTTATGGCAAAATTCTCATGACATAAAATCCAGTCACTTATTTCCCTTTTATATTCCAATATTGAACATCTTTCTTACAGAGAAAAGAATACACCTAGCATAAGGAGTTAATAATTTGCATCTGCCTTCTGAGATGATTAAGGGTCAATACCTGTCAGTTTACAACCAAAAAGGAAATTGAGAATCTGCCTACCTTTTGAATTTTGTTGAACATACCGCAGCCATCATTAAATGCAATGCATTTACATACATTGATTGATAACAGAAAAAAATAATTTTCAGACTAAATTTATTGATGGAACATTTATGGAAATAAGAACAAAAATACACTATATTTACCTATCTTCAATGTCAGATCAGAGGAAGCTCAAGCAAAATTTTTTTTCGATAAAAAACAGTGTATCTCTGCCTTTCCAAAAGTATGGATAATAATTAATGCTGTATGACATTAAGCACAGAGGTTAAATCAAAAATCCTATTACATACCTAGGAAAAATTTGCTGTGGAATGACATAAGACATAGCCTTCAGTTCTTAACAATTTAGGAGGCGTTCTTGTTCAACCATTCATAACGTTCATATTATATATAATTCTGCTTTATTTCACCCTTCTCATGAATCTCTCAAGGATTTCTCTCAGGAGACTGGTAAGGAAGTAGGGTCATGTGGACCCTTTTTTAACGCTACAGTAGGGACATCCATAGCAAAATAAAATAGCTGGCATGACTGAACGTGAGGAAACATAATGGCAGCTAATGAAGTACCATATTTTATTGTCCTTGATCCAAATTTCTTAAACACAGCAAAAAAGGGACTGTATTTCCTTTCTGTATGAATGCATATAAAGGTATGTTATGATATTGAAATATTTTCTGTGATTTAGTCTGTAAATAATATTTGTCTTGTAAAGGCTGCTAACCTGTAATTCTTTCCAAACCCCGCATTTAAGACTAACAAGAAGGCTGCCATTTTGTAGGATAGCAGAAAGCTACAGGAAAAAAAATCTTCCCATCTACATTATAGGGATTTGGGCAGAATGATGAATTAATACATTTATTTAGATTTTTTTTTTATTTTACTTACAGGCAGCAAGAATCAAAAGTCCTGATCAAATAACCTTTTAAATACTCAAAGGTCCTTTAAGGCTGCCTACCCATTGCATAGTCATCCAGAACAGGAAGGCTGGGCAGACATCCTATCAGAGACTTTCACTGCACAAGGGCTTTTAAATCAGAGCAGTAGGTTTCCATACCCCATGGTGCTGCAAAGCATGTTAGACTGGAAGGTGTTAATGGTTGCCAGGAAGTATGCCTCTGTTCCAAGGAAAATCACAGCTTTTGCAAGAAGATGTGTACTCTAGCAGCCCTTTCTGTGTAGGAATTAAGATCTTTAAGTCTTTTAGAGTAAAACTACTGAAACAACAGAAAGCCATGTGGGAAGGCCCAGGGGATTGATTGGAAATATTGAGTCTTGTGTTGACAGGAAGTAGATATGTTGGTATATGTTGGCAGAAAGCCACCAGGAAGAGAGAAAAGCAGTTATAAGCTTGGCCTCAAGAGCAAAAATAGACCTTTGTGGATGGAGTGAAAACAATAGATTTAAAAGTTTGAATTAATAAAATTGTTCATTATCATCCATTTCTGTTGTGTTTAGGAAAAGATGATACATTCACTATAAAAGACTAGGAAAGCACCAAGGAAATGCCTGACAAATATAAGGAGATTCTCATCCAGAAAATACACACTGAACTTCAACTTATAGTTGCAAGTAGCTGAAAAGAACAGTTTTTAGTGTTTAGTGAAAGGATTGGTTTCTTCAAAGTTTGACAGATGGTTCAATCTACCATTGAGGACACCAGCCACGCTTCTTGCTTTAAAATCCAAAACCATTTCCTTCTCTATGGTTGCTTCTGCCTGGAGCAGCCTGTCTGTTTTCACAGCTACAAGGGTCATGATGAAGCCCAGGAGCTTCCTCTGTACCCACAGGACATCTGTACTCTTCACCTGGCAAGTGTCTAGGACACAGAGGCGCTCCACGATGGGTGGTTGCACCCACTCTACTATGAGTCACATGCTCGGTTCCAGGAACTGGAAGTAACATTCACCAGAGTCACGAGGATGGCAATCTACTTCAAGGTGAAGTGTATAGTAGGTACAGCTAGCTCTTCATCTTTCCAAGACTCCAAAACCTAGAACCATAGAACGGCTCCGGTTGGAAGAGGCCTTAAAGATCACCTTTTTCTTCGCCATGAGCAGGGACGCCTTCCACTAGACCAGGTTGCTCAGAGCCCCATTCAATATGACCTTGGTCATTTCCAGGGATGTGGCATCTGCAGCTTCTCTGTGCAAAAGAATTGCTTGAGAATGCAGACACACAAGGGACCAATTAATTCAAAAAACTGCCTCCTGACTCAAGTCTATGGATGCACAGGCAGGATGTTGCCTCACACCACAATACGATTTATAAACGAGACCATTGTAATGAAGATGCATTGTTCCTAAATCAAGTCCTACTGAGGGCACTGACCAAAGGTAAAATTTGCAGACAGATTTATAGAAAGAAAAATTTCAAAAGAAAGTGGACATCAAACTTCTGAGGTACCTTTATTAATGTAAACATGGGCTGAATACTTCAGAACATAAATAAGCTGTGGCAAATCAAGCCCTTCAAATCCATGCTGCCATTGAGAAAAAAATGGGGGCTAAATAAAAATACAGTGCTACATTTTTTAAAAGTTGTTTGCTGTGCATCTAGCATGTTATATTTCACTGTACTGCTGTCACGTGAAATATTAAAAACAGCAACTACCAATTAAACACTAAACATATACATTTGTGCTGTATTTGTTCATACTTGACATGACCATAATATCTAACCTAATGCCATATTATGATCTTAATGTTCCAAAGCTTGATTTCTCCATGTCTAAATTCATTACAAAATGAGAGGAGAGGAAAGAAGAGACACTGGTAAACTTTACACTGGATGTATTGTTGACAGCATAAGAACATGTTTATTTTTGTTATTCCTTCTGGTGCTCATTATAAGCACCACACTTTTGGATGAGTTATGGCTAAAGTGTCTAGTTATCAATAAAATATGGGTTTACTGAATGTGCATCAACACGAGACATAAGTGCAGTAATCTCCTGTTTACCAATGGTACGTTATGGAATATTATTTTTATTCAACCCCAACTATTGGAAAATTAAAACAACTTTTATCACTTTTGGACATTTTGAGCTAAGATTTCCATTTGTAACTATCAATTATTCAAAGAATAGTTTAAAAGTGTTAGAGCTTTTTTTAAAAAAGGAGAGTAATTTAAGCAGCAACAGCAGATGATTACAAGCCTTAAGCCTCATACGGACTAAAAAGTATGTATAAAATAGTCACATTGCCATCTACTGACAGCTATTTATAAAAAAGCTTATGTTTTTTACTAGCTGCCTGACTATATACTTAATGCTCTCACCACACAGTGGCACAAAAATCAGTGATGTACAATATACATTGTTCAGTACATCCCACTGCAATAATCCTGCTTCTCTTCAAGTCCATCCCAATTCACTCAGGCTTTCACAGTTACATATTGAAGTTAGATACATTTATCAATGATATTATTACACAGTATTTCATAGGAGGAAAACTGTTCTCAAGAAAATAACTACAGAAGGATTTGTTAATAGTTCTGGGCCATGTGCACAGTACATAGGGACATGCTAATAGGATTTCTGTAATAACAGCATTTATCTCACTGCACATTTTATAATACCAATCACCGGCAACCACAGTATTGTTATTACATAATATGAAAAATAGGATTTAATGTTAAGGACACATCTTATAGACAAAAACTATAGTGTCACTGATGCACCTGTATATTAAAAATCTTTCATCTCATCTTTATATTTTGGCTTGAGCCTTAATGTAGGCTAACTAAACATAGGCTGTTTTTTAGACAACTGGAAGTAGTATCAGCTGAAAAAGAGGAGTACCTTACATACATCCAAGTTAGACTTGGAGATAAAGAGACTAATAGCAAACAAAAGTGTACAACAAGCTAAACCAAGAATTTACAGAAACACAACTACTGACCATTACCTCTGTGTATGCTCAGCCTCTGAAATTTAAATAGTCTAAGACCATTTACAAAAAGATCCAACAGGGACTCTGCATGCTATCCTCAGACCTCACAATATCTTGGAATTCTTTCTGGATGTCATTTCATGGGACTAGTATGAGTCTATTGCATAAATCCCAAGCATATCCAAACATTTTGTTTTGTTTCCTTTTACAGAGTTACACAACTGCTTAAATCTTTTTAGAGCTATTGAACCATATCTAATTATCATTCACTCACTCGTATAACTGTAATAACTTAAATAACTGAATGTCAAGATAGAATGATTAGTATGCACAGAGCATGAAGAGCAGGGCAGGCTGCTGCAAGGTAATACTATGTTTGTCTAAATTCATTTTGTTTACAGATAAATAAACTGACTGCCAGATTTAACACTCAGCAACTTTCCATTTTGTTTTCTCATCCAATGGTTGCAGGCAATCACCCTGAAATGAAGCTCTTGTAATTCAATGAGCACTGAATATACTATGAAAGTCACACTTGTCTCCCCTTGTAAATGCAGCAGTTTTTGTAACAAACTCATACACAAACAGAGTGAATAGAAATTTATCGGACAAAATTTATAAAATTTTCCATTGTAATCATTTAAAGACAACTTTAATGAAGCTTGAATGGAGATCAATTCTTTAAGGAACAAAAAAGTTTCCCCCAAACCAAAAAAAAATCAAAGCTGATATTTGTTTCCAGAATAAGATATTTGCTACCCTAAAACTCAAGGTCAGCATCAAATTTCACAGCTTTTCTCTAGGTGTAACCATCCTCTCCATTTTTCTTCTTAAACAATGAGGATAAGCATTTTTACTACTGAGCTAACAACAACAATAACAAAAAAATCAACTTTCAAACTTAAATGCAAATATATTTCTGAGCAACAACCACATAACCCTAGTGGGAAAACTAGCATAATTTATTTCACTATGATTGTGACTGAGAAGCAGAAAGAGATAAATTGTAAAAACATTGGACATGTGTAATATTTCTTTCCTTAAAGAGTTCAAATATGGATTTTGAAACTGGTGTTGAAGGGGTTTTGGTAGGGTTTGGTTTGATTGGTTGTTTGTTTTTTAAACAGAGTATTGGTATAGCTCTTGCAGAAATAAAACAGCTGAAGTGGTGGAAAGTGCTTAGCCAAAGACAAGTACTACTTGTTGTAGTGTTTGTATGAATCTCCTCAACAGAATCAACTCAGACTTTGCTACACATCATGTTCAGGCTTTGCTCTCTCTCTGCATGAGATACTGATGAGCTGAAATGGCTGAGCACTATGCAGCGAATCCAACCAACCAGTTAATGCCATTCAGGAGTGGAATTACTCTGTTTGTAATGCAGAAAACACAGAGCAGTGTTAAATTACTGCTTTAACATTGTAACAGCATCTGCTGCACACAGCCTCTGGTGCTGAGTTCTGGCCTTTGATCTACATCACTCACATTGAAAAGAGCAAGGTACTCCAGGTACCTTTAGGACTCTCACTTGCACATCTTTGGAGAGTCTATAAAAATAATACTCTCAAAAAATCGCTGCACTTTTTTTTTTTTTGAGTGGGGAAGGTNTGAAAACTTTGGAACTCTTTGTCCAGCGTGAGCTGGGGGTTTCCCCAACGTTGCACTAATAAATACCTTGCTGTTTAAAGGCTAAAAACTCTGTCTCTAAACAGTTTTATCCGGCCTTTTTGGGCTTCAGGGGTTACTTTGTTTTGCTTCAACAACTAAAAGGTAGAATAAGAAGGAAAATGTCCATGTCAGGAAGAACTGTGAGCTGATACATCTGATACTGTTTTGTTTTCCACTGTATCTCTTTGCCACAGATAAACACAAAAATATATTTACATGCAAAGCATGGCTGAGTGAGGGAAGAAAACAGTTAATGATGAAACCAACTTCTGTGACTGATATGAAAGAACCTCAACTGTTTAATTTTAGAATGATTTCTGCATAGTTAAAAAACCAGCAAATTCCATGGTGTCAGAAGTGTCACTTCTGCAGTGCAGAAGGTCATGTCATTCAGTACAGCATCCTGGATTAAGAGTTTTGTCTTTTATTACCTCTAACTCATTAAAAACTATTTTGAAGTCTCAAGGTTTCAAAGCCACCACCAGCAGAACGTAGAAGTTTGGAGAGTAGTTAGGAATGGTACAGCCCTGAGGGGCTTGTTTTCCTCCTTTTGAAGAACTCACTTGGTCATTGCCCATGCTTAAAATAAAAAAAAATAAGAAAAAAAATGACAAAGTTAAGACAAAGAATATTTCTCTAAAGATATAATGAAAATTTTAAAAATAAACAAAAGCTTAATTGTGTGTCTTCAGCACTTAAATGTGCATGTTTGGAAGAAACAATCCAAAATAGTTTTATTTTTTTAACATGTTCATACACACACACACACACACAAAAGTTACTTAGCTTTCAGATTCATCCATACTGCACTCTGAAATGCCTTTAGGAGTGAACTGAAGGCGCAAGAGAGAATGTAGAGTTCAGCTGTCATCCTTAATGTCTTAGAACACTGAGTGTCCAGAGCAAAATATCTTTGAAGGCTGAAGTGGGTGACGAGACAGTTTAAGAAGAGATAGGAAAATCAAAGAGCATGGACTGGTTTATACATTGTCATTGAGTAAATCAAACTTTGTTTTGTTTGTCTGCAAGATCAAGATATTTGCATTCTATTGAGGGTTCATTAGCACAGGCAGGTATTAGCTGTTACAGGTTGTTTTTTTGTTTTGAAGGGCTAAAAATAATTAAAGCTCTACAGAAAAGAAAAATGCTGGGCTGACAAGAGCTCTCAGCACAGACTACGCCCTTATCTGTTTGTTATAATGGGAACATTGTATATTGAGTAGTTAAAGTAATAAAACAAAATTCTAGTTATAGAAAACTTTCTAAACAAATTATCAAGTCCAGGTATTTAATTAACATGTATTTCATATAATACTTGTAATTATTTCAGCACTAATTATTTAGCAAGGAAATCAGCATTACTTTTTTACTATAGACCTTGATCCAGCCAGTATCTATGTGCTTGTGCTTAAGTGTTCAGGAAGCAGTTCCCTGCTGAAAAAAAATTAACCAAATCACTACAGATGCATTTAGTAAAACATTAGAAACATTTAAATATTCTAAGCATGCAAAGATACTCCTAGGGTGTAAAGTGAGACTAAATGGTTAAAGTTTGCAATACTAGCTGTTAGCTACCTTCTTATGCTTGACACAGACCCAAGGAAAGTAACTGCAATAGGTGCAGGCAAGGTCCTTCTGCCATCACGGCTGTGCACATACTGAATTGAAAATGTGGTGAAAACCCTTCCTCCTCACATTTCACTGCACAAAAGTGCCAGAAGAATCTAGAAGTTGTAACATCTCTCATATATTTATAATCATTTTATGCAAAGTTTAGAGAAAGAGATGAGACTGCATGACCAAAGGTGTGCTTTAAAAGAATTTACTTCTCTTGTTTGCTCTAAGACACTACAGAGCAGACAACATTAAGAAAGGTATAAGAACATGAGTCATAAATGACAAATGGGACAAAATGCAGTCATTGGTTTACTGCATAAGCTACAGCACATTAGTGATAAAGGGGGGAAAATTATAAACAGACATATTTCATCAATCTGTGTTCACTCTCATACCCAAGTGGTAACAATCACAGTTTATTAAAAATCATGACAATATATGACATTATAAATATGTCCTTCAACAGGATAGAAATCATCATGATTGTGAATGACTTCTATACAAATCTAAGCTCTAATTTTAAAACACTTAATAACTAAAAATTCTAAGACAAGGTCTAATAATTTGTATTACTGTACCTTCTCAACTGCATGGTATACCCAGTGCAAATCTGTAATGTGTAACCCATCTGCCAACACAGAAATCACATATCTTACAGTTTGAGTGCTTCGAAGAACTGATAGTCCTTATGACATGTTTTTAATGAAAGAACACTATGCTTGTCAGTGGAATTGAAGAAGAATAGGTAACACTGACACATATAGAATCATCCTGCAAAATACTGCATCCCAGACCAGGAGGTGGAGAAGTGTAAAAAGCAGGCAAGAATAATGTCCTTATTTTTGGTCTCCTCCTGGAGCCAGGGAGAGTTGGTGTGGGCAGCACCAATTTTATGCCCAAAGGAATTAAAAACACTGCAGTCTGAATAAGTGTCAAAATATCAAATGGTTGCCCACAAATACACACCTTGAAAATAAAGTGTTTGCTCCTTATTTATTTGTATGGAATTGTAAACAGCTTTGATTTGCACTCCATTTCAAACCATGCCAAGAAACATGATGCACAACAAATCTGGACCACAGACATGTTTGCCCTCTGCCTCTTATGGTTCCAGATGTCTCAGTTTTACGTGCCAAACCTTCTTCTCTTTCAAAATTCTACCCCTAACTTTTGGAAAGACTGCTTCCTTTCTGTGTTGTATTTTGCAGCAGAGGAACAGCACTGCATTTGGAAGGCATGTTTCAGAAGTAATTGTAAGTTATTTCCAATCAAAAATTCAACCAAACTCAATGCTTAAAGTGTTCAGTAGCATAAAGAACCTAAATGACAACAGTGACCTCTTAAAGTATGGTAGCAATATTATGATTAATTGCTATTCAGAAAAGACAGAAGTGTTCAATAAATATTTCTGCTGTATATTTCAGAGACAAAGGTGTATGTCTCAGGACTGATGAAACACTTTCCTGTATTAAGTCAGGAAAGTGTGAGCTTTTGAAGTCTGACATTTAAAGATCAGATCCAAGTAACCGAAGGGTTTTAAAAGAACCAGCCAAATATCCTTCTAGGCTGTCAGTGAGGTCTGTCACACTGACAAAATTTCAGAAGACTGAAAAGGAAATAGAGTTGCACCAATATGACAAGATGGGGCTTTATAAAATCTCATAGTAATTATCAGAGTAAAACATTGAGAAACACAAAAAATTAACTTCTACAAAGTCCATCTTATGTACAGTGGTGACTCCTATTTATGCAAATCCAAAAGTCAGGATTTTGTGGTTTGTATCACTCAGAAGCTGAGACTGATATTTGAATCAGGGTTCTGGTACAAAATACTTGTTTACAGGAAGGTATCAAATTCTGCTTCTTTGTACACAGGAGACATGAACTGAAATAACTACCTCTCACAACATCAGAACTCCTTCATTCATTCCATTCCAAAGATTTGCCTTAGAAGAACACTGCTTGCATCTGCTCAGGTTGCATAAAATATTCCTTCTCCATTTTCAAGTTCTCTCCCTACTTCCTGTGTGAGACTTTCTTCACACAGAACATGTGGATTTCTAACTAACTGCTTTTTCTTTTTTTTCTTTTTTTCTTTTTTCTTTTTTTCTTTTTTTCTTTTTTTCTTTTTTTCTTTTTTTCTTTTTTTCGGGGAGGGGGTGGGGTGAAAATACATTTAGCTATGTCTAATCACTGCTGTAAAATATAGGATGATAATTAACTCCAATAGCGTATCCTAGATTAACCTCATTTATACTGCTATGCTCAGCTAAAGAGGGGTCTTGTTCATAGTGGTAAAACTAATATTCATTGTTTTCAGCACATTTTATATTAGTCTAACCGGCAAATGTTCCCATCCATGCAATAAATTAGGAAAATAGAAAAAGAAAGGAGAAAAAAAAAAAAAAAGCAAGAGCTTTCTAAGCAGTGAAGGAATATGTAAAAGTTTATTTCTTGAAATGATTTGGCTATGAGTATTTTAAAAGTAATGTAAAATTAACTAACGGATCAAAAAGACTGCAAAGTTATTTAAACTGAACATTATGGGCAATGCCTGAGTACCATGGGCTCAGCTGATTCTTTCCAAAAGAAGTTAAGCTTATGAATCTAAAGGTTTACCCTCATCCATTCATTTTCAATGATTTTGATCCTGTACCACTGAGGACATGAAAGTCTTGCCTTTGTTTTTTTGCCTAAGAACTAGATTTTCTTGCATTAAAGAGCTCATTGTTTCCTGCATTCATCAGGGAAAAACATCTGCCTTGACTGTGCTGACGCATTTGCCTTTCTGTCCTGTTCTGTCTTCTTAGGAGATCTGAAAATGCCTCATGAAAAAGACTGATCCCATCTTTACATCCTGTACACTTTCTGAAACATTTAGTATCCAAAGTATTCATTAAAACAGGACCAAATTTCTGTATGAGACCACCATCAAAGGCTAAAAGAGAAGTTCTGTCATTCACTCAGCCAAGAACAGCTCAGACAAATCCTGAGAATCTACATTTGTGGTATCAGTACAGCATTCACCAGTAACAGCAAAAATCTCGTATCTAGCACATATAATACAGATACAGCACATATAAATAGGAAACACTAAATGGAGCAGATTGAATATGAGGACAATATGATCCCACAAACAATTTTTCATAGACTGATGGATTTCTAATATTTTTAAACACATTTGTTTTAAATCAAGTTAAATCACAACTCTAACACCTTCTGAGGTAGGGCTTGAAGCAAAGAACAGTACTAAGATATAGAGCTCACATAAGGATTTTCAAACAAAGAAGACAGCACAGAAAAAGAAATATGGGAGAAAAGAGCAAAGGAAAGTTCAAATATTGTACCTGAAAGCATGAATAAGAGACAAAATTATTGAATTTTAAAACAAATCTTATATAACAACAACAACAAAAGTTCTCCTTCCACTATGAGTTTGGTATTTTCACCTTCTATGTATTAATTTTTTTCAACTTCTGTTTGTTTTCAAGAAAGTGTCTTAAAAGCAATTTGCTTTTACTGACATGGAAAACATAATTGAAAGAGCAATTCTTGCAACTTTCAAGTTCAGCCACAGCCTCTGTGACGCTATAGATTGGGCTGCTACTCTTCTGAGATGTTTCTTGTGTCTGCTACATTGTAAAATCTATAAAGCCTCCACCACTAAGTGCTGTAAAAATGTAAAAAAACACTCTTCTGAATATATCTTCAGCTGTCTTTAGAACTTGGTTTTGAATTAAATGGATGGCTATCTGAAAGCATTTACTGCAAGTCTGAGTTCAAACACACATTATAAAACTAAATAAATGAAAATAAAACCAAATTACTAAGATCAAAGATTCCAGTTTTCCTCTTTTGACAGTAGCTCCCAGTGAGAAATAACTTTTATTTCCAGGTTAGAGCCAGAAAGTGGCAGCAGCAATGGGAAGAGGGATGCACTTCAAAGCTGATGGCAATCAGGGCATCTGCATTACCTTTGAAGCCCCTTTCCATTACTCTTCTCCAGTCACACATAAGGGCAACTGAATAAAAGGACAACATGGGTGTCATGGAGCCCAGACTCCCAATTTCTGATGAGATGAAAAACTCTGTGGCAAGCACAAACAGAGCTGTATGGTACCCATGCTTGGGCAACCTGTATCAAAATTTCACCGCTCCCTTTCAGTGCACCTCAGTTAAAGGTTGCAACAAGGTCATCTGGCCAAGCCCAAGAGCCCTGAGACACTCTGCCACTGAGCTTCCAGGTTATCAGTATCATGTTGGTATACAAGCATTTACACCTTAGGTGCTTGATTCATGTGTCTCTATTACACATCACTTCAAGTTCTCCTTGTTTAGATTGTTAGTTATTCCAATTTATCTCCTTATAAAACAGTTCTCAACTTACAAGCCTCATTACATTCTTTGGGGTGCTCACTACATAAAGAGCAGGAATAAATGGGTACAACCCAAAGTTCTGGCTGCTGTGCATCCTGTCAAAAACACATTAAGTTTATTTAGTAAAATTGCTCTTATATTTTTATTTACACATAAAAGCATAAACAGGTAGGAGCACTGAATGCTAACTCTTCCTTCCCTAACAGAAAAACAGATTTTGGGAAAGTAAATGACTTCATACAGGCATTCAATACTCACACTTTAAATACTATATATAAATTTTTCTATTAGAAGGAGAGAGCAGAGAGAAAAATAACTCAACTAGACACTACTGATACACTGGAAAAGAAACTTGTCACAGCAAGGCAATTTTAGATGCCATACTACCAGCAAATAAAAAAATGGGTTGGGAGAAAACAGCAGCTTGTAAGGTATCTTTTGGAAGCTCCTGAAACATAAACCATGCTGAGCTCAATGTTTCAATGAACTTGTGTGAAATACGGTCTTACAGCTTTCTGGTTTTAGTGCAATTATAAACAAGCACATTCCTGCACACTCCTTATCTGAGCAAATGATAGTACAACAACTGCAAAAGAAACAACTGAATATTCTTGGACATTCACACTCAGTGGGTGTTAAAATATAGAAAAAACTTATATCACAGGAAAATACTACCAAATATTTCAGCTATCCAAACACACACACAGAAGGAAAAATGCAAAAGCAATGACAATTAGCGGACAAGATCTACTTTAAAGCCAGCCCTCAGCTTCTGGTAATTCAGGTAAAGCAAAGAAGCATACAGTAATAATGCTCAGGCAAAGAAGGGTTCATTACATAGATATGGGACTTTTCAGATGTTTTTTGCCTCCATTAAGTTATCCTGCTTGTTTTGTATGTCTGGCTGTGAAGAGACAATTTTTCTTTTTTTCTTAGCTTTCTTTCAGACGGTAGGATTTCAAAGAGAAACCCAACTTACTTGTGCATTATTGAATTTCTCATCTGACAGAGGAGATCTATTCTGAATCCAGAAAACTTGATCTGTCAAAAAAAAAAATCATGTGTTAAAGACAGAGTCGAAACACATCAAGGAAACATCCATGAGTTCATGACTGATGTTGCTGTACAAATAGGGACCACTATCAAGGAGCATGCAACACAGCCTCCAACCATCAGAACTAAACCAAAGTTCACAAAAGTTGTACTGACTTATTTTCTTCACACTGTTCTGACAGGAGGTGAAGAGGAGTCAACTTGATCTGAAAGAGTCTGGCAAATGGTACTTTGCTTTAGTGAATACTTAAGTTATGCAGCAGAGAGCAAAAGTCATCAAAACACATCTTACTGCCATTAGCAGGCAATGTGGGACTGATTTGAATACTGAACCAGACTGAGTGCCACTTGTTCATACACTAAACAGATCAAAATGGCCATGTTTTTATAAAACGCTGTTGTCAGACTTCCAGCAACATCAACATCTCTACAAACATTTCTTCCCTGAATGCATTACTTTTATTGTCTTAAAGGTGAGTCATAAGAAGTGGCACGCTACAGTAGTGCAGTACTGTTTGCGTGATTCAATAATGATCAATAAGTGGCACTGCCCGTTATGAGAAGCATTGTTCAAAAGACTGAAGTGATGATGATGATGATAAAAACAAAAAAACACAGAACAAAACATAAAACAGTTCTGCAATATTAAATAAATCTCTAGTTCAGACTTTTGCTCTTTCTTTAGAGTTTGGAAATTCAGGGAGATTTTTTTGGCCTGCTGTCAAGTAGACGTTAATGCTACACAGAGCAACAACTCTTCATTTTCTTCCTGAGAACCTACAGCCCTCCCTCCAAAAACAACTGCTCTAAAATATGACCAGTGACCTCCCGTGGCAATAGGCTCATTTATTCTAGCTGAACATCACATCCTAAGTGTTATAAATATCTTAAGGTCCTCTTGAATGCACAGTGATTAAGAGACTTTCAGAAATTTGAATGAATAGCTAGTGTTTGGTACTTGAAAACGATAGGCTCAGGATGAACACAAGGATAAGTTCGTTTTGGGATTTTGTGGGTTTTTTGGTTTGGTTTGTTTTTTGTGGGCCAGGTGGGCTGTGTGTTTGATTCTTCAATTTGTTTGCTTTATGATTTCAATACTCAGATTGGAGTGTCTCTATGCATAATTGCATGATAAAGTGACCTAAAAATACACGTCTACCCAGCAGTAGAGAGAAGAAACAAAATTTCCAGTCATTATTTAGAAGACAGTTAATTTCTAATAGTTAAACAGCTAAAACTAATCTGTTACTTCTATAATTTCTTCCTTTCACTCCATCAATGTGAAGAGAGTTGCTTTCTGAAAATTAATAAAGTTGTCCCACTCTTCTACTTGAAACTTGTTGTTGACAACTCGGAGACTGCTGATGTGCTAAGAGAAGGCAGCATGGTCTTAATCATCTTCGGCTTCCTTGTCTGTACATACCTGGTGCCTCACACACTTGCTTAGACTGTTCGATACTTTGATGGCAGCATCTATCTTGCTTTTTTGTTTTTGACATTTAATATCATCTTAATTCTGACCAAACATTCAAGTGGCATTTTTAAGAGAGGCATAAGCTAACTGAGGGACTACTGGGAAGAAGTTCCTACACCCTTCAGTCTCTTCTTTCCAAAGACATGCTTCCATTTTTTGATTCACAATAGTTTTAGTATTAGATTCTTCTATGAGCCAAAAACACCTGAAGAACTATGACCAAGGGTAGAAATGAAGATTTTAAAGTTTTTCTGCTATATAAGATGTTCTTGTTTCTCATTAAGAGAAAAACTTGCCTGGATCACCGCACAGCCTATAATTCATTTCTGTCTTTTATCGCATATTACCTACCTACTAATTTTGGAGCTAGGTTGCACCTCTTTCTACTGCTTGCATAGAAAATTTTATTCTCCTGAATCATTACTTCTAAAAACATGTCAAATACACCTGTCGCCATAGAGCAAATACATATAACTTAACAGCATATTCTGTTGAGAGGATGCACAAGTCACAGAAGAAGAGGAGGTGACGAATGCTCTGCTCTCATTCTGCCTCTGCTCAGCATGAAGATCTTCAGCAGCCTGTGACAAGTACTAGTATTTTTCCATTGTTCCAGTTCCCAGTTTGTGAAGCCAGACCTGGCAAAACTGATTTCCTTTAGCCTTGTTTTAAATTATTTCACACCAACAGCAGCACTTCAACACTTAAAGGCTTATTTAATGACCACCCATCTACTAAGAATGTTTCGAGGGCTTTGTTTTAAGTCAGATACACATTGACAGATACTGTATTTCAGCAAAGTTTCTAAACCTGTAGAACACCTACATCCTATCAGTTTCTAACTGGTCAACATTCCCCAACTCCCTGGTCAACATTCCCTAACTCACTGGCCATTCTTTATGCAAAAATAGGCAGGAAATATTTCTTCACTGTAAATGAAGAACATATTTAAAATTATTCCCATTGCAATTATGTTGAAATTTAGACTGGATTTGCTATGCTGGTACATTAAACATGAAATGAGTATGTGCAAATCTCAGGTTAGGACACCAATAAAAATAGTTGGAATTGCTATCTTGAAAATTATTAGTAGAGGAATAAGTAATAAAAATGCATGTTATTATTAACCAGTTTTTGTAATGAAACTGTCAATAATATTTAGGGATTTTGTTCCAATACTATCACTTCATAAAAATTTGAAGGGAAAAATTGACCAGGATATCAGTTTTCTAATTTATGATTGTTTATCTGAATAAACATAATTTTTAGTTGCATACTACTAGTCTGAACAAAAACCTTTGAGAAAATGGGTAATATTTACAACCAAAACCAGAACATTTGTGAATTTGCTGAAAGCTGTCTGTGATTAATTTGGTACATAAACTTAGGGGGAAATACAGACAGCTAGAAAAACACAAATTGTTTTGCAAGTATAGAAAGCAAATGAGAGGCATTCCATTAATATATTGAAATGGTGAAAGCTTTCTGGTATGTTAGATGCAGGCATTCACCACAGAAGATGGTGAAGCCTCCAAATACTTGAAAATAATCAAGTAAAGAAGCAAACTACCAATAGAATTTGATATTTACAACTTCTCAGACATCCTCAGGTCTTCATATTTTAAAAGTCCTGGTTTTAAAAAGTCCAAAATATGCCTACTCTGGAAAACTACTACAACCATAGAAATTGAGCCCTTCTATGCAATCTATTTTATTTTTAACATTGCAGTTTATACAGAGGAGAAGAAAAGTATCTGCAGTGAAATCTTATTTCATCTGCAACAGCTATTCTTTCAATCAACAGATTTGGTAATGATTCCAATATTTATGGCAAGAGATTTTCCAGTGGGAGGTATTTTAATATTTTCAGCATTTTAGGAAGAGGCATTGAAGAATCTTTCAATTCTTGCCCTCATTCTCCTCATCTTGATGACACTTAAACACTGATTTAAAATGCTTGCTTTGCCAGTGGTGAAATCAGGAAGATAGTGCTTCTCATTTTCCTTTGAAGTCTTGACTAAAATACATACATTAATAGATATATATTTATATATGTGAGAATTTGATGGTTTTGATCTACACTATTGACACTTTGATTCCACTTTACTTTGAAGAAAATTTTAAAAAGACATTTCTTACATATGGTCCACTACCATTATTTGCATAGAAGACTCAGAACTACTATCAAAGGGAGTTCTGCTACAAAGGGAGAAAACTTTTTTAAATTGACTCACACATTCACAAAAAAATATAGCAATCAGCAGTTGTAAAGTCCATAGGCTGCATTTAATTTTTAGTATTATAGAATCCATTATACCTTAGGATTTATTGTTTTCCAAAATTCTTCCAAGAGGTGAGCCAAGCAGCAGTGGTGATACAGGAGCAAATAGTTTAAGTCTTCCCCACTGCTAACTTAATACTGAGTCATTCTCAGGTGCCAAACATACACATCTACATATCAGTTCAGATTTTCTGCAGTACCCAACTCCAAACAAAAAATTACTCACATATTTGTGTTTGCTATTTCAAAAGCTGCAGCGTTCAATATGCTGCATCCCTAAGAAATGCAACAACTGCTTCTGAAAAGCAATCAAGCAAACATGGCCTCCAAACATTGCCTTACCTTTCAAAAATATGATGTACACATTAAATAGCTGCTTTCTGACTAAATGGACCTTGTTTGCCACTGCTGTGCACTTTGGTTAGTGCCAAAACTAGTTATAACATGAAGTTATCATAGGCTTGTATTCATGAAAATAGTTCTGCTGCACAAAAAGGGCTTGTGAGTTACCATCTTTTCCCTCTACACATTTATTCTATATAATGAGACTAAGTACATAACAAGAAGAAAAAATCTAAATACCTTATAATTGTATGAAATATGAAACTGAATTCAGATCATTGAAATTTGGTCTCAAATTCCCCAGAGGACAGACCTCTGTTGAAGGTATGAGCTGGGGAAAAGCTTGATTGCAAAGACAAGCAAGAAGAGTTTACATCAGTCAAAAAAGTTTATATGAAAAGCCATCTCAAGGCTTCCAAGACTATGTTGCATGCAAACTCTGTAACACTCTCCATGCCATGTACTGACCCTTTCCTACGTGTTCCTGATGCTTGGCCTCAAAGAGAGACAAATACTGATTAATGAATTACTTTGTTGAAAGTTTTACTTTTGTAGGACTGTTTTCCTCAGATTTTGTACAAAGACGTTGTAAGAAAAAACTGTATTCTTCATTTGATATTTTATTACAATATATTTACTTATAACTATTGCTTTCTTCATTTTTCATATCTCTGTTTCCCTCCCATATTTCTCCAACTAAACAAAATTCCTAATTTATACATACACACATAAACTACTTATCTCAGAAATGGAATCTTTTTTTTATTCTCCCCAAAAATTAAATGTGGAAAATTCTTCTCTGTATTACCCACTATAGTAAAAGCAAAGGAGTAAACGCAAAGGTGAAGCACATCTGTTTTCTTAGAGTGTGTGCCTGAGGATCCTTTATGGTCACCAAGAAGCACAAGGCACTTGCAACTCAGTAACTGTACAGCTTCTTGAGCATAGACCAGTTCAATCTACTTCATTTCAGACTACTGTATCCTATGAAATGTGTAGTTGGTTATGCCTTTTGTATTATTTCCACTCTGGCTCAGATTTGTTTTGTAAACAAATCCATTTGCCCCTTTAATTGTTTAGCTGAGAGTCAGTGTATGGGGTTGACAGGGCAGAGAAACATAATAAATGGTGTCATGTCCAGATTTTATTACAAATAGCTGAACTAAATAACTTATAAGCCCAGTCAGTTGTACTGAGTTATGAACTAGCTCTCCTTCCAGAGTAAATTCAAATTCTTATTGCATGCAAGAAGTCCAGTGAACACATTTTATTACTGTTGCAGGGATGTGCAGAAATAATGGAAGTAAAGCTAAGGGAAATATATAACCCAATGCCTCTCAGAAGGTTTGTTTGCTAAACCTTGTAATTTTATATACTGGTATTTGAATGTTGCATTTTCTGCCTGTGTATTCAGGAGACTCAGTGAAAAATGTAAGTTGCTGGGACACGGCAAAATAAGAGCTCCGTGATGACAAAAAAAGCTACCTTAAACAAGGAATATGTCCTAAGACCAATGACAATGTTCTGCTACATTTTCCAATATGCAATCTCATCTCAATTCAGGAACAACGGATATTTTAATTAGCATTTGGGAAAAGAGCAGAGAACATAAGGGCATAAACTATGTAAATGGGAAAATTATAAAGTTTAGATAAAATGGAAGCTGGCATTTATTCTGTGATAGAAAATCATAGATTTAGTAATATACATTCAAATGTAATAGTGCATATGTACAATGAACAGAGCAACACGCACTTGAAATTATTAACAGAGAGCAAGGACAAAGTGCCTAAATGGGATAAGTATACACAGGGAGGATTGTCATATGCAATCTGACTTTGAACTGAGAAAGGTGACTGCATTATTCTGCATTTATAGAAAGGCAACAGGCTAAAACAGGCAAAATTCTCAGTAATTTCAGTAGGCGTGAACAGGATTCTGTGCAAGGAAGAAGACAACTTTGGCAATAATTGAAACACATTAACTCAATAAGACAAAGACAGAACAGGCATAAACCTTATTACTTGTCAGCAAAAAAATCTGATCTTTGGACAGAAAAGAACCTATTCCAACATACTTATTTTTTGCTGCAATGACTAGATGAACCTACAACCTTTCCATGCATGAATAACAAAATACATTTAAGTTACTAGCTAAAAAATGTGAAAGTGAAAAATAGGATTGCTAGTGTTAATCCACAAAGCAGCAAGACTTTTAATAATCTTACAAGTTAAATATTCAACATAGTAGGACCTTGGAAGTGACTGGACAGGATTTCTAGCTTAGTTTTTGAGGATTACTCTTGGGAAATGATAGTAATATAAATAATGGGACTCAAATACAGAAAGATCATGTTGATTCAAACTGAGCAACAGAAACCAAGTTAATCTGTAGATGACTTCTAAAATAACCAAAATGATCAATAGGAATTCATATTAACTAAAAACACCAAAGCAATATGAGAAATCAATCTATATTACACAACAACAGAGCACACTTAAAAAGACTCTTGAAGGTGGAATAAATTAAAAAAATAATAAAAATGGCATATGGAATAAAACCCAAGCAAGCCTCAGCAGGAAAGAATGTTAAAGATGCCATCTTATAGAAAATGTCAGCATTTAAGGAACTGAAAGCTTTCTAAATTGAGAATATGAAAGCTTATGCAACAGGGGAGGACCAACCTAAAATGGAAATTAAGAGAACTAAAAATGGATTTGGAGGAGTGCTTTGTAAGAAGATTTCAAACAGACTAAAAGGTTTGAAAATACATCAAAGGAAGATACCAAGAAGGGATGTAGAGAAACAACAACGTGTGACAGGTATAATTGAGAAGACAAGCACAAGCAAGTGGGCAAAAAAGTATGAAACCAGTTCTTCATAGGGGAATATGTTCAGGTAAAATAGTCCAAGCCATTCTTACATGATTCTCCGCTCAACAATGAGAGTCAAAACTCAGGAGGGAGATCCAGAAGTCATCCTTGCCAAATTATTCTTTCCTGATAAACCAGCCCAATGCGCAGAAGGGGCCAAACCAAAGAGAGACGCTGAACATTTTTTAAAATGGTGTAAAGAATGAGGCAAAGGGATCCATGTCTATCCACAGCTTTTACAGAGATTTCAATGCTGGTCCAAGTTAGCTCAGAATCACATAACAGAGCTGGAAAAAGTACAGAGAAAGTAATTATAATGTTCAATGTGTTGGAGTAGCTTCCTTAACAGAAGTGGGTGAAGGCTGGAGAAAAGTCCCAAAGGAGAGATAAAGATTTACAAAATCACACAAGAAGCGTACAGAACTACAGTTCCCCAGCTCTGCAAGATCACAACGAGGAGGCACTTTGTGAAGATAGAAAGGGAATTAATTTTAAAAAGAGAGAAGAAAGTATTTCTTCACATAGTGGATATTAAAGTTTTGGCATCTGTTGTCATTGGATGTTGTGGAGGAAGACACTATCAGACAGTTCAGACAGGAATTAGATAAATTCATAGACAACGACACTTAGATCACAACTCAAAGGACTAAAAGGATATAAATGAATTCTTAAAAAGCAGTTCCAAGCACAGAGGAATAAACTGCAGACAGTCAGTAGGCTCTCATGCTTAGCCCAAAGTAGCATCTCTTTCTGTCATTGCAGAAAACAGACAAGGAAAAAATTTCTGTCACAGAAGTAAACATGTTTAGAGACGAATATTTTATAAACAAATTTAACTTTCATTCTCCCTGCATTTTAATAGAAAGGATAAAAGATTCTGCAATCCAATTAATGAATTGGAGCATGCACTCTGACACAAAGTCTCATTCCACTTTGGGCTTTTTTGCTATCATCAGCACAGCTGAATCACTTGTGACACCAGACTGGTTCGTGATTGGGTTTTGTGGTGAATGTTTTAGAACAAGGCTCTGCTGGCATTGACACATTCCGTTTCAATAGTGGCATGAGAAAGTGCAACCTTAGCAGGATCCAGTGCTGCTCTGCTATGTGCTTTCACAGTCCTCATCAAAAGTGGGACAGGGACATTTTTGTTTGCTCTTAAAGATTCTGATTCCACGAGGCTTATAGGGTTTGACTCAGCATTCCTTGGTGAAGCATGATCTCACAAAGGGGTGAAGGTAAAAATTAAGGTGCCCTGACAGTCACAGACTTCTCCCCCTGTAGCAGCACAGATGAGATCTCAGTTCTGGCAAGAGGTCAGCTCTGCCTAGAATTTGTACATAAAACCAGTCTGAGGAAGCAAATCTGTAAAAGAAGTCCAAGAACAAGCCCTTACTACAAACCTATTGTATTTTTCATCAGTTTCTGGTCTTGCTTCTTTCACAGATTCAGAAAAAGGATCTCTCCCCAAAACAGGTAGGTAGTTTGAAAAGTAGCCTGTGTATATAATCATGTTGTCTGCTTCCTCAGGAAAAATGGTACTATGCTTTCAACATCATCGTAATCTAGGAATGCAAAGACCACTCCCTACCCATCGCAAAGAACACTCTCTACTGATCATTTTGGTCACTCTTTTTTGGCTTTGAAATTCTTCATGGGCCCACCCATGAAGAGCCACTTCCTCACTCATAATAGCTCATACACATTTATGTTAACCATGCCTACATTAATCCCTTCAGGCTTTCCTATGAGCTGAACTAAAGGAAGCTGAGGTATTCCTTCAAAAATCCCAGATGCAGCATCCTTGGAAAAAAATAAATACCACAATAAGGAAAAAATGTCAGTTGAATCAGTTTCTATTCAGGTCTTGCTCAGAAAAATTCACTCTTAAATAGCAAGACAACTCCAGGAAATGCAAAGAAATAAGCAGAGATTAGAATCTCTCATAAGATACTTCTCAGTTCTCAGGTGGCTCGTTAGTCATTCCTCCCAAGTAATGATTTCATATTTAACTATTTTGAAAAGATCAAAGCAGGAATTTCTTCATTGCTTTCTATCTTGATAGCACTTTGTACAAACTAGCACCACAAATTCAGACCTGGCCTAAAGTGATTAATTTCCTGTCTGAAATTTCCAATTGACATCAGATTGTTTTCCTTATAGCCACAACTAGGAAAAGCATCAAAATGTCCCAAAGAGGTATTCTTCAAACACTACTCAGCTATTCCCAACATATGTTGCATTATCAATAAAAGAGGCCAGCAATAATTGTAATTTCTAAAGGAGAATCAAACAAGCTCTGTTTATAGAACAGCCAACAGCAAGATGACTTTACGAATAGGTAACCAACTGCCACTCTGATTGGAGCCAGCTGCCTAGTGAAAAACTGGAATCATGCATTGATGTTTTTGAGCACTTGCTTTTGTAAAACATTGGTTGGGTGCAGCACTATTTATATACAGCTCTTCTGTATGCTGCATTCAAGACGAAGTGAATGCTACATCTTGAAACAGCTCTAAATTAATCTCTGCCATTAAATCATATAAATTGGGATATTTTTTCTTAATTTATTTTGGTTTCATTTGAACAGTGAAAACTTAGTCCAGAACAAGCAGGTATGCTAGACTACCACTGGACATGGCAGTCTTCAGAAAGACTCAGTCATCACTTGCCTTTATTCTATTCTATTTCAATTCTATTCTATTTCAATATTTCAATTGCATTATACCACATTTTCAACAACAGAAACATGGATACGTTCTCAGCTCTCCCACTTTCAGGTTCCTACAGCCTGATACGGGGAGCCAGGGTGGGGGGGAAGGAAAGCAGAGCAGAAAGGGCACTAAGCCACTAAAGATGGGCCGCTCTCCAGCAGCTCAAGCTGCTTGCATGCTGGCAGAGTTATTTTCCAGATCTGTAATTGCTTGCTACCGTTACATCTTTCTCAGGGGCCACCCTCTTCCCAACAGATGTTCAAACAGTTACCAGGCTTGAAAGGCAAGTGAAGGGATCAAAATGCACGAAGTTTGACTGAGTCTCCTCACACACCTACCGGAATGCAGATTCTTGTCTCCTTTATCTGCATCAGATTGGTAGTGCACAGCTTCCTACCTCTCAGGAGCTTCTTCACCTATTCCTTCCACAAGGAGATAACGAGTTTGCTCCATCCCTATGCAGCCCTTGCAGTTGGCAGCTTGATAAAGATAAGCCATGCTGCAACAGCTTCACATCTAGCAGGCAAGAACACAGATACACCTCCATCTATCAGTAATTGTAGCTTGTAGTTTTTCGTAAGGGAGAACAAAAAAACAGAAGCAATACATAGAAATGTTTTTCTCTCCAGCACAGGCTGGTACAGGCTTTTTTTTTTTTTTTTCCCCAGTACACACTTATTGGAGTTTGGTTTTCGTCACCTTCTGAAAAAATAAAACAAAAAAAAATTAAAAACTTTGGGACTGCTCATAGAAGGGATTTCTAGCATCAGCAGCTTTACATCTGCAGACCAAATCAGTGATATCGTTAATGGTCCAGTGAAGAGCATGAGTTAAGGACACAAGCCTAGAGATGAGCAAGTAGTCCCCTGAAATAAGAACACAGTCTCTTAATCACAGCAAAATATCTTTTCTTCTGAAAATTCTTTGATTCAAATAACGTGATATGTAGACAAATGTCAGTGACATTACAGGCTTAAACTGAAAGGACAAGACAGCCTGAAGAAGCTACTCTGGTTTAGTAACTGGTTAGGGTCAAAGGGGTTACAGATACACTGCTGGCTTTTCACACATATGGCTCATGTTTGCTGGAATACGGCAACTCCTGGCAAACCACTCACTTTTAATAAACTCCATTTAAGAAAACAACTGTTCTCAAAAAATGTAGCCAAAAACACGTCTGCTCACATTATTGTGACTAGCAGTCACAAGTTATTCACATGAACTTACAGCTTTGCAGAAAGAAAATATTTCTTGAGTAAGAAAAGACAGTGACAGTGTTCTGGATCCGTGGACTGGATCCTGAGCCCTTGTATATCTAAATACCTACACACAGCCAACAGATTTCATTTTAATCTTTATTTATCATAAGATTTTCAGGATGAAAGTAGCACAGTTTTGGAGTAGCTGCCTTCCATATCCTTATCTCTTCTCACCCTCATTGTTACCACTTCAATATCACTTTAGCAAAACAACTCTTTCCAACTTTAACAGAGACCTGGAGTTTGAGGACATTTATTTTTTGCCTTTCATAGAAAAAAAATAAAAAGCTGAAGCATAGGAAAACTAAGTCTGGAGCAAGGTTAACTGGCCTAGTTCAGCTAAGGTAACACAAAAAGTCCCACAAGAGGCCACAGTTAATCACAAACAGTCTTACACACATGTAGAAGTAAGGAAACCATGTCCTAGAAGAAACAGCTTTTTGTTGAAGGTATATAAAGGATGATGGTGTTAGTGATGCGCAGTCCAACAGCATTCAAGCTGCTGACTCAACTCATTCATCACAAACACTTGAAAATGCCACCAGTCTTCTGTCCACAATGTTTTCTTATACTCACATTAATAACAGAGACAAATTTGAGCTATTTTAGGAACTTAAGGGACTTTATCACAGTGGTAACATTCAGTATTTGCAAAAGGAAAAAATAATAACCTCTCTACTTTTATAAGATGGGGAAGTGTTTGAGGATTTAAAATTGATAAAATTATACAATATGCGAAGGACTGAGGTTCCTAAAGGTTCATTGTTATTTTAGAGAAAAATTGTAGGGAAGATAATAATTTTAAAATGTCATCACTTTCCTAAGTTTTTGGGGGACTAAAACACGTACAAAAGCAAATAGAAAATACAACATTTTCCTTGCCCATAAGAGGCAAATTTGGAAACAGGTTTTTGCAAAAAGTAAGTACCTAAAGGTATTTAAATGAAAGAACATGAGATTTGGAAGCAACAGAGTATGATGTTTTAATACTTTATCTCTTCGCAAGTCCTTATTTTGTCCTTCTTTGCCCCCACACCATCATCTTCTGCAGACTTCTGCTGCCTCTACCTGACACTACAATGGCAAGTGTTCCTAAGGGACTAATAATAACTACTGTCTCTGCTTTTGAATTTTGTGGACTGATGTTTAAGAGAGATTTTACTTAACAGAGATAAACATTTAACCCCTGGTATCAATCCAGGCTGGGGGATTAATAGATTGAGAATAGCCCTTCCAAAAAGAACTTGAAGGTGCTATTGGATGAGAGCCTGGACGTGACCCAGCCATGCATGCTTGCAGCCCAGAAACCAACCATATTCTAGGTTTCATCAAAAGCAGCATGGGCTGCAGGCTAAGCGAAGTTATTTGCTCATTCTAGTGGGACTCCACTTGGAGCACTGCATCCAGCTCTGGGGTCTCCAGCACAGGAAGGACAACCTGTTGGACTGAGTCCAGAGGAGGTCACCAAGTTGATTAGTGGGATGGAGCACCTCTCCTATGAGGAAAGGCTAAGAGAATTGGGATTGTTCATCCTGGAGAAGAAAAGGGTGACCTAATCATGGCCTCCCAATATCTGAATGGATACTCCCAAGCTATCTCAGGTTCTGCTGGCAGAGTGTCTGTGATAGTACAAAACTCAGTACCAGCTGCGATATCCACCCGTACATGGTCAGGTTGTTCTCCTTCTGCACTAACAAAAAACACCAAGCTGCTTTTTTAAGGCAAGTTATGCACTTCTGCTTGAGCAATAACTGAGCGTGTGTGCAGTAGTTAGGAAGTTTTCTCTAATGGCACATTATTATAATTTCACAGCACAACAACATCAATACAGAAAGAGCAAGTTCTCAACAGCTTCCATAATATCAGAGGAATTTGTGTGACACAGAAACCTCACAGCAGAGGCACCCAATATCCTTTACAAGGGGAATTTTTTGGTAAGGGCAAGAGAGGTTCTACTAAATTTCCATAAAGAAAAAGTCTATGCATTGAAACACTTCCTTTGAAGGACATAACAAGTGATCACACCTTAACAAAAAGAACATATTTTTACATACTAAAGGCTATGACTATACAACATAAAAAACCCCAAAACCCTCACCTATACTCACTGCCTATATGTAGTGATTGTTCTCTGTGTTGTTGGAGCCAGACACTTCATACAGTTGCCACCACATAAGAATATTTCCACAGCATTTTCTGCATTCAAAAATAATAAAACTGAAAAATATCCTTTCACTACAGTACAATAATCAAGTAACTGCAAAGAAAAAATTATGTGTTCTTCTGCCTCCTGGGTTGTTAACACTGCTTTTAATTTAATCTCTGTCTTTTCATACTATCATCCACAGAAGCTCATGGCCAAGAGTTTGCCCTGGTAATAGCTGACTGTTCTCTTTGATATCACTCCTTGCTCTTTATGGACAAGCCAATATTCATTGTGATTAGCATGGGACAGCCCTGTCTATCCAAATTAGTCATGAGTACTTAGCAGTTCACTCCATGCAGCATCACTAATTGCTTTAAAAGAAATTTCCTGCTTTTTATTTTTTAAACAAAAAAAGAACATAATCTTCTCCCTCCAGAGAAGACAACAATGCTTCACCACAATTGGTGAGAATTTGTTTCCAGCTGTAAGTCCAGGAAACAGCAATTTATTTATCAGGTTTTTTATTCTTTGACACATAATGCCCCACCAACCTGTACTAAAATATAACTTTTTAAACAAGACTCAGAAAGATATCATCAGGTAGCTCAGTTATTCCAGTCTTTGAGCTGCATGACCACACATTCCTAGAAGATAACCCAAAGGAAAATGTAGCAACAAGCCCTCCTAACATAAGAATATAGTGTGGGAATAAGTGTGGGTGAAAGTATGCATGACTAGTCCTACAATGACATAAAGATACTATTTCTATTCCCAGTTGAACTCACAGTCTTAAAAGAATAAAAACAAACCATGATCCACTTAAACAGGATACAGCTTTACCCCAGTATGTGGACCGTCTCTGCAAGAATTTGTTTTCTTCTCAAAAGTTACATTTATAATTTTTTTTCTGAAGAGACACTTTTAAAACAAGTTGGTGGTTTGGGTTTGTTTTGCTGACTTTTCTTTTGTTGGATTTTAAATGACCTGTTCTTGAAATGTGTCCATAACTTTGTTTCTGGTGATGCTTTGTATCTGATGGTGACTGACATGCTTAAAGAAAAACATGGCTTATCTATACCTAGTAAACTAATACTGGGTTGATACCTAGAGTGTTTTAAAATATTCTCCGATAAACATGACATTTCACATCTTTATTCATTAAAGTAAAAATGAAATGTGCAATCATTGCATGAATCATGTACATACTACTTTGCTATAGATTAATTAATTTGTCTCAGAGAATTTTTTCCATCAGATTCTTTTTCGTGCAATGAAAGAAAATAAAAAGCTATAAATGAAGGTACAGCCTCCCTATGTAGCTCTTACTACCTATATCACAGTATGGACTGATAAAGACAAAAGCTGCCATTGACAAAAAAGACACTCCATATTTTTATAGTTCTCTAAAGTGCCCTAGAAGTGAAAACAGATTTTTTCCATATGTGTTTTGAGACCTTTTCACATAAATTGAGTGACAAATTTAAATAAATATATAAAAATTATCTTAATATTTGACCCCAACTTCTCTTAGAAACATTTCATCACTCATCTGTCCCATTATAACATCCCAAGGGAGACATTATGCTCTAGTTTTTCACAAGGAAAACTAAACAAAATATGGAGGAATGAGGGCTAGATATAAGGCTATGACAGACTAAGTAATTAATGGAAGAAACTACTGACTCTTTCCTATGCTGCGATTTTTGCAGTGCTGGCATATGTCACTTATCTTAATAGAAAAGAATAAATATAAATCTTCTTAATAATGAAGACAGTCAAAAATTCACTGACAATGAGGCACTGTATAGCAATTTACACTGCTTGCAATAGCTGTAAATATCTTCCTCTGAGTTAGGCTTTCATAATACACAGGAAGTTCACATTCACTCAGAAGTGAATGTGTGACTTGAACCAAGTCCGATTTTTGTGAATTCATTTCTGAGATGAATGACAATTGAGTCTAATGGCTCTGTGAAGTTGCCTAGAGTAAAACATGAGTAAGTTGTTGCATGATTGAGGCCCAACACGTTCCAAATCATACTGCTGCTACCCAGTAATACCATCATTAATGCAGTCATTTATTGGTTTGTTTTTACCTAGAACAGAAGAAAATGCATTGCCCTTCTGAGACCATGAGAAATCAATACATTTTCAGCTTATAATACCACAATCTAGACCAGTTGCTATAGTCTGCAGTGAAATCTGTTGTGGGCATATGATGCCATTCATTCTCCCAACAATATAATTTGCATTTTAACAGACATAAGAAGACTTCAATGTAGCCATAATTAAACCTATTCTACACTGCCTAAAATGAAAATCATGTACATTAAAAAGCCCAAAAAGTTCTTTGAACAGCTTCTTTTTTATAACAAAAAACCCAAAGAGTCGCAAAAACTCTGCATAAAATGTACAATTGCCAAGTCCCAGGAGTACCAAAGTTTGTATTAATAGGGTTTCATTGACTACACAGGCTGTAAAAATGCCAAATACCACATTTCATAGATGATTTTAGGGCCTGTTGACACTAGCTTTTGAGAAGATCCACTGTTACATATTAACATTTTTACAGTTCATTGTGGAGGTTTGGGTTGGCTCCCTGCCAAGCCCAGGGCCCGGTCACACGGATTCTTCCCCCCCCCACCCAAAAGATAAGGGAAAAAAAGTACCCAAAAAGGCAATTTTAGTAAAAGTGCATATATATATATATATTCACATATATTACAATTATATACAATCAAACACTATGAATCTACAGAACAAATCACAGAACAACCCCCCAAAAGGGAAAAGGGGAAAAGGGAAATGGGACAAAAATGGGTAAAAACCAAACAAAACAAATACACACACACTCGTAAACTCAGGGAAAAGCTCAATAAGTAACTAATACAATCAATTCTCACCAACACTCCCCTTAAGAGAAGCAGGTCCTTCCCCTCCGTACGGCTGGGACAGCAGCTTCTCCGAGAGGCCTCAGCTCGCAGAGATAAGGGCTTAGGCCAGCACAGAGAGCTGATGTCCTCCACCACACAAACGGGAGAGAAGACAGCAAAAAAAGAGAGGGAGGAAATCTTCCTCCAGTCTTTATATACACCTGATTACATGAAGGAATGGTGTGGAATACTTCCTTAGTTAACAACCTTGCTACCAAGGAAGGCCTAAACCAAAACCAAGAAAACTAAACTACCACATTCTTTTTCCCATTTTCCCTTAAGTATGTTGCAAATGGGGAACATCAGGATAGAACCTTGATTTTGACATTAAGTTTGAAGTTCCTTGACCAAAGTAGTGAGAACAAGACCTCTTGGAAAAAAAGACTTTAATTTGGAGTTCAAAGTAGAAGAGGCACCACTGGTTCAGTAGAAGGAAGTCTTGCAGAAGAATTAGGCTTCCAGAAAGGAGGGCAGCACTCATTAAAGACAGGGATAAGTAAAGTCAATGCACATCAGCATTCCTGGCCACCAATGCCAAAAGCTTTAAAAAGTAATTTACATTTAATTTTATTTGAAAGTCTCCTTATTCATTATTATTCTCACAAGAGCTGGGCAGAACTCAGAAACATACCATGGGTTAATCCTGTGAGTTCATGTATTAAACTTTGACTTCTGGAGTATTAAAAGTGGAAAACTCATAAAAGCATCAGTAATAATTGTGCTCATCTAGCTTGAAAATAATAATTCATTTGCCATTGGTATAATTAAATAATTTGAAGAGCAATCATTATTTCACTGAGTACAATATAACAGTTTTCTGCATGCTATTAGCACTTAATACCTACTGCTGGCAGTACTTTATCTTATTCACGTATCTATTTTTGATTTACAGTATAAGAAAATATCTCTTTGCTTCCATAAAATTTGTTCTTCCTTTCAGCCACACTATATCAAGTCTATAGATGTTTGACTTGTTGTACTTAATTATTTATCCTTATTTTTAGGACTTTCATGAATTTCCAGAGTACAAGAGAACTAAGAAGCTCTTTAGGATTCTCACCTGTTGAGGTTGTCTTAAAACTCTTAACTTTTTAACCTACAGATTCAATTTCTCTTTGTGCTTCCTGACGCTCAGGAAAATGTAATTGGGCAAGTTCATTTTGGTATCAAATGATGAAGTTTCCAGTGTTGTAAGGTTCATAAGCCAAAAGGAAGTCTGTGGGACTCCACATGAGATTGTGCTGTAGGAATGTATTTCAAAAACTGAGACAAAAACTGTTAGGAACAACTTGATTCAACCCAAAACCACAATGAGGTTGCTGGTACACTGCCCAAACATATATGTACTATTTTTTTTTCCAGGTAAGTGAAGAATTCTTCCCATCACCTGTTTGCAATTGAACATGGCTCAAACAGTTTTAGTATGTTAGCATCTGAGAGTCTTAAAATTTGGTGCCAAGAAGTTACATAAAGGGGATTGCCGTTGACATAAGCAGTGAAGCACAGGCACAGAAATATTTGCAAATATAAAACTTAACAGGGATGATAGACTCAAGAAAACCAGGAAAATATAGTCATCTGATGCCTCTCATTTGCTGGCTAGACAGGGGTTTGTAAAGATAGCTTTTTCCATGTGCCTTTGCAACCTGACAGTAACAGTGGTTCTGCAGCACAGTACTGAATTAAGAGGCATTTTGTTTGTAGAGCCTTAATTGAAACAGTCAGAGAGAAATGTTTTATTACAGACAAAGGCCTTTTCAAATAAGATACTAAGGAGACTCAGTTTTAATGATGCTTAACACAACATTTTAAACCACACAGTATATCTACATGCTATTTCTTGTTAAATGTTGATTATTTAACAGCAGGCTGCCACCAGATTGCCAGCTGAGGAGAGTTAGGGCTGACTCATACAAGTTCTGACAGTCTCAACATTGATGAAAGACAACATTAATTTTAACTTTTAGAGTATTTCACATCTTGACATTTTTTTCTCAGACTACTATTTATAACAGATATTCTTCACATGGCAGTAGGTGAAAACAAATATAATCAGCTCCTAAGCTGTATGGCTTGATATCACCTGGAACAATAGATATGAGATCAAGATTATAAAAAGTAGGTACATCTGTTCCTCATCAGTGTTTAACACACAGAACTTTTGGTATGAATATGAAAATACAGAAATAATGAAATAATAACAAAATTAAGTCTCTCATCATTAAAATCTATTCATTATAGGTCAGTAACTGAAAAGGGGAAGCAGAATATAGAAAAACAATTTTAGAAGTAAGTTAGCTTACATTTATGAGGATGTTAAGATCAATAAACACCAAATAAGCAGGTTTTTAGAAAAGCTATTAAAGTATGAATTTTCAGTTAAGTTGTTTAGACACAGTCTAGTTATATTTTAAATAAGTTGACAACCTTTATTTTTCAAAGTTTTCTTTTTCTCCCTAGTCCTACTTGAGGAATTTTCACACTCTCCACTGGGGTTGGTCGGGAGGGCTTTTTTTGCTGTTGTGAGGTGGCATTTTGGTGTTTGGTTGTTGGATTTTTTATTTTTCATTGAAAAAGAAAACCACAGATCTTACCTCAGATGAAGAAAGTATAAAAGTTTTGTCTGTATCAGGTTAAAATATAATCAAAATTAAATGCAACCAATTACAAAATTACGGAATTTGAATCCTTCCCCTTGATAGGTAGAGCCGTGGCAAGCAAATTTAAAAGCATGTTAGTTTAAAAATCACATTGCCTCTTTGCCAAAATATACATTTTTCTGGTCTAAATTTGACAGCTTGTATGTATATGATGAAGCTGTGACATACAGACAAAGAAAAGGTGAGAGTTCAAAGAGCAATTTTGCATCATGGACTGAAAAGCTGAGCTACAGATACTCATAAAAACAACCATGACAAACTGCTCATAGTGAATTTCTACGCAGTTTAGAACAGGAAAAAATACTGAGAGTTCTGCATTATTTCTGATTTTCCCCCATAGCCCATTTCTAAAAGGCAGGTACACTATAAAGGAAATTGGAGAAAACAAACAAACAAACAAACAAAAAAAACCCCAACAAATCAAAAAGGTTCATAAGGTGACTCAATCAATCATGGGACATATTAGCAGTGGTAAACAAGGTTGTCTAACCAAAGCACTACCCTCCAGAAAAGAGGCAAAAGTAATGAAATAATCTAAACTCCCCAAACATATCAGTTGTATGCAAATCTAATAACTCCATTATTGATGCTGACACTCTTTTTGTTGCTCCAAGAGGGGAATTTCAATTTTGTGCTAGATGAACTATCTAAGGGTAGGATATAAACTGAAATAAAACATCTATAAACATCCTATCAGCTGTCGAAGACTTACAAAATGGAGCAAACACAGCATACAGTGAAAAAAGCAAACAGCTCAGGTCATGAAAGTACTTTTTGCTGTGGTTTACAGTGAGTGGGGAAAAAAAAAGTTCCATAACACATTGAAAAGAAGGAATTCTTTTCAGATTACTAGAAAACACACACACGGGGGAAGAAAACCCAACAAACACAACACTAAAACCAACCAACCAAACAAAAACCAGGCAAACAGAAAACCCCAAAGAAAAATAATAACCAAACATCTTTAAGTATTTCAAGTCTGAAATATTTGTAATTCTATGTATGGAAGAAGAATTTAGCAGTGAAAGCCCAAAGCTGATTGCCTGGGCCATGCGTTTATGGGCACAGAGCCAAATGGAATGAGTTCTTACTGAAAAGCCAACTGAAAGTTTGAGTTGAAAAGTATTGAGTTCCTGACAATACTCATGAAATACAGAGAAACAGAATTAGGATAAGGACAAAATCTTGAGTTTCCAGCTTCTAGGTATTTTTAGGTCAAACACTTAAATTTGCAGATAACCACCCCACCAACCTATCTTTTTCAAGTGTTACTGTACTCATGTTTGCATAAGTACACACACAGAAATCAGAGATGATAAGAACACCTATGGTCCATTACTCAGCTCTTTCAAAATGACTGTCTTTCTAGCCTTCACGTTTTTAATGCTTGAAATAGTTACATTTTAAGTAATGGATTCTCTGAAGCATTTTTGGGGTGGCCATTTCAAAACCTAAAGAATTTAATTTTCATTTACTTTCTTTTATTCTCTTCTATTGTTAATTTCTTCTTTCTGTCAGTTTCTTTTCTATAGTTAATCTTGCCTTTTTATTTTTTTTTGTTGCTCTGATCTCATTTTTAAACTTTTTCTCTATTCAAGCATTTGAGATGATTATCATATCCCTTCAGTTACTGCTTCCCTGACTAAGTCTCCATTTTTGGCTGCAGCCCCTCACTGCTTCCAAATCAAATACATAATCTTCCATTGAATTCTGCCTGCATGGAAAGGGTATAATCAGACCATTTAATCTTTTCCTACTAATTGGTTCCTTCAAATCTCCAATCTCTTTTGATTTTTCCTTGAATTCCTTTCAGCAAATTCATAATTTTGTTGTGCCAACTCCAGCAGCACTAGCATATATAGGCTAATGCAGGAGTGTTTACATATTAAAAATGCACATACAAATGTAGATTACAAAATAGAATGAATTCAGAACAGATTTTAGACCAAAACATACACCAGTGCAAATTCTCTGGAGGACACACAGGTGTCCTGGAATTAAATTGTACCCTAGTGAACAGCTGGAAGTCAGTGTGTGGTAATAGAAAATGCTAGAATGATTTGGGTTGGAAGGGACCTTAAATATTACCTGGTTCAACTCCCCTGCCATGTGCAAGGACATCTTCCGCCAGACCAGGTCCCTCAAAGCCCCATACAACCTGACCTTGAACAAAAGTGCCTGTTTATATAATACCAAGGTCCAAACTGAACAATTATCAGATATATGTATACTTCATTAGTTTAAGACACTGTCTCAGATATAACAGTCATAGAACTCATAGTATTTAATTTTGGAAATTAGACAATTAATACACATACTTCAAAATGCTCTTGCACATGTTGAATTTGAAGCAAGATGAATGCCTCCAATTTGAAGGGTTAAATCAGTTTATACTGTCAGGTAAGGAAAGAGAGAACAGCCTTTTTAAGAACCAATTTGACCAATTTGTTGAATCTAGTATAAAATATATTTGGATGAAGATGAGCTTAAAATACAACAGACTGGTAAACGTAACTTCATCCAGAGAGGACAATTAGTATCACTTCTGTAATCCTCCACTTAAGTATTTTTAGTTTGGGTATACAAAAACCACTATAATATTCCAGCTTGGTGTTTGGCAGGTGAAATTTGATGCCCAAAACAATCTTCACTCACCATGGGCAATCTCAATTTCTGCCTGTTTGCTCTCATCCTGAAAAATTAATTCTGCTAGTCATAAACAAGATTTTTACAATACATATGCTCCACCTGGTGGAGCATATGTATTCCAGGTAATTCTCCATGCTGATTTGTTTCAGCATGACATCTCTGTGTGCTTGGATTTAGGTTAACCTTTTATGGTTCCCTAACTGATGCTTCATACACTCCAGTCAGGGATTTTGTAAATTACTTCTCCAATGGTGAGGACATCTCAGCTTCAAGAGATTAGGAAAGAATCAGGAAATCAACAACAGGTAAATTAGAAGTGGATTAGACACTTCCCCATTGGGGAAAAAGAAAAAAGTAAATGTTAAAAGCTAAATTTGATCCTCATGTTCATGCACGCTTTCAAAATAGGATTTGTCAATTGCAGATGCAAAACAGTTTCAATTTTATATTAGTGACGTTGTCTAGTTTATATTATGAAACATTAAATCTGCATAAATGACCTACCAGGTATTGATGTAAACTTACTGACAAAACAGAACACTTCACAGTAAGGACATCATCTCATAAGGCACCACACAGTGACTCTGTAACTACTGTTCCAGCCTCTGCATATCAGATCTCTGGTATACCATGAAAGATTCAGCAAAAATAAAAAAAAAATTAAAAAAAAGCTGATTTAAGTAGGAATAAATTATCTGAAAGCAATACTCTTTGAGAACTCACAAAACAGAATTGTTTTAAAATGATCAGTTATACTTCTTTCACTAGGGCTTAGAAATAACCAATAAACTCAGCAATTTCTTTAAAAATTCATTAAATTCTTATCCAGTTGTGGAGGTTTGGGTTGGCTCCCTGCCAAGCCCAAGTGCCTGCCACACAGATTCCCCCCTCCCAAGAGAGAGGGGGAAAAAAAGTACCCAAAAAGACAATTGCAGTTAAAGCGTATATATATATATATATTCACATATATTACAATTATATACAATCAAACACTATGAATCTACAGAACAAATCCCAGAGCAACCCCAAAAAGTGAAAAGGGGAAAATGGAAAGGGAAATGGGACAAAAAGGGGTAAAACCAAATAAAATAAATACACACACCCATAAACTCAGGGAAAAGCTCAATAAGTAACTAATACAATCAATTCTCACCAAACTCCCCTTAAGAGAAAGCAGGTCCTTCCCCCCCATACGGCTGGGGCACCAGCTTCTCCAACAGGCCTCAGCCCACAGAGGTAAGAACTAAAACCAACAGAGAGCTGATGTCCTCCAAGCACATGAAAGGAAGAGAGAGAGGAAACCTTCCTCCTGTCTTTATATACCCCTGATTATGTGAAGGAATGGTGTGGAATACTTCCTTAGTTATAACCTTGCTACCAAGGAAGGCCTAAATGAAAACCAAGAAAACTAAACCACCACACCAGTAGTACAGAAATCCCTACCAGACTCTAGAAAGCTAGAGCAGTACAACAAAATAACATAAAACAGAAGCATAGCAGAATTGGTCTCTTCCTAGTATTCTGCGTAAAATGAGTATACCTCTGTATTGTGCAAAACACTACATATCTGAAGCCAGGAGATCAGAACATCTAGCAAGCTTTGAATTTGAGCTGGGCAGGTACAGAATGGTTAGTTATTTCACAAGGAGGTGGAGACAAAGAAGTAACAAAATTGAATACCAGGTCCAACTAGACTTGCATACTTTAAGTCCATAAATTATGTCTGTATTTAATTTCTTTTAAATTTCACTGCCATCTTTCTACATTTCCTCTTGCCTTCCATTGTGCTCACTTAGCACATTGCATATTTGTTTTATTGGGAATATTTTCATTATGTTCTTTCTTGATAAGAAAATCAAGTTTAAAATTCCTTTTCAAATCTAAATTTTTTTTCATCATCCGTGAAATGTTGTGGAGGTTAGGGTTGGCTCCCTGCCAAACCCAACTGCTGGCCACACAGACTCCCCCCTCCCAAGAGAGAAGGAAAAAAAGTACCCAAAAAGACAATTGTAGTTAAAGTATATGTATATATATTCACATATATCACAATTATATACAATCAGACACTGAATCTACAGAATAAGAACCCCAAACAACCCCAAAAGGGAAAAAAGGGAAAGGGAAATGGGACAAAAATGAGTAAAACCAAACAAAACAGATACACTCGTAAACTCAGGGAAAAGCTCAATACGAAACTAATACAATAAGATCTCACCAACCCCCCCTTAAGAGAAAGCAGGTCCTTCCCCTCCACGCAGCTGGGACAACAGTTTCTCCGATAGGCCTCAGCTCAGACAGATAAGAGCTAAGCCGACAGAGAGCTGATGTCCTCCAAGCACACAAAAGGAAGCAAGAGAGAGAGAGAGGAAACCTTCCTCCTGTCTTTATATACACCTGATTACGTGAAGGAATGGTGTGGAATATTTCCTTAGTTACCACCCTGTTACTAGGGAAGGCCTAAACCAAAACCAGGAAAACTAAACCACCACAAATGTAAATGAGTTTATGCAACCTTTTGGAATTGGATAATATCTCCTCTATCAGGGAAAACAGCTCTAACAATTGGGTTGCCAGCAAAGCATGTCCTTGGATTCTTGGTTTTTGTTGCTTGTTGGCCAGCTACTACACCTGCATCAGACATAAAAAAGGTTAGCACAGGTAGCACAAATGAACCCCCTCAAAGGTTTCGTTCAAGCTGCTTGAAATGACCACCCTGAAAATGAACTCTGAAGATAGACTTAACACTTAAGGAGTTGTGCTACAAGGAATCATTTCTCTATACAATGTACAGGCATAATCTGGTGCATAAATGCATGTAATTCAATAATCCATCATTTCAGTATCAATGGCATAATTTTTTGAATTATGCGATCTTTTTTCAGTTGCTCTATTTCTGAAAGCTTTTATTTAAAATTCCTTCAGGTTTTTATCCATATTAATATTCATCTACAAGACTGATGTTTTTAAATACCAATAGCTGTCCCACTTCATCCATAATTTATGAACCTCTTCTTAACACAAAATCCATAGGTATCACTTTTTGCCCCTTGACTCCAAAAATTAAAGCCAGACAAAGCCATAGTGAACAGCATAAGAATATAACTGTCATTTTCTGCCATCTCAAAGAAAGCTGCTCTTTAGATATTCATATAACTTTCACATCTGAGGCATAAAGCTATTAAAGGCGCCCTGTGGTTTTGAATCAATTTTATTTATTTATTTACATTTTAATGATGCTTGACAAGGTAAACTCTTAAGAAATATTGTATCATTTGTGAGAAAGGGTATTGAATCTTAAGTAAATATCCTGAACCATTATAAATGGTTCTCTGAAAGGGATACTCTCCCTTAAATTGCATCTGCCAATCAAAAATATGTCTTTTTTCTTTGTTACATGGAGACTAAATATCAAAAGAAAGAGTAACATGGTGTTACGCACCAGATCAGTTATTATTGGGTCAGAACCACTGTGTGTGGGTGTGTGTGTGGAGGGGGAAGGGATGTGTCAAACCTCACGGAGGCAGGGTGGCATCATATCCCTCATGGCAGGCCCTGAAGCCCACATGAGGAAGCCCTAGAACAGTTGTCAGTCACAAACAGTCCGGGAAAACTGTAACACTCCACACATCCTGGAGTCCTCAGCCCAGGCTCGGATTGGCAGGGACAGGGAGAGCACTGCCTCTCATCCTGGCCTGAAACCCCAGAGTGGCCAGTGGGTCAGAGGCCCTGCCTGGGGGTTTGGCTACAGAGACCAGAGCAGATAAAATCAGACGCATAGGTGTGCCACCTGGCACGGCCCTGCCATCTGGACATGTGAGAACTGGTCTTCTACAAAGTCTCAGTGGCAACTATCTCTCCCTCTTTCTCCTTCTCTCTTTTCTTGTTCCCCCTGCTTCTTTTCCTTGGCTACTTTCTTGGTGTTTTGTGTGGCTTGGAGCTGGGGGGATTGGGTTTGACTTAAGTGTTGTGGATTGATTGAATATTGAATTGGGTGTTTTGGATTAACATGTGCTGCGTTGGCATTGTGGTGGAACATTTTGTCTAGCTTGTGTAGTGCCCTTTTTGAGCCTTTGCCAAGTTCACTTATTTTCTCCCCTAAATTATTCCCTTTGGGAATAAGTCCGTAGTTTATTCTCTTGACGTTATCTTCAGGTATTAAACTCCTGGCTGAGCCCATGAGCCTACAGCTCAGGGCTGGAGGGTTGCACACAGAAATATGAAAAAAAAGCTTTACTCAAATAAGCATAAAGAAGAGACTGGATAATCATAAATACTCAGAGAAAAGATAGAAGTCAATTCTGTAAATCAGGCTAAGAAACTTTTTAGGAGCATTTTCAGATACAAATTCAGGAAATTTACAAGTTAAAAGGTGTCATTCCTGTTGATATCTTCTGTATCTAAACAGCAAATTTAGCATGTTATATGATGCGCAAGACAACATTAATTAAATGCTAACACTAATTTTGAAAGACAAAGAAGGACACTAAGCATGAGCGCATAAGCCTTTACAACTCTATACAACAGTGTCCAGTATGAGATTGCATATATACAACCACATGTGCAAAATAGCACCAAAAAAACCCAAAACTATTTACCCCAGTATGAAATTAATTTTTTATAAATGCAGATGATCATGGAGGACCAGACTCTGCAAAGTTTTCTAGTTTATGTCCCCTCCAAAAAAGCTGCATTAGCTCATATCTACACAGCAGCACAGAGATACCCAAACTGACTGAGACCCAAATAAATCAGTCTACACTTTGCAGACCAAAAGACACCACTGCCATGCTCTCAAAACACCAAAAACTAGCCTAAAAAGCCCTGCTTCCTGCCCTATATTAACACACATGCACATAGCCCAACCCAATAACTAACTGAGGTAAAGTTTTCCTGTCCGCAAACTTCAGCGCTTCCAGTTTCAAATTCAGCATGGGGAGAAGTGGCAGTGCCCACACAGCAAACTAGACACCTCAAGAAAGGCAATCTGCCAAGACTGATGATGACCTTGGGAAATCACACACTGGGGGATCCACTGGCCAGGAGAGAGGAGGAGAAGGAGAGTGATAAAATCACAAGGAGACACTGACACTAAGAGAAGTTTACAGACATAATACTATATGACCACATAGAAAGTATACCATTTAAAAAGTATCAATATTTGTACCCATGCAACATATGATGACTGTTGTCATATGAAAGTATAAAGAACAATTCAATACCAAACTGTAAATTTCAACATCCTTCATTTTATTACCATTCTTATAGTATTTTCTATCAGGGTTTCGGGTAGGGTAGTCATGCTTTTCTATAATTCTCTCTTTGTAACATAAAATCATGACAATTGATTTAAGTCCTGCACCATAGGTTTACAAACATTTCCACTTTCAGCAGGAAAGCTTAACACAGAAATCAGTATATAAATTTAAACTTTTCATAGGTTTTAAATAAAATTAGGCAATGAAATTAACTGCCATGCTCAACAACAAAAATACAGTTTGAATATACTATCAGAGGGGCAAAAATGCAGAGAAAGCAGATATTTTACTAATATAATCAGTCTTCTAAACTTTTGATGTTTCAGTGGCACAGTTAATTGATCAGTTAGCTGGCCATGCTTTACAAACACTATATGGATAGAGATATTGCATACAGAGAGCACCTATTTTCTAATTAAAAATGTCCTGAGTATATGCAAAAATTTGATAATTGTGAACAAATTCCTGACCAAAAAGATACTATTCTGCACTCCTCATGCATCTAAAATTTAGGTTTTAAGTTGTATATGGGACGGGTATATCACTAGGCTTTGATACAGTAAAAAGGCAGATTGACGTTTTATATATAGGTTTTAAATTGCAATTAGAAGTGGCTGAAAGGTGTAGCAACAGATTCTTTCCTTATCAAACATTCATTTAAAATGTTATTTATTTGTTAGATCAAATAGTTGTGGAGTGTTACTCTCACGAACAAAATGGCATTTTTTCCCCGCCGATGGTTTCAGGCTATCAAATTTAAACAACATTTTGTTACTCTGACATTTTCCCTGTGTCTCCTCAAAGGCAATAAAAAATTACTTCCTGTTGAAAAGATTAAATATAACATTTTTCAATCTCTCTCAAGATAACTCTTCTTTGAATTCAGAGGTGTACCAATGCACCCAACCAAGCTGTCAAAAAGGCATCCTCTCCAGCTTATGCTGAACATTTACAGATCACAACCTGAAACACTATTTGTGCAGACACACATATGCACAGAAGACCAGTCAAATTGTTCCAAGAAAGCTTGCATGAAGTCAATTTGCATGATGTGCAATGATACCACACCCTATGAAATGATTATGATTGATCTGATCGATTTCTTTAAAAAGAAACAACAAAAAAAAAAACACACTCAAGGAAAAACAATTTCATTCTATATTTAAGTCACCTAATCTAGATATTGCCCAAATCCCACTGTCTAATGTGGAAATAAGGTTTGTAATGTGGATTTCTTAATAGGTTAAAATCCAGATATAACTAAGCACTGAAATGCATAATCAAGTGAAATACAACTGACTGAAATACAGGCATCTTACTGGTCTTTCCGGCTGTTTATGCATTTATAGAGTCTCTTAAGCCCACTTTACCAGCACATACAAAATTAATTATGTTATTCATTTTGGAAGAGATATGCTCAATTACAATATGAGCAATAAAGTTACTTTCTATCCAAAATAGTATCAGAAAGGAACATTTGCCTGGCCAGTATCAACAAGTGCAGAAAACAACTGTTTTCCTGACTGTTCTCTGAAATCCTGGTATGAAGGGTAATCCGATGTTTGTAGCCAGAAGTCTAGAAAACTGTTGGGAATGGGGTCAGTTAAGAAACTCAAGTGCAGAGAAATGAGTGCCAGTGCTCCAGTATATCTTCATGCAACTTTGTTAGTCATTTTGGTATATGCTCTGCAGATTCCGAAGTGCACAAAAACACACATTTGCAGAGGTGCAGATCCTAATGTTTCCTCCTTCTCTCTGAATTTTCCTTTCCCCATCCTTTATACTTCTTACTCAGAATGCTATTCCTCCCCCTCCTCTTATTCTTCACTGTGCATTTTCCTCTTTTAACATTTTATTTTTACAGTTACTTGCATACCAGCAGAGCAAAAGCCTGCTCCAGTGAATTTGACTGGTTTTCTTTTGCTTAAATTTAAATATATCAGACCCCATCTACAAATTGTGTTCGACACCCAGTAGCACGACCATTGCTCTTATGCAGGGTTTCTGTGGCTCTATAATACTCAAGACTATGCCCTAGAAGAACCCTGTGCCCACCAGGACTTGATTGAAACCTCCAAGTTACATATTCAATAAAAGAGCCATCTTTTTAATCACCAGCTATTGTAACCTTGGATAATGCCTCTCCAGGCTCATGAAACCATTTCCCAACTTTAAGACACTGCACATCTTCACTGTAGTCCATCAGGCAAAACAAAAATACAGCTTTAATCCCAAGAGACTGCAATTCAACAGTGGTGAAACTGTTAGGACACAAGGCTCAATACTGGCTTGCCAGGTCTGTGCAAGTGGTTAAGGGCAAACTTTCTCTGCTTCCACTAATATCAATATAACATGAATTTGTCTAAACCAGAATCCACAAGTGTGCCTACAACTCTTGTTACATATCCGAACAAGGTTTTGTTATCTGAGTAGTACACCAAATTCAGTTTTCATGTGATCTATTTTAACTGAAAGGTATATAAGCTACAGCTGAGGGTCTCACTGCTGCAATTGCTTTCATTTCTGTATGAACCAAACTGTGGCAACTATGTCCACAAAAGCTGAAACTGCAGCTCTGCCTTGCAGCCAGGTTATACTTTTGGTTCCTTGACTATCATGGCACTAACCTCCCACCAGCCACCTTCATGACATGCTTCAATCAGGGAGCTAGTAGCCAAAGTCGCACTGCTGGTAGTGTTTATCACTGAGGTGCCTGTGTGCAGCTTTGAACATATATTCATAAGCATTCACTCCAAACAGTTCTGCACATACAGCATTTTAATATGGGGAGCGCGGTATTAAGCTAGTTCTCTGTATAATTGTACAGAAACAAATATTTTAAAATTCAAGTGAAATAAAATGTTCAGTAAAGAAATGGCTGTTAAAAAGTGGGCTGATTTCTGGCAAATGCTTTTCCAACCAAATGAGAAAAGCTTCTCCCTATCAGTCAATCAGTGCATAGTTTATTTGAGGTTGGTGACAATATGGCTTTTGAAATTAGGGAACTAGTGAGCTACAAAGACCAAATTAATTATAAATGAAAAAAAAAAAAACAAACCTTCAACAAATAGACACGAAACCCTCTCTGTCAAGTTCAGAATATAAAACCTATTCAGAAACATTATCTGATGTGAATTTGGTCAGCATAATGAACCAGAAATAAATGAGCCAGCTGAGAATCAGGAATTATGTACTGCATATCTGAATTGGAGAAGTTTATTATTGTGGTTTCTTTTGTTAATTACCTAATTAGCAGAGCTGTGCAAATACAAAATGAAGAAGAGAAACATTTGCTGCATAGACAGCCTCGTCCAGAATTTTTCATTTTTAATACTAAGGAATTGGTTGTCAAGATGCATATTTAACACTTTAACCACAGCAATCCCATTTTAAAATCAGTGTCCTACTTTTGGATGGGATAGAGTTAATTTTCTTTCTAGTAGCTGGTACAGTGATGTGTTTTGGATTTAGTAGGGGAACAACATTGACAACATGTTAATGTTTCAGCTGTTGCTCAGTACTTGTTACCCGAAATCAAGGACTTTTCACAGTTTTTACAGGACATTTTCACCTGACAGTGAGGAAATGCAGAAGCCAGGAGGCAAAATGGCTAGAAGAGATGACCTGAACTGGCCACAATGCTACTTCATACGCAGAACACCACATCCAATATATACCTGATGGGGTTAAACTATAACAGTCCGGTAAGGATCCACAAAATGTACAGCTGCTGCTGTGTTGCAAGGTGCAAGTTCAGTGCCCAAAAAAACAAGCAATTTTGATTTCAATTCCTAATTTGAGTTCAGTGTCAAGTATCTGTGTTTAACAAATTTGGTCCTCATTCATCTTCCAGTGAAAGGGATTGAGCCACCTCTGCATCCCATAAGAGCTAGTTAACATCTTCTGTCATGCTCAGGGGAAAAGCTATACAGCACAAAAATAATTTCGGGGCAGAGAACTGCCCCTCATGCACACTTCCAGTGTCTTGCCGGTAGAGAGAAGGCATTCAAACTTAAGGATGGAAGGGGAGGGGAAGTTGAAGTCCTTCCTCCTCTTCCTTTATGAACAGCCTCTTATTCCACCTTCCAATTGGGATGGTGATCAAGTTCATCAATCCCATTGTTCCTCCTTCAGTCTAGCACCAGTCAACTCCCCAGGGCACACACAAATTGATATCACACAACAGAGACATCTACCTCACTTTTAACACTATGCTCATTAGTGAAACGTGGAAATTAACACTGTGCTCATGAGTGAAACATGGAGTCACTTTGGCCCAGTGTGCTCTAAACAAGTAAATTACTTCAGTAGGATTTTTGCCATGTGTGCTGTTCCTCTCTCTGGATTATTATATTACAAGAAAATTTTCATTAAAAGCCCACTGAAAGTCCCTTTCAGTTTTGCATTAAAAAAATGCACTGCTGCACTACACTACTGTGTTTTTGATCAGTTATATCTTCATCAATAGAACTAAAACCACCATCCCCTTAATTCCCCAAGAGAGAATCACAGCTAAAATGAGACACAGGTTATACTAAATGGTGCCACAAACCCCAAAACATGTCATCCAAATGGGTGCAGCAGCTTTTAATTTCTGAATTGTGCGGTCAAACATACACATTCTTGTCTGATGACGAAGAATATAATTACCTAGGGCTATGTTGAAAAGAAACTGTTGCTTTTCCCTTCCTGTCCTTTCTTGGGAGAGAAGAGTTTGGCAAGCCAATCAAGAAATTACAACTGACATTTCACAAACTGATTGTCATATGGGTTGGTTTGTTTGTTTGCCTATTTAGTGTGTATGGCTATCAAGTAAATACACTGAGAATCTGACACATCCTTCACTGAAAGATCTGAACTATTCCTGAAGAATTCCGCCACAAAATAAACCAAGAAATCTCAGGACATCATTGTGCTATCCTACATCTTCTGTAGTGAACTGAATGCTTTAAATTCTGATATAAAAAATTTCAGCCACCCACATTTCATTTTAAAAAATTACAGATAAATCAGTTGAAGAAATTTCAAGTTTATTCTGTTTCAAAATATCAGACTGGTATTGGTAAAGCAACAGAGTTGCTTGGGGTTTGTTTTCTTAACTTCCATTTATTATCAACTGACGCAGACCTGTTAGGCAAGAAAGAGCAGACCACTCTGCGAGAGGGATGAAGCAAAATGGCCATTTATTTGAGGGGAGCACCGGCTTATAAAGGGTAGGCAAGGGAAGGAACTGGGCGTGGTCCAGGGAGGAGCTTCATAGGTCTGCGACAAACAAGAGAAAAATAGGCAGGGCTTCACCATATAAGGCAAGGTAAGGGAGGAGCAAAGGAGTGGCCAGCCATATATGGTACAGATGCACTGCACCACTAGCCGACCAATAAGAAAAGGGACAATAGATGGCCAATCATAGGGTTGTAACTGGGGCACATTAACCAATGAGAACAAAAGAACAACAGAAATGTAATTATAACTACTCTAATACATATAATTCCTAACTAACTATTACAATTTGAACTCTTTAACTCTCTCTTCATTTGACGGGCTGACGGACCTTGATCTATAATGATGGTTCAGGTTTGGATGTTTTCTTCTCCTCCTTACGATCCTTTCTCCAATCCCGATATTCCGCTGTCCATATCCCAACAATTAACAGAATTATTTTGCAATCATTCCTTTCTGCAGAACAGGATTTCCACACCCTTCTCAATCAAAATGGTCCCAAATTGAATAGTATTGGTTTTATTGACTCAGTATTATCACACAGCAATTAGATAATTTGAGTATTTTAAATATTCACTCCCTAGGCAAATTGTATGGTCTGTTATCTTTGTTGTACAGTAGCTTGGTTTACACAGAGACCCAAATTCAGCAATCAGCCCCAGAAGTCTTGACCCCCGTTTCAGATTTAAAAAAATTGCTTCAGGTTACACTGTTGCAACAGCTGAAAATCTGGTTAAGGCTTAAGTTCCTTTAATTTCCAGAACAGTTCATTCCAAGAACAAATCTGTGTAAGGAAGCCAATCTTTTCCTACAAATCACTGAAATATGAAGAATAAAATGTTTGCACAACTAAATTTTAATGCTTGATGTTAAGCCTTAGCAAATCTGCATTAATATTTCCATTATAAAGACTATCATGAAGACAAGGGTCTGAGATAAATATTACTGGGGTTTTCTCTGTTACAAATTATATCTTCCCAAGGGACACCGACAGACTTACAAAGAATTAGAAAGAACGTTTCCAATATCTGAGGTACCTGGTTATTAGAGCCACACTGGGCTTTTTGCTAGAAAGGTCAGTTTAATGGGTTTTGTTCTCATGTATTCGACTACATAGGAAAAAACCCCAAAACACACCAGAAATATTCCTGAATATTCAAAAAATTCTTCCCAGATGTTTGTATTGATTAAAGTTAATAAATCACAAGACATCTCAAGTTGGAAGGGACCCATAAACACCATCAAGTCGAACTCCTTGTAAAGTTCAAGTAAAAAGTCAATTTCTTTAAAAGTTATCATGAACGAAAGTCTTTATTATCCATTAAAGAGAAATTTAAAAAAAATGAGACTTAAATTGCATCTTGGGTAGGTCTCAGCTGTTTCTATACCATTAAATGGTATGTTAAGTTTAGTAACTGCATGTGACATTAGCAGATTTGTTATATTATACATTATATATAGAAGCCACATTGCTGATTACCTAATAAAGAATAACAGAATTGGTAAGGCTAGAAGGGACAGCAGTGGGTCATCTGGTCCAATCTCCCTGCTTAAACTGGATCATCCCAGAGCACATGGCACAGGCTTACATTCACACAGTCCCTGAATATCGCCAGGGAGGAAGACTCCACACCCTCTCTGGGCAATCTGTTCCAATGCTCAGTCACCTGTACAGTAAAGTTCTTCTTCAAAGGAGTCAGAAATTATCTGTGTGTGTGTTGAAAGATGCACAGCACTAGCACACCTATCAAGATACTCGAGATCATCTGAAATACTAAAGACACAGTCAAAATTTAAATCGTTTAGGAGCAATGCTACTAGAACAATGATGACAAATACTTTTAAATTAGACAGGTAATACTATAACTTGCACACTCAAAATTATTAGCTTGTTTCAAACGTTGGTTAGATGTGAGTTTTCTGAAAAGAAAAACACTTTTTCTGAATTACATAACTGTCATAATACCTACACATTTTTACCATTATTAGTTGACTCTGCACTTTGACCATGGCAATGCAGAATTTAGCTTGAACGAATTTACTTTTAAAAGGACTTGTTTCAATGAATGTTGAATCCATAGTTTATGGCACCATATCCATGTACTTGCTTATAAGTGAGAGCTTTGCATTCCTCCTAGCTCCCAGATTAAAAAAAAAATAAATAAATAAAAAGGAAGTAAAAATTGAGCAACAAGTTTTAGCAATTTCTGGAATATTTGTAGTATAATTAGCCATAGATGACTATCTCATGTATCATGAAAATTCCTATAACCTACATCCATGCTCTTACATGTATGTACAGATGCTCACAAATTTTTTTCAAAACAGAGTTACAAAATTAAAACTTCACTGAGTGTATCTATAATGATATAGTTCACTATAAGTATCTCATTAACTTTGGTCATACTGAAGCAAGCTGGTAATTGCCTCCAACGCAAGACAATATAACAAAGTTATTAACAGTAATTCTTGATAATATAACTATTAAAATGCAAATAATAAACACTTTCATTAATATTTACAGACTCTAACCAAAATAAGTTGGAAATTTTTTCCTGATAGTATTTAATATGTGATCCCTAGTATAAGGCTTAGAGAATCAGTCACTCATTTCTCTCCTGCTATGGAAATATTGCCATGATATTCCAATTAAGTGTAAAAATATTTAAAGAGGAATATCTTACCTGGTAAAAATTAGATCAAGTACATGTGTTTGTACTGCTAGAAAAGGAAAAGTAGTTTGCCTCACTGTTTTGTAAAACCATGAGTCACACAAAATTAATATCCTCTTCCTTCTGACACAAACTAAATTCCCATATAATTCAACAGCTATTATTTGCTTTGTGTTTCCAAAATCAGATCCACTAAAATGGTTTGTAAACATGGTAAATGATTTAAGAAACTGCAAAGTCTGCATGTGGAAAGTTTCACATGAACCTGGAAAACTCTTTTGTTGCATTATTTAGTATAGTCAGGTTCTCTTCACAGAGGTATGCCTGTTTAGAATGGCATTTTTAGAATAATATTTGCAAAAGTTCATCTGATTATTCGTCTCAGTGCTACTGGAAATCTTTCTCCCTTTTTTTTTTTTTTAGGTTTTGTTTTGGGTATTTTTTATTATTATTATTATTTTTAAATATGCCAGATGCCTTTACGCGAGATGCAGAGTTAAAAAAAGAACAAAGATGTAGTATGCTCTATAGGAGGTCAAAAATGTTCTCTATAATGGGTATTGCCATTGTCCATCTGAGTTAGACACAGAAGTTCTGATCAAGTAACAGGATTCTCCAACTGAGCTTTTTGCTGTACAGTTACAATTAAATAAAAAAAAGCAAAAACAAACAAACAAAAAACCAAAACCAAAACCACACACAATAACAACAATCCACACACACACAGAAAAGCAAACAAACAAAACAAAACAAACTCAAATGTTAGAGTTTCAAACCTCACAGAGTGAGTTGGAATTCCTTCCAAAAACTTGGAGCCAATGCCTTAGTGTCAGTAAAAATGGTTAACAAAGGACACAAAAGATGGGCATATCCTGATATTATCTGTTTTAGCCAGAGCCTTTTGTTCTGATCTCTCCCCAGGTTGTGAGGGGGAGGGAAGATGGACTCGGGTTGGGGAAGGGGTCAGGGTTTCTGCATTTTCTGCGCAGGTCAGGAGCTCAGCTCTCACAAGAGTGAGAAGGACAGGGGACACACACTCCCANAAACAAACAAAAAACACAACAAAAGCCAAACAAATCACCCTCTAAGGACTTTCCCCTTAAAATGTGAGAAAAGGGGATGAAGACAGATAGCGAAAACTACGAAAAAAAAGAAGCATGAATGTATTTGCTAGGATATAGCTAAATGCCTAGGAAAAGGTTTTATTTTAATCAACGACACTGAGCATATGGAGTACAATAAGAAAGGGAATCACTCTAGGCATTAGTTTCAAAGTACCTGTCTTGTGTTTTCATGCTGAAATCTTTTTCCAAAGGTGGAAGTGATTACTGTGCAGCTGACTTACAACTATAATTTCTGATCATATAAGCAAAGCTGATTCGTTGAAAATGCTGTCTCAGCCAGCATTACTTTCATGTTTAGATTAAAAAGTAGCAGACAAACAGAAGAAAAACAGTTAAAAAATTCCTGGGTTTTAGAGGTGCTCTACATATTGATCAAAACATTTGAACTTTTATGACATAAACTTTTTTTCAAGGGCAATTACTCAGAATATAGTGCAACATGTTCTTACTGATGTTCTAACTGATCAGATTAGGTGAAAAAAAAAACAACTTCCAGGATATCATACTAGACAAGTTCATACCAAGAAGAAACTCACTCAGAAACAATGCATCAAAAATAAGCTGCTCTGTCATCTTATTGACCACTTTCTCATATTCTTCAGCACCACCACTCAAGTATCTACTGATATGACACAGCATGAAGCACTAATGCAATGTTTCATATAGATCTTTTCTAAGTTTACGCTCAGTTGGCCCAAGGCATAGATTTAAATATTTCCTAAAATATGTAGTTAATTGCTGCACAAAACTGAGAACAGGAAACACCATAGAACCATAGAAAGGCTTGCCCTGGAAGGGACCTTAAAGGTCATCTAGTTCCAAACCCTCTGCTGCGAGCAGGAACACCTTCCACTAGACCAGGTTGCTCAGACTCTCATCTCACTAGATACACTACAGAAGTAATAGATTTGCTCTTCAAACATCTACACACAAAAATATGACAAATTTGCTCAGAAAAACACCAAAAGCAGGACCGTAAATCTTTTCTTGCTGTCACAGCAACACAATTCACAGTGGCCATATACACTTCAGCAAGGCTCTTGCTGTGATTGGTGTGCTCCAAGAACCTTCCCCTATCTTCCTCCCAAGGCAACCTTTCTCAGCTTTGGCACTCAGCCTGTTTGCTTAAAGATGGGTAACAAGAACTGTGTCTATGAATCCAGTGGTTCCAGATTGATTATCCAGTTATCCAACAATGGCAATGTCACAAGAAGTCCTGTAATATAGCTTCCTTTTCCTATAAGAAAAGAAAGATTTACCCTATAAAAAAAACAGAATGATTTCATGAAAATAAGAGGACAAATGATTATCATAACTTGTATTAAAAAAAAAATCCAAAGAAATTTGGACTATTTGCAAACAAAATATCATTAAAGTTGGAGACTTAAGAATCAACTGAGTTGCTATGCTACTGTAAAATATGGCTGATTCATAGAAGAAGAAAAAAAACACTGTCATATACGGGCCACAGGAAACAGATACTTATGAAAATACAATTTTAGGCTTCAATTTCAAGTTTTATCTGTTTTATTTTTCCTAGCAGCATATTTCTTCATGACATCCCAGTAGAGAATGGTAACTTAATACATTCCATTTTTTTTCATTTAATTTCTGCTATTTCAATAAGTAACCGCTGTTGCTATATAAAACTGCTGGAATGTTCCTTTTTTTGTCAAAGCATTTTCTGTTTATATTTATTTACTGAAACAAATCAAATTCCTTAAAACTGAAATGTGATCTACTATAAAAATTTTGATCAAAATACCTTCTCTTGATGACAGTTTTTCCCAATCAAGAGTTCTTAGCTATGTAACTCAGAATTTATACATAGAACATAAGACAGAGGTGTCCTAGGAAATGTCTTCCATAAAATGTTCTAGCTCTGTTTTTTCTAAAAAGTGGAATAAAAATTTATGTAAATGACAAAAGAAAAACTATAAAGTTTTAAAAAGGTTAACCATCCTTCAGCCTGGCTTAATCAATGAGAGCCAATGAAGTCTGAAGGTGTGATTCATCCATAAAATATAGGATGCATTATAAAATATCAATTGCTATCCACTGAAATACATTGGAGAGAAGCAGCTAGGCTCCTAAAAGCAAAATTATTGCCAATAGTAAATAGAAGACATGGCCAAGTTCTAAAATACCAACACTGGATATATTCTGTAGACATATATAAATATAAGCAAATGCAATCTGACACCAATTCTGCTGCAAAGACCGAGTAAGGCTTTAGCAGTTAATAAAAAACATGAAAGAGTGTGTGCATAAGGTGAATAAAAGCCTTTATTCCAACCATACCCTTAGGTAGTTCACAAACATCACATCCAAATCCCTTCTTAGAATTTATAATATTTACTGCTTACTCCAATCTCTTCTTCAGTAACATAAAACACCAACATATGTTTGCCAAGTAATATATTGCAAATGCACTGGGCCAGAATTTGATCCATAATGCTTTAAGGACACTTCAGCCTCATTAACTATGGTGTTACCTCAAAACCATATCAAGTTTCACCAGTACCAGCAGAATTCCCCACAAAGCCAGGGCATCCTGCTCCTTGAGGGTTTTCCCATTTGACTGAAAAAATTCACTTCTAAGTATTCATGAATGCTTTGCCCTCTGTTTTTGAAAGCATTTAAAAGGCTCAATATTTCATATCCTTTGCCAGCACTATCAACCCTTAACAACACACAACCCAACACTATGAACTCTTTTAACACCAGGAATAATTAAAAAAATAAGTAACACTCCTGACACAAGTTTGTCTTCTGACTACTTCGCTCTACAGAAGAATTAAACACCATCTCCTCCTTCAAAAAAAGTATTTATTAAAAATATTGTTCATTTTATCACCACAGATAATCCTGGAAAGAAAAATTTGACAGGCAGACTAGATTAGAATCATCTAACTGAAGCATCTGAAGAAGGGTGAAAGATTAAGGTCTTTGTATATAGAAGTAATTCTCTGAAGACCAAATGCTAAAGGATTCCAAACACTTTAAGAGTATGAAAAATCAATGCATGGCATATACATATAGAAAGGCACTAGCTGTTCCAGGTCAGTGTACTCTTTTCTGTCTTAGCTGACAAAATAAACATATAAATTGGAAGATGAGAAGTTTGCTCTCCTTCACCTGCTAGTGTTGGTAAAACTCAAGTCTCAATATAGAGGAAAAAATAATTAATAACATTGAACTGTTACTCTTAGCTTTTAATTTTGGGAAAGAATTCATTCTGTCTTCCAAAAGGTCAAATTATGAGTGAAAATTAAAACAAGAAAGTATCTTCTTCTATAGACATATAGTCAAATCTTTCTTTGAATGCATTTCATTGTGTCACCAAAGTAAAAAAATGCCTTTACTGAATTATTCTCAGTACCATCTCTTTCATAGTGCCCCAAAAGCAACTGTTCATTTTTTATCATTAATTTTCCTGAAACAATCCAAACATTAAACAAGAAAAAGTCATTTCCCTCTTAAAGAGTTATAACATTCCACAAGAGCATTTTAAAACTCTGTATTTTAAACTTTTTCATTCTACACCTGGTTCTTAACAGGACACACTCATTTACATTTCCAACTTTCTCTTCTTAAAAGATAAAAAAAAACTTCTTATTTTTTTCCCCCAAGGTGAAAACAGTTTCTTCTGCCACTATTGACTTAAACAAGAGAAAGAGCATGTTTCCACAAAATGCATTTCTAATCTAAAAATGCTGGTGACATAGAAGCAAAGTACCTACAACAGAAATACACATTTATTACATTTTTCTAGATTCATATTTCTATGTCTAAGCGATTTTTTGCTAAAACTGGAAATGAGAGAGATCTATCTTAGCAGAACTCAAAAAGGCCTGGGAAATGGAAATTTCAATTTAATTGAACATATTAAAGTTAGTTTTCTATGAGCTAAAAAGAAAGTGGTCTGAGTCTTTCCCCCCTCTACTTCCCAGTTTTATTACCCTCAGTGCTTTAGATTCTAAAGGAGAGAGAGATCTTTGGTGTTCTCATTTTCCCCACCCTCTTCAATTTCATCTGTGACTCTAATTATATTTCTTCTCTTAAGATTGCCTTGCCTTTATTTATTTTTAAAGAGATAAGAGCTTGCAGCAAGGCTCCCTGAAAAAAAAACCTTTCAGCTCTATTTTAAATGCACACACTAAAGTTAGATGCATATATTAAAAAATACAAGGAGGAGCTGATTATCAATTCCAATTAAACTATTTCTGAGAATCACTGATCAGAATTATATGAATTAATTTTACCTAATCAGTGATTTTCTACAAGGGCAACTTTGTGAGCACTTACAATCTGTCAGGCTTTGCTAAATGTTAAGTCCTCACCTTTTGTGCTTACACGTTTTACAGTATTGTTGGAAACGTTGACAAAAGTAACATTTAAACTTCTAATGTATGTATGAGCTAAAAATGGAATTGCTGCTTCTTGATAATTATTGTCTAGACTTCCTAAGTAGGAGAAATGCTTATTAATCTATGTACAAGGTTCACTTTAAGGGTAATAATTTTATCATTTTACAGCATGATTTCAGAACACAATTCAACACTTGACAGTTTTTGTTAAGCTTGGTTTTGATAACTGGATATAGGAGCTGCTTGTGGCCATTTGGATGGAATTATTCTGGTTTCATGGAGATTTTGAAAGCAATCAGATTTCAACGCATCACTCATTCCGCTGAGCCAGCTTGACAGTTTTGATAGCTCATCACAGTAGTTTATATTTAATTCCTGAATGATTTCAGTAGACATCTCAGAATTTGGAATCTTGAGTTCCAGGGGACTCTGAATTTGATTTCAGGTCATCATTACTTAATGCAAATAACCCACAGTGAGTCCTTTTATATTAAATGGGAACATTTGCAGTACTATCTTCTCAGATTCATATTTGTTTGAATAAAAGTAAGCCTTGTGGAAAATAAAGTTGTTTGCATTTTATTACAGAAAAAATGAAAGAAAAATGCATATTGTAAATTCTCTGTTCTTTCCTCCTTTGAAATGGTAATAGTGACACAATGAGGAAAAAAACTGGATCAGGACTGAGCAAATAGGGAGGATATTATTTGTGAATATTCTACAATGTAACAAGAAGGTTTTGTTTGGCTTGGTACTTTTTCTTCCCTTATATTTAACATATTAAAAATTCATAGGGTCAGTAGTAACAATAATCAAATAGTAATGCTGCATTTCAATCAATCTGACCACAGAAGGAAGACACATTTTTAACTTTCTAGAGAACAACATGGAAATGAAAATGATAGAGTAACATCACTGAAAAAGCAGCAAAAACACTTCCATTCCCTAACCAGATATTCAAGTGATCTAGTTTTACAAATGTATCACCTGCAGCAATCTGACCTGGGTTGCTAAACCAAAGAGTGTTTACTATCGTTTCCCATTAAAGAATACAAACACGTGAGGCAATGCCAACAGTTTTCTATATATCAAAGGTAAAATCTGTATTTTGAAAATATATACAATGTGAAAATAAAATACATTTTTAATACAACTAAAATCAATCCCGTGATTTTGAGCATCTGCTCAAATAGTCCTCTGCATTGGATGGAAAAACTTCCATGCTGTACACACAGCATTCTGAACTCTTATCTTGCTTCTTTCACTCATAAGGTACATTGAAATTATTATCCAATGTAGAGTAGTGTTAAATTCAAAAGATATGTATTTACATCAACTAACTATCTTGCCTCTAGTTTTAAATTCAATTACTTTAATTTAGACTGTTTACTGGAAATAAAAGATAATACATGATGAAAAATGTAAAGATGTAAGGGAACTAATTTTCTTTATAGAATTTTTATTGCAAAAAGTCCTGGATTGAACATTTTACTCCTGTTCAGCGTGTTCATACAAGACTGGTGCCAAACACAAAGAAAGTATCTAATAAATGTAGTCTATGTAATTTGTTCTCCACTAAATTGTCTAGAACCCAGATATGTTCACAACCTACTAAACTGTTTCTTGAACAATCTGCAAACAAAATCCCCACACATTAACATGCACTAGCAAATAAAATTTCCATCAAATGTTGTTAGGAAATGTTATTTTTTTAGGCACCCCAGAAAGATGATCTACTGCCTTTTGTGTTGTTTTTTTTGTTTGTTTGGGGGTTGAGAGTTTGGTTTTGGAAAGGGCATATAGGGTATTTTGGGTTTAAATCCTAATCTCATCACCCATATTTAGATTAAATTTAAGCAGGCACTAACTTAAGTCATCCACTCAAGAGGTGAAAGTGGTACTGTAATGATCTTTTTTTCTAAATATAAAAACAGTATAAACCTTATTTAGAGATAATCATAGAGGGATTCTAAAAAGACACTGTCCTGTCCTATCTTTTCCCCAATTCATTCAGAATAAGTGAATGTTATGGAAGTTTTTGTCAGAGGAAGCTTTGACTTTTTCCTATATGCTTTCCTCTACCAGGAGAAACACAGGTTGATTAATATATCTTAAAACTTCTGCAAAGTCACATCTGACGTCACTCAATACAAATAAATACATAGTCCAGGGTTGACAGCAATATATTATGGCTTCCAAATGTTAATGGTGTTACTATCAGCACAGGGTTAACACATGATTCTACAGGTAATGCTACCAGTAGCAAATTCTACTTCTCTTCTGCAGCATATTAGGAAAATACCATTGTGACTTTTTTCCTTCATATTAAATATAATGGTCCTTGATGCTTAATGAGCATTAGGGAATAAAGCTTTACATAATCATAAGACAACACTTTTATTTTTCTCATTTATCTACAGCAATAATAAAGCTCAGAGAAGACAACTGAATTAGTTTCATCTTTAGAAGCTTAAAGACAGAGCCAAGAGCAGAACTTTCTGAACCTTGTGGTTCATTTGTAATACCAGTCATTAATTTACTTGTAATATTTACATATTTTGTCAGGTGTTTTTCATTAAGATATTATTCAGTAAACACTAAGCAGATAACATGGCTCTATGATTAAGAAAGTCATGCTTTGCTACAAGAGACCAAAACAATGGGGCAAAACAGTGGGACTAGCAGCAAACAGATTCACCCTATTATGTCTTGGCAGTATGTAATGTCAATTAAATGGAAAAAGTAAGAAAATGATAGATCAAAAAACCTGCACAATAATCATACCAAGAATGGAATAGGAGAGGGTATGTCAGCATCCTTGGCAGATTTGTGGTGCAGATGACACCAATGATTTTATTTCTGCTGGGAAAGAAAAAAAAAAACCGGTTGATTTTTGCAGCAGTTTATCACTAGCAATACAAAGTAGAACTCACAGAATCACATATGCTGTAGTTAGCAGGCACCTCTTGGAATCATGTAGTCCAACCTCCTTGCTCAAGCAGAGTCACCTAGACCAGGTTGTTCCGGGGTACATCCAGTTGAATTTTGATTATCTCCAAGGATGAAGACTTCAAAACTCTCTGGTCAACTTGATGAAGTTCTTGATCAGTGAGAGGGGAAAAAAAAAAAGGGAGGGTGGAGGGGGTGGGGTTTGCATCTAAATGAGATTTCCTGTTCTTCATTTTTTGACCATTGTCTCTTGCATGTCACAAGATATATTGAGACAAGTTTGGCTCAATCTTCTTTACTCCCCGTTCTAATATTTATACACATTGATAAGATGCCTTCAAGACTTCTCCTCCCCTGGCTTAGCAGTCCTAGCCCCCTGCCTTTCCCCAGTAAATCTGATTTACCAATCCCTTCAACATCATCATTGCCCTTCACTGGACTCACACCAGTATTTCCATGTTTGTAGAGCCCAGCAGTGGTGCCAACACTCCAGACGCATTTCGCCAGTGTTTTCTGGAGAAGAGGGATCACCTTCCTTGACCTTGGCAACATTCTTCCTAATCCAGTCCAGGAGGCTGCTAAGCCTTCTCTTTTTTGGTACATAGACATATTGCTGCCTCATGTTCACCTTGGTGTGAACAGGAACACCAGGGTTTTGTGCAGAGCTGCTTTTCTGTTGGTCACCAGTGCAGGAGATTATTGTTCCTCAGTTACAAAACTCCATATTTTCCCTAGTCTTACTTCATAATGTTTCTGGCCAGACCATTTCTGCAGTCTGCCAGAATCCCTGCATTGAATTCCATGTGATCTATGCTTTAATAGACTTTTTTGTATTGCCTCCAGTCATTTAATCAACATTTGATAATCTAGTAAACAGTGTACATCACAGTAGAATCAAGGAAGATTTTCTGATGATAATTTCACCTGTACTGAATTACTGTCTACTATTTTAAGTACCCAAATCACTGTACTGTGAAAACTTTCTCCACCTTACCTATAGATCACCAAACTGTTCACAACCTTTTCAAGATTCTTAACAAAAACGCAAAACTCTGCAAAATGGAGTGGGATGCTCTAATCCTCCTTCTCAAGGAATTTTTTTGTAGAACTGTGACGTCTTTACCATGTTTATCTTTCAAGGTTTCATTTATCAGTCTCTCCGGATGATTAAGTTTGCCAGCTAACAACTTGGGTATAAATAAATGGAGTATTTTCAAATTTTCTCACCCCTGCACAGAGAGCTATACTTACAGTTATCCTTACCTAATCTCTGTTAACTAAAAACAGATACACATCTCAATGCATGGAGTACACACTTAACAAACCACTGCAGTTTTATACTCTGAATAGATATTTTAAAGCTGTTGAATAATCATAGAAAACAACATCAGTTAGGATTAGCAGTTTTGAAAGGAAGTTTGAAAACAAAAGTAAAGTTGAAAAGTTTTGCTTGGGTGGAACTTCCTCTCACATAGACTGTAGGCGTAGCAGCATGACATAATTAAAGACAGTTTCATTTGACAGCCAGTCCAAGGACAGACTAATGTCAGTGAAACCCAAGTACTGGAAGAATCCAGCTCCTATTAAGAAAATTAGAACATAAGAGTGTATCAGAAATTGTTGCATTTCAGTCGTCAATCATGTTGAATATGATAACATCAATCATTTCATTTGTATTACCATACTCATTTGATATGAATATCAAATACAAATATTTGATATTCAGTTGATATCATCATATAATATTAATTATGAATGTGACAATATAAATCGTATTCAATTATCATATTCAACTTTTTCCCTGACCTGTGATAGAATATTTATAATAAGTTTACATTGAATTTAAAGAGAAAAGTATAGACAAGAAAAGTGCTGTAGTTACTTAGTTGTAGCTTCCCATAATATTTATCACCACAGCAGGTCATGTGCTTTATGCAGGCAAAACATTTATCTCTTGATAAAATCCTAAGATATGAGACCTGTTTAACACACAAGATAGGCAAACCATTTTTAAAAGTTCTACAAGTGCTCTGCCTAATTCAGCTTTTTACCTTTAGAACCTTAACTCATAAATAAAATCCACAGAGAAGTAAGAGAAAAGCATTTTAAAAAACCCCTGCTACACACAAAACTAAACCAATCAACTTCATAAGAAAGACTCAGGCATGCAAATCTCTCCTGACTGGGCCTCATGTCACTTCTGGAGCCTTTCCTGTCACAGTTGGATCAAGCAAGGGGTCTTGTCCTTAAACTGTTATATCTTGGCCCTATATTTCTTGGATTCATCATGAACTTTTTCCTTCCAAGAAGCTACCAGTGAAATTCTCAGCTACTACTTCTTGAAATTGAGCCTTATAGCTCTGATTTGTCACTACATCCTACCATGATCAAAAGTAGTAGGGAGAAGTGGTCACAGTGAGCTGGCTATAGTTCCCTTATTCATAGCTGCTAGGCATAAAACAGAGATATATTGTGACTACTGTGAAACACAGAAGTGGAGATCAAGATGTGATACAGTTCTGCTTGGTCACCTTCTCCTGCTCCTGTTTCCTATTCCTTAAGGCATAAAAACTGTTTCCAGGAAAAATACTTAAAAACTTGTCAGACTGCCAAGTCATAACATTAATAAAACAATTTATTCTTGTCTTCTGAAATGGGATTTTCATGCTTTTTATTTCACTGAACTCTTTCATAAGTATGAAAGTATATCCTTTTATTAAAGGAAAAGATATTATTAGGAAAGAAAAAAAAACAAACAAAAAACTCAACTAACTAGTTGAAGTTTTCAAAAACAGAAGCAAGAAAACTCATAAAAACCCAAGATAAAACAGAGAGGTTGGCAAAACCGCCACCTGGTCTTTCTTTCATGTCTGGGATATTATTTGCACAGGAATTGTGCCAACACAGATTTGCTGTGCACCTTGTGACTGGAAGCACAAGCTAGCAGTGCAGAGAGAGAGCTTTCCATCAGTCACAGTACCTCCAGATCCTCTGAGCACTGGCCTGAGACCCAAATAGCTGAGAACACTGATATCCTTCATGCTCAAGTTATTTGTGATTCCTAATGAAAAGTTACTTACAAGACATACTTTTTATTATAGGTATTTCATTTTAACAGGAGCTTTGGCTGGGAGATTTGGTTGGCATGGAAGATTGTTTTCTTGGTCTGAAATATATTTTGCAAACTGCAGTTGAAAAAACACTTCATCTTGGAGGTCCTTCCCTACCTTAATTATTCTATATTTAAAGGGCCAGTTATTTCCAACTTTTTGTTTACATGCTCAACCACTGTTTAGATGAGATAATCCCTATTAATTTTTTATTAAATCAGAACACCTAATTCAAATTGCATCCACTTTGTGGTGGTTCTAACGTGTTTTAGCTGGCAGCCACCTCCATCACTTGGTGCTGTAGTGTGTAACTCCTGCTGCAGGATTCTGCAATACCTAGCTTGCTGATTGTAAGGGTGTTGGCCACACGTAGTACAGGAGGCAATTAGGACTCAAAGGCTTTGCCATAAGGTTTTCTGTTTTCTATTGTTCCAAAGTAAAAATTGCCCCTCCACCCACTTTAAATATTACTAGAGGCATCCAATATTTCAAGATCACAGAATGAGAGAAGAAACGCTACTGCAATTTAAGTACAAATACTTTTTCTGAAATGTTTTAATTACCAATATTTTTTAATTAATTAATTAAATAGCACTTGGAATTTTTTTGAGGAAATACATACAACAATTAAGGAAGACTGACAATAATTTTACTTACCTATATATAATCAGAATAGAAGAAATTAATAAAAAAACAAAAAAACCCAGAAGTTAAATCTTGCATTTCAAAATAACCTTGTCACTTTTTTTAGTACAATCCATTTCTAATTTTATGGCATTCATAACATAATGGATGTTAGTTATCATGTCTTATGAGCATAATAAAGAACCATAAGCTGTAGCAGCCAGGAAACTAACTTACTGCATTTGTATTTAAGTATTACATTGACAAATATGTTGACCTTTACATTATGTTATACATAGAGATTAAAAAAATGCAGTATTTTTTGCTTTATTGTCTTTTTAGACAAAGTTTTCTCTGAAAGGTCTATTGAAGGATAAAAGATTGATATAAATGGGGAGGGAGAAATAATAGCAATTGTGGGATAAGTTACACAGCCAGTCTTCCACAGGGTCAAAACTACATATTCCCATGGGAACAGAGAATACAAGTAGGGGAGGAAAAACCTTCTTCTCAATTTATGGATATACAACTGAGAAAGACACCATGGGTAATATTTTTTAATTCTACACTGACCCCAGTCATAATTCATCTCTTTTGTTAGATACACATTTTTCTGTTTCAGTCATAAAAATTTTATATAATAAAATATATAAAATATATATGTATATATAAACTTTATATATTTTTGCAGCTTCTTTTCAGAAAGTTTAAAATGGAAACTGAAAAACCCACCAACTTTGCATGGTATCTCAAGAGACCTGTAAAATTCAGCAATGCACAAAGTTTTAGGGTCTGTAACACAGGATTTATTCCCTAGAGCTTTCTGATATTAATATAACAGAATAGAATAGCTCTGTTGGAAGGGACCTACAATGATCATCTAGTCCAACTCTCTGATCAGTTCAGGAAGTAGTATTATCAAAATAGTTACAAACTTTACATTACAGTCAGGGAACACCTGATACACCAGATTAATGCACTTATTGCTGTCTGATGTCTGTAAAACCACACAGGAACATGCACATGTCCCTTACAGGCACAAGAGGGCCAAATATTCCATCTCTTTTTATTGCAGTGGCACATTACAGTTAGAGAAACCACCTGCTTTTCTAGAATGAAAAGAAAAATACAGAGCACAGTTAAGAGTTTTAGTCTACCGGACTACGAAATGCAAGTTGATCCCATCAAGAATTCCATTTCTGCACACAATCAGTTCACATAATATCTTTAAAGGTAACATTTTGTTGACATTCATCTGATTTTCTCTCAAAAGTATCACAAGTTAGTTAGCGTTGTAAAAGCACTTCCACAATTCAAGATCTATGGTGGAGCTCTGTTGGAGGCAGGCTTATGGAGCACTGAGACGATCCAATATGGATTAACTACTTAGCTCAGTTTATTAATAGCATTTCTACAATTATAGTGTTCTCTAAGTGTACGTGCATTAACATTACTGGTGCTCATACACATAAACAATCACTCATTGGCCACATCTACAAAGCTACTGTCTCTGTGCAGCTTGTCTTCAGCTGCACCTGCGTTCTTACAGTCCTGCAAGCTGTTTATCTTTACGAGCACACAGAATCTGGCCAAGGCCACACTCCTCCTGCTCTGTGAAGAAATCCAAAGGCCTGTTAATTTCCCTACAGAGCTCATTCTCCAGCCTTTATCAATCACAGTCCAACAGAGATTTCAGAGCAAGGTGTACCTCGAAGTTGTTACCTTACCAAAAAGACAGGCACATGTCTAATCACAGAAAGAACGAGGGTTATGCCTCTCTCTTTTCAAATCATCCAAAATTCAACAAAATATGAAACATGTTAGAATTCAGTGGCAGAAGTCATGAATAATAACATCACGAAAGACAAGGTAAGAGGAACAAAAAATCTCAGTTATGAAAGATGTATTGAAATTGTAAAAGTATCAAACAAAACTATAAATATGAAAGAAAACCAGGAGCTGGTAAACTTCCATCTTTACTAAACACATAATTAATTTTATCTGACAGAGTAGGCCCATGGTAGAAAGGTGTGACTGCCACAGCTGAAGACCTGCATTTAATATATAATTACCTCAGCCACCAAAGCCTCTGAATTCTCATCAGATTGGATTTTGGTGCAGACGAAGACGGGTACAAGGGAATTGTACAGTCAGGCAGGACCCTGTAACCACTGCCTCTCTGGGAGCTCTGAGCTAGTACATTAAGCCAAGCTGTGAAACACAGCACAGTTTAAGGCCAAAGCAGCATTATGAGATCCCTTAAATTATACCCAAACACAAGAACCATTTGACCTCAGCCAAAGATGTCCTCAACACCTTACCCACTCCCCTGGGCAAATTCTCTGTCCCCAGATCACTGGTAGTCATGCAGCATCCTGATTAGCAGCAAGAAACCAGCCACAAAAACTGCATTTAGGATGTCACGATTAAGGGGATTTCAGTGGGAGTCTTCTTAAATCATGAATTTAATGACAACCACTAAGCCAGAAAATTACCTGACAGTGGGTGTGATAATTGTCAAATAGGAGTAGAGTGGGGAAGAGAGAAAGAGATCCTAAATAAAAATTATAGCTAGTTCTGCTAGAATGATAAAAATACATGGGATGGAACTCAAACACATTCCAAAGATGACCTAGGCAAAGAGAAATGTATGAAGAATATAATTCCATATGACTTGAAGGTTTGGCAGCTAATTTTCAAGACTAGATAAACTCTCTTTGAGCAATGATTATTTAGTTTTTTAAATCTTATTAATAAGTGATATTGTGGTAGAGGTTAGTAACTCACAAAATCAGTTCACAGTTACATGGAAAGTGCTTCCAAATTATAGTTCAGCCTTTCCGTATAAAGCTGTTCAGATAGATATGTACACTTAGATAAACCGATTGGTCCTCTGTGTAGATCATATGTGTAATGCTATGTGACACATTGATTTAGGAAGAGTCCTTCAGCTGGCAATATACAGTGTAAATGCAGAGACAAAGGCTTCTATATTTGAAAGATCTTTTATATATTCACACAGATTAAGAAAGGGATAAAATATTTAAAAGTATAATTTTACATAGCAGATTGATAGAATGTAGTATGCCAGTTTGGATCAAAAACTACATCACTCAAAAACAAACAAACAAACCCAAACAAGAAACAAGAAAACAAACAAACAAAACAAAAACCAAACCAAAGAAAACCCAAACCCAAACACCAAAAAAGCAAGCAAACAAACAAAAAGACTGATAATGGCATTGCAACCCCTTTTATTCAGTGCAAGCCTTCCAAGTTCCTGTACATCACATCTTCAGAGTCTGAAACCTCTGAATGTTGGATCAGAAAGTTATAGATTGGAGAAGCTTTTGTATGTGTATTATGACATAAAGATGATAAAAAGAAGTTAAAGGAAAAAGGGATCACCAAGCTGAAAAGCAGGCATAGAAAATAAAAAGATAATCCACTTTATTTCTGGTGTTTGCCACATTCATGAATTTCAACCCAGTTCAAAACATGATGAAATGCATGACTTCCCAATCCAAGAGGTGCCATTTTTTCCCCTCTTACATTAATAATTAATAATGGTCTGTTAGGACAAATGTGGGTGTTCCAAACTGAAAATTCAGGTCTTGTGCCTATATCGCTTAAACTGTGAAAACAAGAACAATTCAGAAGCCCGTCTCCTATTTGGTTTGGTTGTTATGGGTTTTGGGTTTTAGTTTGTTGGGGTTTTTTTCAAATCTGGTGGGGTGGGGGTGTGTGTGTGTTTTTTGCCTTAGTTTTTTTGGGGGGCCTTTTTTAAAATCTGTTTGGCTTTTTTTTCCTCAGCTGCAGAACCAAGTGTCTTGCTCCATTCTCCTGTGATCCATGCACACGTTGCTTTGTAAGAAGACATTCTTAAACAAACCTGGATGCAGAACAAAATTAAAACACTGTGATCAAAAGTGTAAATTTTCCAAGCAGTCTAATGGCTGGTTTCTTTCTGAAAGGACACTAGAGGTATAAGTAGTGCTATATTACTTAGAAAGAAAAATGCTATTAAGCTCAGACCCTACTCATGAAGAAAATTTTATTTAAATACCCAAGTTGTCAGAGAACAGAGTGTTTAAGATCCCACTCTACACTTCACATTTAGGCAGTTTATAATTCAGTACAGAGCTTTTGGATTACCACACATTTGTATTTGAAGAACCATTCATGTTCTGCTCCTGAAAACACTACCACACACTTGTACCCAAAGAACCATTCAGGTTCTGCTCCTGGAAACACCACCAAAAAAACCCAAAACCAACAAACAAAAAAAAAAAGAAAACCAAACCAAAAAACAAGACAGTCTTCAGAAATTTAGCCCAATCATATAAGTATTGGCACATTATGTCACAGGAAATGAGAAACTCCAAAGACAACAGGAAAGAGTGAAAAAGAGGTAACATTAATATCTTACTTCACATGTCTCTTACCTAATCTTTCTCCTTGTTGAGATGATAAAAGTTGAAAGGTATATCTTGTTTATGCTTGAACCTCTTGTTCAGATTTGTACCTTGGCAGCCTGTCCGTACCCAAGGAAATGGAACTGCAGTCATCCCATATTTCTCAGAGTTCATGAGCCCTTGCATACTCCTGCTACAAGGGCAAACAAGGTCACTAAAATAACAAATTCTTATTCCCAGATGAAACACAAAGCTTTCAGTGAGCAACTGAAACAAGTCAGAAGAGTTCAAACCTCTCTTCCACTTTAATCACAAACTTGTATCAGACATGTCATCAAGAGGACTAGTTCAATCAACAAAAACAACTGTAAACTCCAATATTTTAAACTTCTATTACTTTTGCTACATTTCATACCTTCCGACCATAACTGTATAAAATAAAAATCACTATTTAATGTATCCACAGCTGGTCTTATATGTCATGATCAGCCAAATGATCCTCTGTAATAACACCTGCTAACTCTATGTTGCTGAATGGCCAAGTTCTATCTGTTCCTGTAATTTGTTTCAGCAGTAATAAAGATCTGGAAAACAGTTTTCTGCAAATAAATCACAGACACTCATCCTGCTGAAACATCTCTGTAGACATGAAGACGGTGTTTTGTGTAAGCTTCAAGCCTCATGTCTGGAATGTACAAGCTATTGATCAGGCTTTATATTAAAGTATAGAACTATAGACAGACTAAAAGATGAAGGTATAGAACTCATCAAATCATCAGAATATTTTATCTTTTTACCAATGAAATCAGGTCTAAGAGAGCAAGTCAAGTATTCAGTGTGACTTAGCAGGATAGTATTAGCTATTACATAGTTGTTCATCTGCTAATAGTGCCAAAGCTTTTCTAGTTGTAGTAAACAACTGATGTTCAGCAAACCTGTACACTCAAAAGGAACCAACATGTGGTGCTCAGAACTGTAGATATTATTGTTACTACCTTAAAAATCAGATTTAAAAGCAGAAGAGTCATTGGTATCACATGCTGTGCATCAGTTACTGGCATCAGCTACACTTTCCTAAAACTTAATGAAACTAGAAGAGTTTCCAAGGACAATATCCAATTTATCGCACCAGCACACAAAGAGACAAGCATTCAATGACAAAGCACTGATGTGAGTATGCACTCTTACTCAGATTCTGGCTTGAAAATGGAAGACAACAGCCTTCACCTACAGAAATATTTTTGATGCATTGGTCCTATTCATTATTTTTAAAAGTGTTTGTTTCATTTATACAAGACCACTACATTCCAAGCTAAAGAATCTATCAATTACATGTTTACACCTTCACAAAGATAGCAGGAGGCTGGGAGAAGTGCTGGTTCTTTCTTACATGCTTCTATAAATCTCTCTTTCTAAGTATTCGAGCACCTTCCTTTTAATATTTATATTACATAGAGAACTACATCCATCAAACTAACTGAAATGTCTTCCAAATAAAAAGATGTGTTTATTTATAAGAGCAACAAGATTTGACTTGGACTTAGAAGCTTTTTTCCCTACTCAACCTAGGCTTAAAATGTATTGGGAATACTTATGTTCATTCTGATATAATGTTTGCTAACCCATTCTCTTCTATTGAGATCATCTTTTGTTTCAATAGAGTGCTCACAGAACCTCAATGCAGTACTTAGAGAATTAGCTGAATTATGCGGCTTATATCAAAATTATGAAACTGAACACTCAACTGCTGCCCAATTGCAAAGGTGTCTACTCTTAAACTACAACTTAAATTCTCTAGGTGTGTAAAGTTCCATTCCTTCAAATGTCCAGAGTTCAGACTCATAGAATCATTAAGTTTAGAAAAGACCTCCAAGATCAACAAGACCAAACTTTGCCCAAACACCACCTTGTCAACTAAACAAAGCACTAAAGTGCCATGTCCAGTCATTTCTTTAACATCTCCAGGGATGGTGAGTCCACCAGCTCACTGTGCAGCTTGTTCCAATGCCTGACAACCCTTTCTGGGAAGAAATGATTTCTGAAAATTGTTGTCAAAGACTAGGCAATACTGTACAGAATAAAATATCTTTTGATGTTGCAATGAAATTATTTAGACCTTATAATATAACAGATCAAAGACAGTAATTTTCTGAAAAAAAAAAAATCAGATTTAAAAAGCCCCAATTCACCGGCCAAAAGATACACAATATTAAAAATAGATTTCATAGGTTGAAACAAACCAATGACAACTCCTTGTTAACCATTTTGCTTTACAGAACATTTTACTCATTTCTCATATAATTTATATCTCTCTAGGAGATTAGATGAGACAAAAAGTTTTAATTAGAAAAAATGAAAAATTAAGATTCATGTTTATACTTCAGTTTCTAGAGAAAAAAGTATGTTTTCAACTATTTATCATTTAGAGAGAAGACTGTGCAATCAGCTTAGATTAGGGGGATAACAAAACAAACAAACAAAAAAAAACCCAACACTATCCCAGGAAAAAAAGGGAGGCTTAAGTGAAAAAATATTTTGGAAAGATATTACATTTTTTAAAACTCTGTTTCTATCCTTATTAATAAAATAATGCTGTGATTCATAATCTATTATATCTAATAAAACAGCTCAAAATTTAAGAACAATACAACTGAACAGTCCTACAACATACCCCTGGATTCTAAAAGTCAAAGGTCATAGTTCATCCTCACCAATGAGCAGGACACAGTCCACTCTCATGGCTATTATGCTCCCTGGGTCCATCTGTGTTCCATGTTGTTTATTAAAACTGAATGTCTTATTAAGACATCAAATAGTAGGCAATTAGCCACAGACAATGGGGGGGGGGGGGAGNGGGGGGGGGATAGTTTCTTTAATATACATGTCAAAGCTTTATAGAGACCTGTTATGGCTCTTAGGACCGTGATTTTAAACCTAGGTTCACATTTTTCCTTCTAGAATCAAGATCATTCAAAGGTCACTTATAAAATCATGGAGCATATATCCCCTTACAGCCTGTGACACAAGTCATGCTTTCCCAGTAAGCTTGGGGAAAAGAAAATATATACCAAAGAACAGCAAAGTAATAAAATCTGACACTCTGACGATAAAAGAAAATTTATCTTAAATAAATAAATAAATAGAAAGAAATCTAATAATGGCTTCTAGAACTTTCTAGTCACAGCTACTCAACTATTGCATCTTAAGGAATATGGCTTGTTTTAATTATTAATTGAGAGTTGATGGTTTGTTTGAAAGAAAATGTGTTTGTATACTGAGACTTTTTTTACTATCAATTTCTTTTGTTCACATGTTACTGTTGAGAGGAAGGTTACCTTTGTATGGAAATTGTGAAATTTCTATAATTGGTTTTGCAGCTCTTCTAAGAGACTGAAAGTATTCATATTATTAAATCTGTGCAACAATTAGAGTTCTGATATTAAGATTGATAGCTAACATCAACAATAAACCAGATCTTAAAGAGTTCAAATTTCTTTTTTCCTTTCCTATTAGACACATGCCATTTATAGGCTTTGGGAAGCAAGATCTCCACTGACAACAAGCACAGAAATCAAGCACAGCCTTTTAACGCACTCATTCAAATAAATCCATTTTACAGAGGAAAAAAAACCTAGGGGAAAAAAAAATCGAACACTAACAAATCAAAAGCTCATTGGATGGATAACAACTCCGCTCCACTAAAGTCACAAGTAATTTTGCTAAATTTACCCATCAGGTTAGAGGTTTGTTCTTGCCAGTTTATCAAAACCAGGAAAACATAAATGACATTTTTGAAAACACTGTGCCAAGCTTTGGCTATTCCAAGCATTTCAGAATATTCAGTAAAATATTCAGCTGAATTAAATATTTAGATTCAAGATCAAGTTAATTCATTCAGCAGAGATACTAACATTATTTATCCACAATCATGTGATGGACCTGCCAACCATCCTTCCAGGATCATTACACTCACAGCTGTAAGACTGGAAAGGGAGAGGAAAGGAAAACACAATAAGCAATGGAACCAGATCATGACAACATTGTTTAGGCTAATTTCAACACCCATACAACTGCACTTTCATCCTTCTATTGCACTGTTCAGGGACTTTTAAACACACTAAGCTATTCTGCAAAAGAGAGGTAATCCTGATTATCAGGTCACTTAGAAGTGACCTGAAAGTGGCCTGGCCATCACCAAGTCCATGTTTCACACCACAGTTTTCAGCAGAACTGATGCTCTTAGTGCTGAATGAATGGTTACCCAATCCCTGGCCAGCATGGAGTAAGTTCAGAAGATGGTCCCTTCCATGCTCTTTGAAGAGCAAAAACAAAACTTGCAGGGTCAAGTGAAGCAGATAAAGTGCCATATACCTAGGTACAACACTTTAGAACAAGGACACAAGATTCTTTCCCCACCAGAGTCTTTCCACACCATTGCATAGCATAGTTCAAGCAAACATTAAAACACTTAACACTTATCTTTACCAGACTCATGTTATGTAGTCTTACAGGCTTACCCAGGTCAACTGACAAAGTAAAAAGTAATTCAGGGTTGCAGGAAATTGGATGGTTCACGTGGTCAAAGACAGCCCTTCTAAAAGCAGGCAGTGTTTGAACAGTCAATAGGTATGTTAAATATAGCAAAATGGAGAGTGATTTTAAGTTTTCTGCGTAGAATTTGGAGATAACTGTGGAAAACACATTGGTGAATCTGTCAATGGTAGAGCCTCCTCATTGCAAACAAAACAGTATGAACCATTAAAAGAAAACTGATTTAAAAATCACTTTTCTCATATTAAAGTGACAAGAGGTAATTTGAAGGGAAAGACACACTTGTTCAAATTATTCCCCATGGTGCCTAAGTACCTCACTTTGTACCCTTGAAGTTTAGTGTTGTAGAAGACATTTATTGGCTTTTATTTTCCTTTCTGAAGACAAAGCACATCAAGGTTAATTCAGTTGCTCAGCACCCCTGGTGAAGGCAGAAGGACATCTGACTTGAAAAACATACACAACTTAACATAGCAACTATCAAGTTGTTTAAGGAATAGTGACAAGGATTGTTTCCTAAGTGTCACAGTTACTAAATAATGATTGCTCTTTTCTTCCTGGAAGGGCAAAACCTAACAAGGAGCTGAGCATCTGCAGAACACAAATAAGTTCAGTCATAATTAAACAACACCCCACAAAAAGCCATCAACAAGTTGCTGAAACAGAACCCCACAAAACTGGTAAATACTATTTTATGGGCCCTTTCATTGGAAGAAAGGCCCTCCTCAGCCTCCTCAGACTGCCATGCAAATTTTTGAAACTACTCTTTTCTCTGGGTCATATTTGAGAACAGAATCACAGGAACCTTTACTTTCAGTCCGTATGGCTGTGTGGCTTGGAAACAAAGCCAAAAATAAAACAAAAAACAAAACAAAACAAAAAAAAAATAAAAGAAAAAAATCCGCCAAGTAGGAAGGAAAGCAACTCCTTTGTAACTCCTTTAAATAAACGTGCCACTTTTTCCAATATTAAATGTATCATATGGCTAATTTAGGAAGCTAATCCCCTTTTGTAGTGGTCCTATAAGGTGGAGAAAGTGACACGCTTCCAGAAGGATGTAAGGTGGAAATGGTGCTTTATTAGGGGAGCATCTGACTTTTATAAGGATCTGAGGGGAAACTTCGGGAAGGTGTATGGAACAAGGGTGGTAACTGAACAAACAAGGGAAAAAGGGGAAGGGATATAACACAGGGAGCACAGGGGAGGAGATAACCGTATATGGTCATGCTGCATTGCGGCAAACATTGACCAGTCACAAACAAGGGATAACATGAGGGGGAACATTACAGAACTTGGTATAAGAACCCTTATTCTACAACCATACAATAAACCATTATTAACTATAAAATGCAAGATAGTGATGTCCCATCAGTCTTTCTGAGAGCGGGCTTTCTTATTCCTCTTGAATTGGCTCTTTCGAAGTGGACCTCCTCTAGCATCTGGGTTGTGACAATTTTTATTCCTGGTCTTTTTCCAACTGGAATAAGAGTTTACTCCCACACCCCTTTATAGTCAAGAGAGTGTGTGCCTTCCCATAAGGACATCTAATACCCTTACTTTTCCACCATCCTACACTCCGTTCACTTGCCTACAGCCTGTTCAGATGAATTACAGTATTTCACTAATTGTCTACTCTTCATGAAAATAAAATGTATCAGATTTTCTTAACATATACGTTGTAACATGCTTGACTGATAAAGTTCATAAAATACGGAGTTATTCTGAAAGCTAAGTTAGCCCAGGGATAGATGGCTTTCCATCGAAATTTAACCATTCCTGTTTGTGAAAAAGGGTAAAACTTCCTTAGTGCAAATCACAGTGACCCCTTGCACTTGAAAACACGATTTAAAATATACTGCAATTCTTCATGGAGGGAAGGGGAAGCAGGAAATCCAAATGTGATTTTTTTTGTCCTACTTATTTATTCACATAAATTGTGTGCCATCAGACATCTAAATCTGTTATAAGTTTGCTTTATCTTTTAGCTTCATTTTTTTCATTCTAGTTTTGCACTTATGAAGATGACTTTGTAATCTACTTTATTGTTGCTCTTATTGGACAATCTTATTCCCAGGTGTAGGTCATATCTTACTATCTGCTTTGAGCATTTCCAGGTCACCAGCTCCTGATGTGATATAGCGAGCTCAGAACACAGAAATAGCAGTAAAACAAAAAATCCTGACATTGCAAAGACAGACATTTTGTAAACTAAATATGGCTATTGTACTATGCCTAATGTAAACCACTACATCTAATTTCAGTAACTATTGATACGTATCCATTCACTTGATTTAGATAAATCATAGAATATGTTGAATTGGAGGGAACCTACAAGGATCATCGAGTCACACCACATGACTTAGAGTATCATCCAAATGCTTCTTGAACTCTGTCAAGCTTGGCACTATGACCACTTCCCTGGAGAGCCTTTTCTAGTACTCAGCCACCCGTTGGGTGAAGAACATTTTCTAATATCCAAACTATACCTCCCCTGACACAACTTCAGGCCATTCCCTTGGGAAAGATTCTTATAGAAGTTTCTTTCCTTTGTTTGCTAATGAACCAAAACATGAAAAATATTTAAGCATATTCCCAGCTGAATAGTGTGAAATATCTAGGTCATTCACTTGCATGCTATTCCTTAATGATGTAGTTCTTGGTATTCCTACTGAAAGAATACATTCCATTATAAACTGAGAAGCAAGCTGCTGGAATAGCACACACTGATGAACTCCAGTGAAAAGGTTTTCCAGTCCAATTGAAGCTTTAATTTAACACTGAGATCAGAATAACAAGAGTAGACACAGGGATCCACTAAAAAAGGAAAAGCCAAATCTATATTCTACCACATGGCTCTCTGTTTACAAATAATAACATGTATTTTTGGTCTAAATACTCTCATACTCTAAGATGAAGTATGCCTTTAAGTTATGAATTTCATCAATAATTTTTTTTATATTCAGTACCTTCTGAGATTATCATAATTACAACATTAAATGATCAAATGGTTAACTGAATGCAAAGTTCAAGGGGAGAAACTTGTAGTATTTGTAAAACAGGTCATTCACCTAAGAGTTGGTCTCAATGATCCTGGTGGTCCCTTCCAATTCAGAATATTCCATGATTCTGTGTTAAAAACAAACTGACAAGAAAGTATTTATTTGCACAGATGTTAATATTTTAGATGTTTACCACAATACCAAGTTTCTATGAACCGATCGCATCCAAAAACCCAAGAAAGCACAAAGAAGAAAATTTCCCACTAAACTTTTTTTGCATCAATTTTTTTAACATGGCAGCACTCGCAGCAGTGAAGCTATACCTATACTATCACATAATAAACACAGGAATAATCAAGATACTGATCACTACTAGAAACATAACACAGTCAGAATCTTAAGTCTAGCCATTAGTCTCCTAAAATTTAAAGTTTGCTTCTCAACCCTTTGATATAAAGCTATTCTTTTAACACTTTTGGTGCAGTTCAAAGTCAAAGAAAGATATGACCTATTTTCTAGATGTACTTCAAAGTTAGCCCCAGCTGGTTGAAGTCTCAAGAGATAAGTCCTTCTTTTTCTTTTCTCTTTGTAATCAGTATGATAATAATTTCACTCCCTCATGTCTGACAGGTCATTTTATTGCAGTTGGCAGACACTTTTTTTTAATATATATTCTTCCCATGTGGAATGAACATTTTTTTTACCTTCCCCAAATTCAGCATATTCAGAACATCTAAAGAACACAAGAGTTTTCCCCTTGAATTTCCCTTCATTTTAATGCAGCTGTATTTTGCTTTAAGAAATATCTGGAAAAACTTCAGGTAGCCTTTCAAAACTATGATAGTCCCTACAGCAGAACAAATTCCAGGAAAAAGAAATAAATTCTCTTGTCCTTTAGTTTCACTTGTATTTAAAAGAGAAAATAACCAACAGTGTTTCTATTGCCAGCAGCCTGATTTGCTGACAGTGTGCCTCCAAGCTAAAAGACAGAAGAAAAGCCCTCTCCTTGGCCTAATTACCTTATGTTGATAAAGGGCTAAAAAATATTGTTCTCTTAAAAGACAGGATACACAACAAAGCCCAGTAGTGATTATTTCAAGCCTTAGTCTTTAAAAATAAGTTAAATTCTAAAGTAAATTTTATACTGAATTAAGGACAACTATCATTAGGCCTCTACTGCACAAGGAAAAGACCATGCAAATCTGGAATGCAACTTTGGTGTTTTACAGTGTTTTACATTATTCAAAACTCAGAAAATCTAGGAAGCAGGACAGAAGCCCAGGTCTTTCTACTTGCAAATAAGCATCCTCATAACTAGCCACATTTTCTCCTTGCTTAGGGCATTCTTTACTTATAACAATCAGTTCTGCTCTGAGAATACATTTCATCTTGTGTCTTGGTTTTATCAACAATGTGTGCCAGGAGGCGGGACCTCCAATGGAAATTGAAACCCCTCCCTCTGAATAACAAAATTTTGAAATTATGAGGCATTTGGGTGAAGTATAAAAACGATGATACTAAAGATGGAGAACAAAACAGAAGAAAGCAACAATGAAACAATAACAGAGAAAATGTTACCTAAGACTGCTTCAGTTCTGTGTCATGAAGATGGTGTGAGTCCAGCCGGTGCCGGGCAGCTGTGAGGTGACAGTGGTCAAAAGGCAGCAGTGGGGCAGAGACAGTGTGGGTCCAGTCAGTGGCAAGGTGGTGGCAGTTGAAAGGCAGCTGTGGTGGCAGGGCAGAGATGGTGTGGGTCCAGCTGGTGCTAATCAGTGGTGAGGTGGCAGTGGTCGAAAGGTGGTGGTGGCTCCAAGGGGTGCAGTGACTAGTGATACCCCCTTGGCTGCTGTCCCAGGATCTAAAGAGAACATTCCCATCCCACCAGCCATTTTTTATCCCACCTAAACTCTTATGGCATCTCCCAGGGGAACCTCCATCTTTCCTCCCTCTCCAGCCCTTCAAGAGGCGAAAAAAGAGGGGAGGTGTACCCCATAATCTCCAGATCCATGTGATGACATGGAAAAATTCAGTAAGAAAATCTAAACCACAACACCTTGCCAAAGTCTTGCCCACAGTACATAAGCATCATGTTTTAATTGGTAGACCAATAGGTTACACTAAAAAAATCTAACTCCTAACTTGATAATTTTTTTTTAAAAAATTAATAATGGTTCTGATTAATAATGATTCTTACGTCTACACTGAATGTGCACAAAAATCCTATTTGCTTACAGTTTGGAGTTAGAGGTACATATATATATTATTACAGTAACACCTTACAAACAGACTTGAGAAAAATATTTTATAGAGTGTAGTAAACCCAAAAAGGGCAAGGAGCTCATAGACAGTAGATTTCTCCATTGAGAGAATTGTTATTTTCAGTCCTGAGCAAGGAGCTACATTGAACACACCACTGTAGGAACTCCTGTTCTTATATACATCCACAAAGCATAATTCTCCCACTAGTCACTTCATGAAAGGGGAATTAAGAAGTAGCTGGTTAAAGATTACCACCTTTTCTGTGCTAGTTTCCCTATGGTGTTTTGGGGAAGGGGTGGGAAGAGAAAAAATAAGAGGGAAAACTGCATCAGAAGATGGAACTTTGTACTCCCCACCAAAAAACCCAAAAAACACAATAGTAAATATGCAGGAATCACCTGAGCTCTGGATAGTTGTCTGCAGGTCATGAACAGAGAGTAAGGGTGAAGGCAGGTTCCCCTAGTACAGTCATGTCAACCAAATCCCCATTTTGACTTAAAGGAGCGAGAATTTAGTGTCTCTTTATTAACTACCAAGACCTCATTAGACAGTGAAATTTCATCCTCCCTCAAGTTTCACTCTTACTTACTGTAAATACTTTCCCACATCAAACATCTAATAAAATAATATAATGGTACTCAAGTGCTACACTTCTCAAAGCATGCTTCTAAGACTTATTGAAGTAATACTTGTGCCGTTGGCACAGCTGTGTTCCTCACTAAAGGCAACTGCGTATATTAACATCTTTTATTGCAAGAAGTTTTCATGTTTATACTTTATGTAAGACACTTCTTAGTTATAGAATGCAATCAGTAGACTTCTTTCCTTAAAAGGCTTTATAAACATTGCATATACCTCAGAAAAATCATGCTGTATCTTGTATCACATTCTTGTGTAACATTATGGTAGCAACCATTTAATATCCCTAAAAAAGACCCCAACAACAACAACCAAAAAAACCCCTAAATCTCCTCAAGCACAATTTAAAAGTTAAAAATTCCAATACTAACAAAAAGAAAACAAAAGTCTGGTCTTTGAACTATAGATAGAAAAAGAAGCTGATTTTTCAGCAGGATTCTAAAATCTTAAGTGGATTGTTTCTAGCAATGACCTTTCAGCTTTCCAGAACTTCTTGGTGGATTTACTAAAATGGTTTTCTCCCAAGGCTTCTGTTGGAATGCAAAAATATGCTGAATGGAATAAACATCATGAAATGACTTGACGAGGTTGAAGAATCAAGTAGGAGAGCTATGAGAATGAATTATCCTCCAGAGAAAATTGTTATTGTACAGTCAAATTGTTAAAGGTTCTCTGGTTCAAGAGTTTATAGTTGTAAAGTTGAATATTTGTATGTTGTATAAAATGGAGTTTCTTGTTCTCCCTCATGTTATCCCTGCTTCCTGATTGGCTAGTTTTTGCTGCAGTGGAGTTTTTCCATATATGGTTATCTCCAACTCCATTTTCCTGTTATGGTTGCGATCCTCTCCTATTTTTCCTTTTATGTAAGAGGATTTGCATGCTCCTCCCAAGGTCAACCCACTTTCCAAAAAGTTCTGTGTTGCTCTTATATAAGCCAGCACCATCTTAATAAAAGTGCCATTCCTTCAGACCCCCACCTGGAGAGTGCTATTCCTTCTTGCCGTCGAAGGGTCTTGTCAGGCTTTGCCTACAGGTTAAATGGGGTGTAGCATTAATCAAAATTCTGGTCTGCAACATGCAGCTATCCAGTCATACTGCTTTCTTTTTTGTCATTCTCACCCTCCCAAGCAAGCCCACCCATTCACAACTACCTGTAGATCATAGGAAATCAAACATCACTCCATGAATGAATCCTCTTTCTTTGGAAAAATCTCTAAGGAAAATGGCTACACATGCTGCCTCAATACCAGTGCTTGGCTTCAGGAAGGCACTAACTGACCTAGAGAATGTATCCCATCAGCAGGAGCTACAGATCAGCTCCGATCTGCATTTTAAATTTTCTCTAATTTCCCCCTCCATGTCTCACATCACTCACAGGCTTATCAAGGCCTGGCTGACTAATCTCACCCCTCCTTTCAACTCCATTAAAGATCTACACAAGACAGGCTCAGTTTCATCTGCCCAAAATAAGATGACTGAAAGCAATTTCAGAACCACAAACAGGTAAAAGGCCCTGGACCATGAGTGTGGGCTGCTTGAGGATGCCATTCGTGAGCAGCACAGGCCCCAGAGCATCATTGAGAAGGCAGTGGGGGCCAGCTGAAAATCAACTCTCTTTCCTTTTCAATTTGATTATAGGTCATCCTCAAACAACCAACTTGAAAGTCATGGTAGGCACCTAATCAAGCCAGAAGTTTCTTCCCTGGTGTCAGCTCAGATGGAAAAAGGAACCTGCATATCATCATCTCAAATAACTAGTTGGAGTTATATTTCTGCACAATGGCAACTTTATAGTAATACACAAAGAGGACAGCATTGGTGCAGAAATTTTGTCTTATAGGATTTCTTAGAGGATTTTGACTAGACTAGGAGAAAATCTCATCCATAAAATTATGTTTACTGCATGAAATAAAGCGAGTATGAGGTACCCCAGATACTGGTAAGAGTATTGAAAACAACTTTGTGGAAGAAATAAGAGAAAACCATTTGCAGTAAAGGAGCATTTACACATTAATCATTAACATGTTAAGACACACTGACCTCTGGAAATGTCTGAATCCCAAATGAAACACCTCTGAAACTATGGTAATACTCTTCAATGTACCGTAACAGTCAAAAAATTAATACACTGCTATTTTACATAACAGAGTAGGATAAGGCGAAAGATGGCATAAAATCATCATAGAAATCAAATTTATACTCAAGTGGTGTATTGTATTCACTTCAAGATTCTTCATTTCAAAAGGAACAGAGGATAGCTGATTAATTCAGAGGCAGGCAGTAGGTGTGATTAGAAATGCTCGGTCTCCATACCCAAGCACTGGGCATGGAATAGATTCTGAAAGAAATATAATAAACTGATTGAAAATATACTTTATTAATTATTCATACTCATCTTTTCTTGAGAAAGAGGCCCACTCAGGCAAGTTTAAAAAAAAAAAAAAAGAAAATTCAAACCTCCTATTTATCTTCTCTTCTTCCTTACATACAGCAATCAGTCTGTGAAATTCATCGCTATAAGGTTATGAACTAAATGGCAAGAGCAGAATACATAAATGCTCAAAGTTAATTTTTATAATCAGTCAGGAGTAATGACAAGCAGGAACCAACCAGTTCTTAGTGAAATCACCCTTGTCAGTTCATGAGTTCAGGGAAGAAAGTTTGTTCTCTCTTCTGGAGGAATGTTTCTGAAACCCTCTTCTCTTTTCATTTTATCTTTTCTTTCTCTCTGATCTACTTTTTAAGGCATATATGGAGAGGACAAATTCCAATACTCAATTTTCAGTTAAGAAGCCCTACCACAATAAAGGAGATTCTTAAATTTAGTGTCTTCCCAAACATTTTTCAATACATGTACATATATATACACACACACACTGGATTTAGTGATTATGGACTTACTTATCAGTATTAAATTTACTGAAGTGGAAGCAGGATATCTTCTTACAAGAGAGCATTTTGTTTACCACACAGTTATAATTTCACAGTGGGCACTGCATGTAAAGGAGATGATTTCATTTAGCATTCTTACCATAAACACACTCTATCCATATATTTCTTTTCCTTCAGAGGTAATATTTTCTTTAAGCATCTTTAAAGCAGAGATTAATCCCTGGATAGAAGCCATTCTGCTACAAAATGGAATCCAGAAAACAGAGCAATGAAGTTGAATTTTTAAAACGAGAAAAACTAGATTGCACTTCTACTAAAGACTTAATTTACACCTATTCAGCTGTTTAATATTGAACACATCTTGTCCTCTCTTCAGAGAAGCATGCTTCACTTCAACATCTCAGTAAAATGTATTACTAAATTATCCATAATTTTTTTCCAGTTCAATGGTTTTTCAGTTGAAAGTGATTATCTACATTTCCCTTCAGTATGATTTTCTTTTTTCTTTTCCTGGATGGCTCATTCTATTCCTGTTCCTGGTCAGAGTATTCACTGTCTGACCTTTGTGATTCCCCATCAGGGGTCCCTTCATTTTTGTATTGCAAATGTCACTGTTTTCTTTCTGGGGTCTCTGCATCAACTATATGGACAGCCTTCTTATTAGCTTTCTTCCTTCTTAATTCTTGTATCCAGGCTTCAAGCTTAGAGGTAGGTTCACCATCCCACTTCTTCATGTCTTCCCCTTGGTCACGCAGAAAGAACCATTCACCACGTTCACCACATGGCCTGCTCTTGGGGCTTCCTTTTCTCCTGAGTGGGACAGGAGAAGACAGAGACTGATCTCTTGGGCTGTCTCTGCAGCAGTTCCCACATTCGGAGCACTCATAAGGCTTCTCTCCAGTGTTGGTGTGCTGGTGGCAGAGACTGGAGCTGTCCTTGAAACTAATTTGCTGACCCGTGGGAGTGAGGAGACCTCCATACCTTCTTTTATACTCTGTATCCAGGTAGACATCATGTCCACAGTTGGTTCATCCATCTTCAGAGGGTATTTTGTTACCAGGCATTTAACACATGATGCAGGGGCAGCGTGCAAGGGACATACTCTGGATCGACAAACATGTTATTGTATACCTTTCTACTGTAAATGATTTCTGTCATTGCCAATTCCTGCAGGTACTGGATGCTTCCATTTGCAGTAGTACACTTTCTTGGGGAGCTCATTAGATCTTCCTTGAATTGGTACCCTTCTCTCACACTTGAGAGGAGCTGTCTCCAAAGACTGCAAATGCCTCTCTCCGATTTCTTTTTTGATTTCATGATCTCTGGCAATAGATCCTCATTGCTATGCTTCATGACCTCTCTAACTGTTGACTATTACCCCAGCATTGAAGTAGCCAGGTAAGAATTTGTTCACCAGGCTGTAATATCTCTGCAAGTCCCAAAGTTCTGATGGGGTCAGGGATCAGGTAACTTCACTTTCCTGTCTGATTTCCCTTCCTATTGATCGAGCTGATCTATCTTACTCTAGTGAAGAATTGGCTCTTTGCTTTGCCTCCTCTTCTTCTCCTGTTATTACTTTCAATAATCCTCCTTCTTCCCTTATTAATCACTGAGGTAGACCTGTAGATCCTGTATATTTCCTTATCCGTGTCTTCTTTTTCACTACGGGGGCAATAATGACTTCAGGTGTTATAGTTTGGCTCCCTGACTCAGTCAGAGCGTCTGTTTCTGTTCATGCCTTTCCCATAGTCTTTTGAGAGTATTTTGAGAATTGCAGCTCAACAAGTAGAGGGCAGGCCCCAGTACAGGGCAAGAAGTCTCTGGTTTTGATCAGGGTAGGCAAGACACCCTTCCATTAAACAATGTGTCAGTTTGTTAGGGTTGAATACTTGTTCTGGTGTGAAATCCCAAGCAATGGTTGGTGTCAAATACCCTAAGAACCTGCCCAAATTCATCCATGTTCCCTGCCAACCAGGAACTGGGCTCTTTAAGGCACATCCCAGTAAGCTCTCTCTTGAAGTTTGTTTTGTCCTGCAACAAGGAAACAAAAATAATACTACATTATATACTACTACAGAATACCACATAACGTTCTGATACTGTTGGTTAGCAGCAGCACCATTGCCAGACAGCTTAAATAAGGATTAGTTAGGATCACTGGTGCCTTCATTACAAAGCCATCTATGTTAAAATTAAGAAGTGAAAGAAAATTGTATCCAACCCTCCAGTGGTCTTTTAGAGGATAGATCATTCCACAGCTCATAAAGATTGTCAGTAGAAGAATGAATACAAAGACCAAGTGTAGAGCTGTATTTATATTACTATGTTCCCAAGTTAGCAAAACAAAAAAGATAAGCAAAGCAGTGTTTATATAAACTATCTCTCTTGCTAGCTTTCCCAGATTTGTCAGAGTTCCCTGGTTTCAGCACCAAAAACTGTTGTGGTTTGACCTTGGCTGAGTGTCCACCCAGACTGCCCCAGCCATGCCCCCCCGCCCCCACCCCACCACCCTTTCCCAGGGGGAAAGGAAAAAAAACCCATAAGTTACTAAAAAAGAACAGTTTGCATTTACACAGAAAAGACAGAACTCAAAGCAATGCACACACACACACACACACACACTGAAAGGCTAACAATAAATTTCTACTTCGCAACAAGCAGTGAAGGGCAGTACCCCAGTACAGCAGCTGTCCAGTAGGCAGCAGCCATAATGAGGGAGGAGAACCTTCCTTTCCCACTCCCTTTGATATCTAGGTTGATGTAAAATGGTATGGAATACTTCTTTAGTCAATGTAAATCAGGTGGCCTAGCCTATGTCCCCTCCCAGGAAGAGGAAATGCTATTAAGCTAAACAAACCCACTACAGTAANCCTGGTTTCAGCACCAAAAACTGTTGTGGTTTGACCTTGGCTGAGTGTCCACCCAGACTGCCCCAGCCATGCCCCCCCGCCCCCACCCCACCACCCTTTCCCAGGGGGAAAGGAAAAAAAACCCATAAGTTACTAAAAAAGAACAGTTTGCATTTACACAGAAAAGACAGAACTCAAAGCAATGCACACACACACACACACACACACTGAAAGGCTAACAATAAATTTCTACTTCGCAACAAGCAGTGAAGGGCAGTACCCCAGTACAGCAGCTGTCCAGTAGGCAGCAGCCATAATGAGGGAGGAGAACCTTCCTTTCCCACTCCCTTTGATATCTAGGTTGATGTAAAATGGTATGGAATACTTCTTTAGTCAATGTAAATCAGGTGGCCTAGCCTATGTCCCCTCCCAGGAAGAGGAAATGCTATTAAGCTAAACAAACCCACTACAGTAACCTAAAACATCAGCAAGAATTTTTAAAAGATCTTTTTGTCTTTGCAATCAGTTGCTAATAACAAAAAGAACTAGATGGTCTTTAAGATCCCTTCCAAACTAGGCCATTTTATGAATCTTTGTGAGAAAAGAGCAAGGCAGTAAAAAAATGAATTTTTCCAAATTAAAAAATTAATTTTGCCATCAAAGGCATCAAATTGATGAACTTGAAACTGAAGGCTAGTATTTGAACACACAGTTTCCTATTCACTTAGTGTGGGCAATTACATGTATTGCAGCATAAGTCTGAAATCTCTGTTTTATGGCATTTGGTCTCACTTTCACTGCTTTCTATTTAATAAGACAGAATTCACTTTTTTGGGAGGCAATTCACATTTCCTCCATTTTTGCTATATTTCTTTTATACATATATATAACTTAGAGACATATTATTGTCTAGTAATGTCTTCTCAAAATCCCAGATGCTCAGACTCTTCACTTTAAAAAACCTGTTTACAAAATATTTTTGTCACTCTGAAAGAATTAGAGATTTGCATTTAAATTTTATGACATAGAAGTCAGAAGCAACATTAAAATTTCAAAGTCTAGAAGGAACATCCAAATGCCATCAAAACTTCTAAACATACACTGCTGGGACGTCTAGTCTTGTAAGCATGTCTTTATGCCAAAATCATTACAACATTGTTTTCGCATTTGGTGTTTCCATTTGCAGAGTCTCATTTCAGCTCTTCTCATTTACTTGCTTACCTTTACCTAAGTCCTGTGAAAAATTCAGATACACATTTGTCTCTTGGCTGCACAAGAGAACACAGGGAACAAAAAACTGCCATACACAAAGATAAGTCAGTTGGAGACTATACCCAAATTTTTAACCAGCCAGGAAAATTTTAATATAAAGTACACATCAGCTAGAACTTAGAGTTGCCTCTATGTCTTGGTTCAAGTAAGCACTTAAGCAAGTGCTTAACACCCACCTCATCTCTGAACATTTGTATTTCAACATGTAAGACATACAGACTTTGAAGCAGCACACCCTACCAGACGCACATCACCTAGCAAAACAAATCTTGATTTCAGCACACAGGCTAATATTTTAAATAAGATTAGACATGTGCACATACCCAAGCAATCACTTGCAAAGTGTTTTTCACTGCCATTCAGATACTATCATCATTGTGCAAGCATTCACTTTCTATTTTACTGCTGTATTTAACTGAAATGTGATCAACATTTACCCTCAATTTTACTTTTTGTTACCCTCAACTCATCTAGACCAAAGGGAAAGGTTTTGTTCTACAATATTGGAGCTGATATTAACCATTGTATTTTCCTTCAGTATCCTGAACTCACTTCCTGGATTTTAAATTAATGTTTGCATTAAAAGCTTCTGAAAGTTTGCTATTAACCAATATTAAAATGCTCATAGTATTTTTTTTCAAATATGTTGTCACGGGTGGGTGTGGAAGGCTTAGACAAGATTTATTAAAGAAGCCCTGATGTTGAGTACTGAGGTGCAGAAAGGGCTCCCCTGCTTTCTAAACTCCTTCAGAGAGGAGTCTAGGGGTGCGTGAATCCAATCTGAGCCTTGGATTATGTCAACAGTTTGAATTTAAGGAATTACAGCAGGGTGATTGAACCACTTTTGTCCTGCAGATTTTAGTGATTGTCAAAAGAGAATATTTATAGGTGTCATTTATTATTGCAAATGATCAGACAAATATCTTAATCAGAATTATCTACTACTGATGCCGAAAAATCTCGGTATGAAAGGAACTGATAAGAGAGTTTGTTCTTTTAGCAACAAGGGTATTTATATGAGCAGCGCTGGAAAGCTAGCCAGCTAGCACTGGACAAACTAGCTTCGAATCAACAGTGCAAAATGAGCCATTTTATACATTTCACTACATGATTAAAATTTTGCATAGTAATAAGATTACCGTATCTGATTATACATATTAATGACTAGGCAGAGACTACTCAGAGTCTGGGTGGAGCCTTCTAGAATCTTTTTTTGGCATCTGGATTAGGTGGTCGTTTCTGGTCTTTGGCATCACTCTAGGGGTATTTAACTCCTCTTCTTCACCTTTACCTCTTCAGCCTTCATTGTTCATGATCTAGTCACTGAAACTTACAGAAACTACTGGCTTAAATCCATTTTGTTCTCTTCAAATGTCTATATTGTCATGATTAACAGCACTAGGTTGTTTATATATAGTTTTCTAAGATCAGGTGCAGTGGTTTGAACAGAACACATCTCCATGTTCTCCAATAAACTCAAGCAAAGTGGGTGCTGAACAGTTTCTACTGATCTGGTTAACCATTTCCGGGGTTCATCCTTGTTTCACTACACAATATAAAAAGCAAAAAATCTACTAGTAGGGTATTATACTATAAGATAGCATAGTACACAGTATTGAAGCAAGCATTAATGAAACTATACTTCTCCATGGACAACCCCTTGTCACGGGGGAGAAGCTTGTGTGCCCTTATGAGGTTGTGAGCTGTGCTGGCGGTGGTACATGCCTCCAGTAGGGTCTCCCATGCTAGTCAGGTCTCAACTGAAGGGTCAGACAAGGTCTGTCCATGGGCAGCATGGGCTCGCTAGCCTCTCAACAACCATCCTAGGAAAAGGACAACTCTAACTCCAAACCCGGGCAGATGGAGCTCGCTTAAACCTGTAAGGCCATCCATCTAAGAGAAGCACTCTCTAACCAAACCTACATCCTGAGGACTTCACTGTCACCATCCAAGCTCACTTGGCCCTGACAGATGAACCTTAGGAGTAAAGGGTGGGGCCAGTTCTGCACACGCTGCACCTCACCTAAAAAATCCATTGTGAAGGCTCTAGGGATCTTCCCACATTTGCAAAGCCCTGTAGCGACAGGTGAGGGACAAAATGGCAAGTGATAAGGTGCACTGGAAGCTGCAGNCGCATTATCTCCTTACGCCTCCCACTTCACAAGCAGCAACAAGTTGTTCTCTTCAGCGTATATGCCCCAACTCTCCAAGCTGATCCTGCTGAAAAAGACAAATTCTACGCCGTCCTGCACCACTTTACCCAAAAGGTTCCTGCAGATGACATAATCCTTGGTGACTTCAGTGCTAGAGTAGGAAAGAACTCTGAAGCCTGAAAAGGAGTGCTAGGCAAGCATAATGTTGGAAACTGCAATGACAACGGACACCTCCTACTAGAGTTTTGTGCAAAGCAGAAGCTCACCATCACCAACACTATCTTTCAGCAGAAAGGCAGCCTGAAGACAACCTGCATGCATCCTCGATCCAAGCACTGGCATCCCATTGACTTTTTCTTAGTGCAACAGA
>WBMV01003613.1:2178-13803 GCA_013396655.1 Campylorhamphus procurvoides | reverse complement strand
AACAGCCTGTGCCATAAATCATGAGTGAGATGAATATCCTGAAACACCAGGATCTGTGTATGTGTAGGCAAGAGTGTGCATGGCTGTTTTTGCTCCAACCATTTAGCTCCTCCTGGAAGTGTGCTATGCTATATAACCCTGGATGACTAGCATTAAAGTGATTCTTGCTGCACACAGCAGGGGTCCATGTTTCATTCCGCCACATGGATACATCTCTGCAGAATTACTATGTAACCTTTTGTCTGTGATAACTTTTCCTTTTTCTCTCCACATAGCAAATATAGAGCACCTGTGGTATGCCTTCACCTGAGGTTTAACTTGGACATTGAAGGCAATTGTTGCCTGGAATGTAGGTAGGAGTAACTACACTATACCTGGGGCCTTTACCAGTCCAGCTGCTGATAAGCTGCCTCCTGTCTCAACACCATATATACTGTGCTGAGTTGTGGCAACATGCTGCTTCAACAGGGCTACTGACTCAGCTGCCTTGATAGGAGGACTGGAGCATTTTATCTTGAAGCATTATATGTTTATTCCTTTATTCCTATAAGCTCTCCTAAGTGCCTCTATATAAGTTACCCTATCCTATATTTTTGATACCAGCTCAGTGGTCTTTTGAGTGAGGGGATGGAATGTGATAAGGAAGGGACTGAGAACAGAAGATTGGTGAGGGGAAAAGAGTTGTTTTTAGAGTTGTTTTTGCTCAAGAGATTTTTCCAGCTGGAACAGCTAGGCCTGGGAAAAAGATCAGTGTGGGAAAATTCCATTTATTACACCTATGGACATTTATTTCTCTGCCTGTTTGAAAAGGAGGATTCCTGTGTAGAGATAACACTTTCTCACAGACATGCTGTGGGGCCCCTGCCAGGAAAGAGAAAAGTCCATGAAAGGACAAGGGGACAACACAGCCTTGAAGTTATGTGCATGTGAAAGGTGTTGATATAAAAGCACCCAGCGTACAGGCTGCACACACTCTTTTTCTGCCCTCTATTATTTTAGCAGTGTATTTTAGGGTTTTCAACTTCAGAATAAACTTTTCCTTAATTTTTTAGCTGTGGTTTGGTACCTGGGGTTACCTGCGTGCGTATCAACTCTTACAGCTAACAAGGCAGGAATGTTTATAAGAGCATGAGAAAGGTGGAGACTTAGCTGACTGAATTACTTAGGCTATTGCACTGCCGAGGAAGTCCCAAGATTTCTGAGCCTTTCATACACACATAACAGAATAAATATCAATTGGGTTGGCCTTTTTGAGATTTCTACATCAAAATGATAGTTACAGTGTTAGTAATAAGTTTTCCACTCAACTGGACACTATTAAACGGTGGTCCTGTTAAGGATGCCAAAGATCAAAGATTCTGTTGAATTTGTTTGCCACAAAATATGCAAGGAATATATCAAGATTTTAATCACCCTGAAAAATTTGGTTTGGGCCTGTAACCAAGACAGCAAAGAATATACTGGAATAACATAATAGTTTAGACCCATTTAAAAATGGAATATAAGTTATTTTTAAAATAGGAAATCACTGCTTTCAGGACAGTTCTATAGCTTCTACTCTCAAGGGAGGTGGCAAATAAAATTTTCAGTGCAAGATTAGAGTTTGTGTTCCCACACTAACCCTGTGATAATGTCTTTATTTTAAATATTAAAATGTAAAATATCTAGTTATACAGAAATAGAAAATATTGCACTGTATCAAAGGACTGTTCATTTGACATTTTTAGTTTTGGCTTGCATGACATCTTGCACTAGAGATACACATTTATATCAGCAATTGCTAGTTTTCCACTGGCAAGAAAGGTATTTACTACCATGAAGAACAGGTAAACAAAAATACCTTGGGATATTTTACTAAGAAATGGAAAATCAATGTATCTTTAATTTCCTATAAATGTCTGTATTCCAATTACAGACTTTTAAATAACAGTGAGTTTACTACTGGAATGGATACACCGAAGGAAAAAATTATTTAATTCCTTTTCTACGAAGAAAGTTTTTATTTATTCTAGACAAACATTTCATTTTTATGATTCTCGTTGAGAAAAACAGTTTAGGCCATAACAGCACATATGGAAAGCTAACAGAAATCTCCATCTGCATTATTTCTTCATGATGTAACAAGCAGGACATATTATGTAAAGCTGAAAGGTAAGATAATAGCAATTATTTGAACACAAGTTTTATATACATTTCTACGTACATCTTCAGCTTTTGAACCTTGCTCCTGAGAAGACTTCTGTAGTTCTTCAACCTGGAACTGTACTTCCAGCAGTCTCTGATTTACCAGCCTAGGAAATAGATAAAACTTTACTTTTCAGAAGCAGTGAATTACAATATGATAAAATCCAAGATGTTTAGTGTCCAGCATTACCAGGACATCTATGTGAGAGATACAACACTATTTCTTTATTCAAAATTGCATTGGGTTTATGTGACAAGGTGTAAGGAGTTAAAGAGCCTAGTTACCTGTCTCAAACACTCTCAAGGCCACAGAAGGAACTCCTCAGAAGATAAGCCATCACAATGGGAACTTGAGATAAGCACAGAAGGGAGGAATTTCTGACAGGAAGGTGCTGATTCCAGGCCTGGCAGAGGTGAGATCTGGTCAGCACATCTGGACAAAAATTCCCAGTGTGGCAAACTGTGGGAAAGGAAGCAACTGCTCATATGTATATCACTGGTCAAACAAAGATCACCCCAAATTTCACAGAATATTCTGAGTTGGAAAGGATCCACAAGGATCATGGAGTCCAAATCTTAGGTGAATGGCCCATATGGGGATCAAACCCTTGACCTTGGTGTTATTAGCATCATGCTCTAACCAACTGAGCTAATCTCAGGGTCAGTTATGGGACAGATGACATCTACAACCACCAACAACCACTGAAGCTCCCCAAAATCTTGGAAGAAGCATTTGCAGAAAGAGGACATGCCCATCCTCACTTTGCATGCAAATGAAGGCACACCCACCCTCTCTACACATGTAAATTAGGAATACGCCTCTGTGGATACCCAGAACTTGAACTGTATAAAGGTGATATGACCAGAATAATGACCTGGGAACCCCACCACTGAGAAGCCCAGGATAAAGAAGGACCAACAGGATGCCTCTGGATCCACTGATGATGATGATGTTCTGCTTTATCTCTCTCCCTTATTTTCTATTTTTTCTATCTCTCTACCTCACATTCTTTGACAATAAAATTCGTATTGTTGACTTCAGCAGNACTGAGCTAATCTCAGGGTCAGTTATGGGACAGATGACATCTACAACCACCAACAACCACTGAAGCTCCCCAAAATCTTGGAAGAAGCATTTGCAGAAAGAGGACATGCCCATCCTCACTTTGCATGCAAATGAAGGCACACCCACCCTCTCTACACATGTAAATTAGGAATACGCCTCTGTGGATACCCAGAACTTGAACTGTATAAAGGTGATATGACCAGAATAATGACCTGGGAACCCCACCACTGAGAAGCCCAGGATAAAGAAGGACCAACAGGATGCCTCTGGATCCACTGATGATGATGATGTTCTGCTTTATCTCTCTCCCTTATTTTCTATTTTTTCTATCTCTCTACCTCACATTCTTTGACAATAAAATTCGTATTGTTGACTTCAGCAGATGGTCTCATTTGCACCTTAATTCGAACAGAGGCATCTCTCACTAATCAGATCATAACATAAGGTTTTGGTAGCAGGGGGAGGGAGGAGGCAGAGGTGGCATCTGTGAAAAGAAGCCAGGGGCTGTCCTGTGCCAGTCACTGCTAGTTCCAGCTGTCTCTGCAATGGATGCACCACTGGCCAAAGCCGAGCCCATCAGAAAAGCTGGTGGCACCTCTGAGAAAACATATTTAAGAAAGAGCAAAACACTGCCTGGAAGTAAGGAGTGAAAAAAAAAGTGTGAGAAACAATCCTGCATATACCAAGGTCAGAGAAGAAGGAGGGAGAGCAGGTGATTCAGGTGTCAGGGCAGAGATTCCCCTGCAGTTAGTGGAAACGATCACAGTGGACCAGGTATTCACTGCAGCCTGTGAAGAGGACCATGCCAGAGCAGATATGTACACTGTAGCCCATGGAGGACTTCATGCTGGAGAGGTGGATATTCCCCAAAGGACCTGCAGCACAGGAGACATGGGGAATGCAGGGTTGCACTCAGTCTATAACAGTTCCCATCTGTTGCTCCTTCCTCCTGATGTTTTTTCCCTGCTCCAGAGTGAATCTTTCCACAGGCTGCAGTTCTTCAGGAAAAAATCTGCTCCAGCATGGGTTCTTCACAGACTGCAATTCCTTCAGGAAATATCTAACTGCTCTAGCATGAGATCCTCCATAGGTTGCAGGGGAATCTCTGCTTCGATGCCTGAAACACCTCCTTCTTCTCTGACCTTGTTGTTTGCACTTCTGTTTCTCAGCCTTTTCCTCTGCATGTTCAGAGTTTTTGCAGTTTCTTAAATATGTTTTCACAGAGGTACCACTAATGTTGCTGATTGGCTCAGCTTTGGCCTGTGGTGGATCTGCTGCAGAGCCAGCTGGAACTGATTGTGACTGGTCTAAGATTCTTTCTGCTGACTTCATCATCCCTAATCACAGTATTCTGTGTATGAAGACAGTTAAAACCTACTGCATACTACAGTAAGAGAAAATTCAGTACATGAAATCATGGAAAAGTTTTTATCACCCATAACTTTCATAAAATACTCAGTTTTACAAAATCCAGATCATCTTAATAGCAGCTCTAACACCTGTGAGCATACTTTTAAAGAGCAAAATAGGAAACAGACGGGAAGATGGAAAATGTACATGGAATGAATGGGTAGTAGGGAAGATAAGGCATTCTTTTTGTTGCACTTGCTTTACAGAAGGAGAAGCTGAAGTAATACAGAGTTCCTTTTGTGAGCCTTTGCATCATTCCAATTGCAATCTATTACAGAATTCTTCAGCCCACACTGCAGGCTCCAGATACTGAAACAGCATTGAATAACTGAGTAGACTCACAGGATGGTTGCGATACTTTATGATACAGCTAATCACATTTTTTTTTACATAAGGAAATTGGACCTGACAACAGTTTACTAAGACAGAAGTGTACAGCATTATTAAGAAAGTCACTGGAACAGTGAACAATACTTCCTTACATATTCTCTGTCTCCAATTCATTCTTCTGTTAATTTTTACCCTCAAGCAAGCTTTGTAACAAGGTGATCTTTTAACTGTCAGAACCTTCTTGGTTCAACTTTAACATCTTGTTCTCATGCTGAAGGTGAATGAGTTTCTCCCTAAACAAATAAGATGCACTAGAAGAAACTTGTCATTCTCTATAAAGAATAAACTAGCTTACCACAGGATGTATAAAGACAACATAAAGATCTTTGCCAGTTTTAGAAATAGATGAAACTACAGTTGACTCTTGATCCCCAAATTCAAACTTGACTAAAGAAGCTGAAGTTGTACAAAACATAGAAGAGGAACACTGATGTCCCAGATTAGATCCCAGAACAAGGTCTGATAGACTGATGGGTATTAAGCAAAGCTGTCTATCAGGGTATCAAAGGATACAGATTATAAACTTAGCTATCAATAAACTACTGCATGAACTTGGGCAAGAAACTTCCTTCCTCTCGGTCTTTTCCCCCACAGCTGCCATGAATACCATTGTATTAAGTCTGGCTGAGATGGAGTTAACTTTCTTCATATAAGCCCATATGGTGCTGTGTTTTGGATTTGAGGCTAAACCAGTGTTGATAACACACTAATATTTTGGCTATTGCTGAACAGTGCTTGCAGAGAGTCAAGGTTTTCTTTTTTTCCCTGCTCTGCTCCAACCCGGAGTAAGCTGGGATTGGGCAAGAGCCTGGGAGAGGACACAGCTGGGACAGTTGCCTTGAAATGGACCATATAAGGTCATGATAAACAAAAAATGAAATAGAGGAAGAAGGGGTGGAGGTTTGGGGTTTTTTTGGAGACTGGCTGGTCATTCTTCTGATTGTGGGAGGTGGTGAGTGATTGCCTTTGCACCACTTGGTGTTTTCCCCTCTTTCTTTCACCTGTTAAACTGTCTTTATCTTGACCCATGAGTTTTCTTGCTTTTGCTCTTCCTATACTCTCCCCTGTTCCTTTGGGGCAGGGCAGGGAAGAGTGAGTGAGCATCTATATAGGTGCTTAGCTGCTGCCTGAGGTAAACCCACAACAGTCACTTAACTTGTTTATTTAGAACAAGTCCAACCAACAGCCCATAGACTGAATACACCCTATTAAAGAAATACTTTCACCTGATATACAGTTTTTCTCTATGGGATGAGAAAAGATGGTTGAACAGAAAATCTTGTCTGAATGTCCATATACTCTTTTTGCTAGCTTACAGAGAAGAGATTCAAACTCTGTTGTCATGGAGAAGATAGGAGAGCAGCAGTAGCTCTTCCTATGGGTGGGAGCCCCCTCCCACCAGTGACAGATGCCTCCTGGCATCTTCACACTTCACAAGGAAATAAAGAACTACTCTTGTAGCAATGCATAAAAATGCAACTGAAAAAGAAAACTTTTTTCTGTTATTACTTACCTAGAAAGATATCCTTTAACTACTCTAAAAGGTTTCTCAAACCCATATGCAGATTTTAAAATGTTACAATAGTTGTACCAACATTTGCAGAGAAAAAAATGAGCTCCTAAAGAACTTGCAGACTTCTGAGATCTGAGTGCCCCTTAATGAATTAAGTTACAGTGATACCAGGCACTCTGGCAAGGCTAAACACACAGTGTATTATCTTAAACCATAGTGATTTTCAGTCCTGTCCCTTCTTTCTTTCTAATAGTGCATGGCTGTTCTAATGCCATGATGCAAATACTTTTTAAAATTTATTCTTCATTTTGAAAACTTTAATGTTTTTTCTATTTCAATAACAATTGCTACAAATATTTTTGTCTGTTAAAGCACGTAAGAAGTTGCAATTGTATGAATTCTTTGCAGGAAGAGAAACACAACTTGAGGATGAAGGGTTTCTTTGCTTCTCCTTTTGAAACAAGACAGACATGAGAGAGGTCAAGTGAATCTTGTCTATAAGCATAAAGGGTTCTGCTGTATGGAAATTCAAAGGGAAGGAGAAGAACAACCATGAATCTTAGAATTTTCTCAAATGCTGAAAACCAGATGAGAACAGTTGTTTATGTGCACATTCTAAAGCTTAGGCAGAATAAAAATATGAGTTAACTTATTTGATTTCAGGAGTAACAATTTCCACTGCTAGACTGTCTGAAGATGCATGACTTCCCAGGGGCATCAGTGCTGTGTCAGGAAAATAAAAAGATATAAAGTTTACCAGGAAGATTTAAAAGACCAGGAATAAACTTTGTTCTACAAGTTGATAGATTTAGAGTAGCACTCTTGAATAACTGGGAAATAATACAAATGTCAGGCCTCTAGCAAGAAGGAAAGACAAGCCCAACACAATTTGGAGAACAATCAATGTTCTTATTTTCACTAATTCTGCAGCAGTGATTTTCTGGTGGATGATTTATTGCAGCATATAAACTGAAATAAATTGCAACATGTGAACAATCATGTAGGCATCAGGAAATTGCTACATAATATTCTTTGGAGATGAGAGAGATGTTGAGTATGACTATTCAGAAATCAAATTCCTGGGGTAGGGAGAAACATTTTCTGAACCCAACATATTTGGGAAGAGACTAAACATGAAGAATTTCAGTCAAACTGAACATTTCATGAGTTCATAAGCAATTGAAAGCAAATTAATACCAAAAGTGGTTTTTTAGTTTAGCTGAATTTTAGGTTTATTATCTGCTGAATAAAGACATACCCATTATTCTCCAGAAGACCTCTGTGCATTTTAGAAAAGATACATTTAATTCCCTTTTTTGTCTCTTACCTGTAGTGGTGAGTTAACCCTCCTCTGCTTGTACACATTAGAGCTCTTCAATAGTTTATTTTAAAGAATCTCTGCTCTTAATCTCTGAAAAATAGGAACAACAATAATATTAGTCTTAGCACTACAAATCCATTCTTAACACTAAGCAGATTGCCACAAGGCACAGCACCAACACTTAAAAATAATTTATATGCAAGTCAAGAGATTATTTTCATGACAAAGCATTTCAATTTATTTCAGAATAGAATAAAAGGTCAACTATTTCTGGGAATCAGCAATTCTTTAAGAAGGTTTTCTGCTGCATATTACACTTGTTGGACTAAAGATATCAAAATGTAAGCTTACAAAATCACATAATCACAGAATCACATAATGGTTGAGGTTGGAAGAGACCTCTGGAGGTCATCTAGTCAAATGCCCCTGGCTCAAGCAGGGCCACCTAGAGACAGTTGCCCACGTTCATGTCCATAAGGCTTTTTCACATCTCCAAGTATGTAGATTACACAACCTCTCTGGTCAACCTGTTGCACTGTTCAGTCATCCTCATAGTAAAAAAAGTGTTTTCTGATGTTCAGATGGAACAACCTGTGTTTCAACTTGTGCCCAATGCCTCTTGTCCTGTCACTGGGCACCACTGAAAAGAGTCTGGCTCCATCCTGTTTTCACCTTCACTTTCAGGTGTTTATATACATTGATGACATCCCCTGAGACCTCTTCTCTTCTCTTCTCTTCTCTTCTCTTCTCTTCTCTTCTCTTCTCTTCTCTTCTCTTCTCTTCTCTTCTCTTCTCTTCTCTTCAATAAACAGTCCCAGACCTCTCAGCTTTTCCTCATTGGAGAAATGCTCCAGTCCTTTAACAATCTTTGTAGCTCTTCATTGGACTATCGAATACCTCCATATCTCTCATGTACTGAGGAGCCTGGAACTGGACACAGGACTCCAGTTGTGGCCTCACCAGGGCTGAATAAAGAGGAAGGTTCATGTCCCTTGACCTGCTAACAACATTCCTTCTAATGCAGCCCAGGATACCATTTACCCTTTTTGCTGCCACCAGGTACTCACCAAGCCACTCTATCACTCCTCTCCTGAGTGAGACTGAGTGGAGAAAATAAGATCAAAAACTCCTGGGTTGAGATAAAGTCAGTTTATTAAGAAAAGCAAAGGCCACATATGGAAGCAAAGAAAACAAAGAAAAAAGAAATTATTCTCTACTTCCCATCAGCAGGGGATGTCCAGCCACTTCCTGGGAAGTAGGGCCTCAGTCTGCATAGTGGTTGCTTCAGGAGACAAACACCTTAATAACAAATGCCTCCTCCTCCTTTCTCTTACCTATTATCGCTGAACACCACTTCATATGGTATGGAATAACCCTTTAGTCTGTTTGGGTCATCTGTCTTGTCTATGTTCCCTCCCAACCTCTTGCCCACTCCCAGCCTACTGGCCTTTGGGGGGGAAGTTTGGAGAGATAGCCTTGATGCTGTGGGAGCACTGCTCAGCAGTAACCAAAACACCAGTTTGTTATCAACACCTTTCAAGCCACAAATACAAAGCACAGCACTGTGAGGGCTGCTATGGGAAAAGTGAACTCCATCTCAGCCAGACCCAATATAGGCACCAGGACCCCCAGGCCCTTTTCTGCCAAGCTGCTTTCCAGTTGTGTGGCCTCCAGCATGTACTGGTGCCTGAGGTTGTTCCTCCCCAGGTGCGGGACTTTGCCTTTCCCCTGTTGAACTGCATGAAGTTCCACTCAGCCCATTTCTCCACTCTCTCCAGGCCCCTCTAGATGACAGCCACTCCTCCCACTTTTGTGTCATCAGTGAACTTGCTGAAGGATCATTAATGAAGATGTTGAACAGGACTGGACCCAGTATTGACCCCTGGGGTACACGGCTAATCCCTGGTGTCCAATTGCACTTTGTGCCACAGATCACCACCCTCTGGGCCCAGCTATTCAGACAGCTTTCAATCCAGCTCACTGTCTGCTCATCCAGCCCATACAATTTCTCTACAAGAGCCATACAGGATCTTGCGGGAGACAGTGTCAAAGCCCTTACTCAAGTTAAGGTAGTCCATATCCACTGCTCTCCCTTCATCTACCAGGCCAGTCATTTCATCACTGAAGTTCATCAAGTTGGTCAAGCATGACTTCCCCTTGGTGAAGCCATGCTGACTAATCCTGATGATTTTCCTGTCCTTCATGTGCCTGGAAATGGTTTCCAGGATTAGCTGCTCCATCACCTTCACAAGGATCAAGGTGAGGCTGACCAGTCCATAGTTCTCTGAGTCCTTCTTCTTGCCCTACTTGGAAACAAGAGTGTGTACTGTTTTTGGCTAGGCTACAGTTAATTTTCTTCATAGTAGTTTGTATGGTGCTGTGTTTTGGATTTATGATCAAAATAATTTTGATAAATCTCCCATGCTTTAGTTATTACTGAACACTGCTTACACAGAGCAAGACTTCTGTTTCTCACACTGCCTTGCCAGTGTGTAGACTGAAGGTGTGTCATGAATGAGTGAGTTGCTTAAAGAATCACCCACAAAAGGTATCACCAAAAGCAGGTTTAATATAAATTTATGAAAGCATGACAAAGTTCATGGCAGGGGTCACTTTATTACTTACTACATGGATGATGCACACAAAGGAAAATCAGATTAGAGTCAATGTAAAATGATTTATGCAGAGACCAGGGGTACAAAAGGGTAAGGATAAAACAGGGTAAGGGCACAAAGCAGTAAGAGAGACCCTCCCATTGACTCACAAGATTCAGAGTAGACCACCTTGCCAAACTTAGCCTCCGACTTTATCAATATTTTATGTCTAAAGTATTTAGCAGTACTTAATCATTGACTAATTTCACACTTACAAAATGATTCAATAGGATTTACAAAGTAACAAATTATATAGCAGTAGTAATAATAGATCTGAAAAGGCAATATTCATACTCCACTTGCTATAGGGTATTTAAATCAATTCACATATGCACGCACACATACAAATAAGTATGTACAAAGGTATATACCTGTTAAAAATTCCCCTGTAATTCAGTGAAATACTCATGTCAAATGCCTTTACATTTCTCAACAGGCAAAGGATTGAGCCTTGAGGAGTAGGTGGTATCAGCCCAGGCCTTATTGTCAGCTTTTGGAAGCAGTCTTCTGAGTATCACAAACTTGAGAGTTTGGTAGCTCTGAGAGGGAGATGCTGGTGCAGCCCACTGCGGCCAGGAGAGCTCAAAGAACCTCACTTAGGATGACTGTTTGTAGGGTCATAAGATGATTTGCTTTAATCATTTGTCAATCTCCATTCTTTCCATAATCCGACATAGTAATTACTGGAATTTTCCTCAAAGGTCCAGTAACAATAATATTGTTTCACTTGGGCTATGATTCAGGCAAAAGAAGTTGGGTGGGGACACAGCTGGGACAGTTGACCTCAACTGACCAAAGGGATATTCCATGCCATATGATGTCATGAACAGCAATAAAAACTGTGGGGAAGGAGGAAGAAGAGGAGATATTTGGAGGTATGGTGTTTGATTCAATTCCACTTGGGCTTTGGCTTTCCTAATCTCATCCCTGCATGCTCAAACAATGTATCTGTATTCCTCAGAGGTCTCCTGTCGCCGAGGGTAAAAGGAAATGGTCCACACCAGCGTGGGGTAGGAACAGGAGTGAACACTTTATTAGGGCGCATGGGACTCTTATGGGGTTCGGTCGGAGGATTCTGGAACTTGGG
>WBMV01003612.1:106562-122712 GCA_013396655.1 Campylorhamphus procurvoides | reverse complement strand
CGCGGGCGGCCGGGAGCGCGCAGCGCGGCCCCGGCCCCGCCCGGGTGTCTGTCCGTGTGTCCGTCCGGCCGTGTGTCCGCCCCGCCGGGCACCATGCTGGACCGCGAGGGCGGCTGGAGCGTGTCGTTCGCCGGCTGCGGCTTCCTGGGCGTCTACCACATCGGCGCGGCCACCTGCCTGCAGGAGCGCGCCCCGCACGTCATCCGCGACGCGCGGCACATCTACGGCGCGTCCGCGGGGGCGCTGGCCGGGGCCGTGCTGGTCGGGGGCGGCTCGCTGGGTGAGCGATNGAGCGATGGGGTGGGGTGGGATGGGATGCGGTGGGATGGTCGCGAGTGTCGCGGTTCGCGTGTTCTGCCCCAAAAAGGAGCGCGGCCGGTCCAGGGCGGGGTCAGTCGCGGTGCGATGCGTGGTCCTGGCGGTGGCTGGTGCTGTTTGTGATGCTCGTGTAGCCGAGCGGTCCCAGGTCCCGTCCCCGGGTGTAGGGAAGAGGTGTGTTTGTGTGTAGGTTTGTGTGTCTGTATGTAAGTATGTACGTGTGTCTGTCCCCGGACCGCCAGGGGTGGGACAGGTGTGTGTCTGTCTATGCCCTCACCCCCAGGTATAGAACAGGTATGTATGGCCTTAACCCCCAGGTGTAGGGCAGGTGTGTGTCTGTCTGTCTGTCCGTGCCCTCACCCCCAGGTATAAGACAGGAGTATTTGTGTGCCACTCACCCCAGGTGTAGGGTAGGTGTGTGTCTGTCTGTCTGTCTGCCCGTGCCACTCACCCCCAGCTGTAGGACAGGTGTGTATTTGTGTTTCCCTCACCTCCAGGTGCAGTGTTGGTGTGTGTTTCTGGACCCCCAGGTATAGGACAGGTGTGTAGGACAGGTGTGTGTGTCCCTCTCCCTCACCCCCAGGTGTAGGGCAGGTGTGTTTGTTTGTCTGTGTGTAGGTATATATGTGTCTGTCCCTGGACCCCCAGCTATAGGGCAGGTGTGTGTGTCCCTGTCCCTCACCCCCAGGTGTAGGGCAGGTGTGTTTGTTTATGTGTAGGTATATATATATGTGTCTGTCCCTGGACCCCCAGCTATAGGGCAGGTGTGTGTGTCCCTCGCCCTCACCCCCAGGTATGGGACAGGTGTGTGTGTCCCCCTCACTCCTNGGTATAGGACAGGTGTGTAGGACAGGTGTGTGTGTCCCTCTCCCTCACCCCCAGGTGTAGGGCAGGGGTGTTTGTTTGTCTGTGTGTAGGTATATATATATGTGTCTGTCCCTGGACCCCCAGCTATAGGGCAGGTGTGTGTGTCCCTGTCCCTCACCCCCAGGTGTAGGGCAGGTGTGTTTGTTTATGTGTAGGTATATATGTGTGTCTGTCCCTGGACCCCCAGTTGTAGGGCAGGTGTGTGTTTGTGTGCTTCTGGATGCCCAAGTGTAAGATAGGTGTGTGTTTGTGTATCACTCACCCTCAAGTATAGGACAGGTGTGTGTGTGTGTATCCCTGGACCCCTAGGTGCAGTGCAGGTGTGTGTGTCCCTCATCCCCAGGTACAGGACAGGTGTGTGGGTGTGTGTCCCTCATCCCCAGGTGTAGGACAGGGGTGTGTGGGTGTCCCTCACCTCCAGGTATAGAACAGGAGGGTGTGTCCCTCATCCCCAGGTATAGGACAGGTGTGTGTGTGTGTGTCCCTCATCCCCAGGTGTAGGACAGGGGGGTGTGTGTGGGTGTCACTCCCAGGTGTAGGACAGGTGTGTGTGTGTGTCCCTCACCCCCAGGTGTAGGACAGGGGTGTGTGGGTGTCCCTCACCTCCAGGTATAGAACAGGAGGGTGTGTCCCTCACTCCCAGGTATAGGACAGGTGTGTGTGTGTGTGTCCCTCATCCCCAGGTACAGGACAGGTGTGTGGGTGTGTGTCCCTCATCCCCAGGTACAGGACAGGTGTGTGGGTGTGTGTCCCTCATCCCCAGGTACAGGACAGGTGTGTGGGTGTGTGTCCCTCATCCCCAGGTATAGGACAGGTGTGTGTGTCCCCTGGGTCCCCACTGCTGTCCCCAGCGCTGTGCAGAGCCCAGGAATTCAAGGCAGGGAGAGCAGGAGGCAGCAGAGCCCAGCACCCTTCCCAAGCAAGCTGGCCCAGCCTGGCAGGGGCTGTGCACACACAGTGTTTGCTCTCCCTTGGGACATGGAGCATCCCTGCCTTCCCCGGGCACGTGGAGGGGCAGGAGGCTTTATCCTGCCTCCTCCAAAGCTTCTCCATTCTTGGGGTAAGGCTCAGGGAGTTAAGGTCAGGGCTTAGGTTAGCTTTAACGTGCTTTTCCTCTTTAATCTGGGCACTGTGTGTGTTGCAAAGGTCGCTCAGGTGTGTGATTAGAAACAGTGGATTGATTAAAATCAGTAATTTTAATTGTCATTTAAGTAAGGGAGTTAATCTTGGTTTGTATTTATACTGGATAAAAGATGCTAGTTTGTGGTTAAATATAGTCTGTTGTGTGAAATAAATGCCTGTTTTCTAGCAGTAGAAAAAGTATATATTTTATTATTATATAGATTACTTACTGTTTCTATATTATTATATGTATTCACTATATTTATATATTTAACATATTTATTTAAATAATATCTACTGTCAGTATTCTATAGTTACTATTTTATTACCTTTACATGTTCAGGTCTCATGAGAACCCAAAAATACATTTATGTAGTGAATTAGACATTAAAACCAGCTTGTTGCAAGCTATGCAGATATCAGAGGTCTTTATGCTGTTGTCTAGATTGCAGTTTAAAAATTTGTATGAAATAATGGTTTTCTTTTTAAACTGAAGAAATGCCCTGAGTAAAAGCTTGTCTAGTTCATGACTCAACACTGATTGTTTTTGCTGGTGGTGCCCTTGACTGGTTTAGAACTAGAAGGTTTTGAAAATTCAGATTTCATCTTACTTGGAGGATGAGGAGAACAGCGAGTGCTCATTTTGAATTTGGAGAGGTTTATGAGCTTATTTTAAACTTCTGGGGGAGAATTCACTAAAACAAACAGAAGTTCTCTCTGTGTGCAAGAGGGTAATTTTTTGAGAGAAAGCTGAAATGAGAGGAGCTCAAACCAAAATTGTCAGAGGTCTCTGGTTTTACTGTCCTTTAAGGGGTATTCATAGTGTGAGCCTGACATTTTTTACAGTGAGAAGGAAATAATCATAATACAAGGTTAGTAGAGGGCACTGGTTTAGTTAATATTTTCTGCAGCAATAAGCCTGCAGTGCAAATAAGTGAAGATGTTCCCATGCTTCAAACTTAAATAATACCTTGAGCTTCAGTTTGGCAGGATGTTGTCTAGAAAAACAGGGTCAGGACTGACTTGTTTGCTCCTGGTTTGTGTTTTAGACCAAGCAATTTACTAAAGTCTTCAAAAGTGTGCTTATTTTGCAAAGGGCAATTCGTGCACGTGTTCAAAGGCTGCTCTTCCTGCCAGAGTTCTGGTTGTTCAGTGTCTCCTGCAAAATCCCTGATTCCTTTCTCTGGGAAGCTTAGAAGGGGGAGCATTGCTAAATAAAAAAAGGGAGGTGGTAACTTCTATCTGAATGCCTGAAAATTAGAACTGTCCACATAGTGCTCTTGGAATCAACTTCAATTGTCAGGCTGTGACTTGTGCAATTCTTTTATTTGTGTGCAGAAATAAACAAGTGCTTGGCCCTGAACAGTGAATTGTTTGCTGTCTCCTGGGATGGGGTCAGTGGATTTGTGGCTCAAGGCTTTGCTCTCTGAGAATGGCATGGCAGAAATCATAGTGGTAAAAATGGTCTATTGTCTGATGCCTTGATTTTTTTCAGAGATCCTCTGTTGAATTTAAACTTGTAGTGAAGAACGACAAATATTTTAGGTATTGATGTTTGAGGGGAAAAAATAACATTGTAGGAAGGTAATATTCTTGGAAATCAATAAGAACTCAGGGGCTTAAGCAGAGTTGTTTCCAGTGCAGTGCTCACCTTTAACCTGATAAATTAAATTCTATCTATTCTAATAAAGCATGTAAGTCCTGGAAATGTGTTTAGGTGACTTTGTAGCCCATCACTCAGCTTGATAACCTGTGACTTTGACCTTCTTCCCCACCCCTTTTCCTCTACCAAGTTGACAAACTTATGGGGCAAATTCCCCCAAGTGTTCCCTGGGGAAATGTGATATTGTAAGTTCAGACAAAGCACTGCAGGTGGATGAGCTGCTGTTCCTCCTGTGACTGAACATTAGGATGATTTTGGTGTTCCTCAGGAACAGTCATGTCTTCTGGAGTGGTTTGAGCTGCTGCTGCACCAGACATCCCGTGGGCATTAAATCTCTGCATTAAATGCTGAGGGGTTTATGGATGTTGCACATGGAATATGACCATGCACATGTGTTTATGGAAGGTCACTCATCCTTGTTGCTTCTTAAAGAATGTGCTTCTGGAATGAATAATTCCTAGTGGAAGCTTTTTATGGGGGTATTTGACACTTAGAATCTACATCTAGAGAACTAGTCTTCACCAAGAGTTCTTTTGGAAAGCCTAAAGTGATTTTTTTTTATTTTCCCTTTCAGAAACCCCTAAACTCTCTTAAACTCCATTGGACAGTTATTTTACCTGTTAAAAAGGTCTTGAATTTTTATTCTAGCAATCAGATAAGTTGGCTCTCTAGACCTGCTTCATTAGTCCCAAGTGTGGGGTTTGTTTCTTGACATATTTCTGTTCTTTAAATGAGTGCATTTTCTTTTCAGCTCAAGCCTGTGCAGATGTTCTGGCATTGGCCAAAGAAGCCAGGAAGCGAAATCTGGGTCCTCTCCATCCTTCCTTCAATGTGGTCAAGATAATAAGAGATGGACTGATGAAAAATCTTCCAGAGAACACTCACCAGTTGTCCTCGGGCAGGCTCTGTATTTCACTAACCAGGGTATCAGATGGCAAAAATGCATTGATATCTAATTTTAACTCTAAAGAAGAAGTTGTCCAGGTATGTTTATTTGTGGTAACTTCTAAAAGTTTCACTAATCTTAGGTCTGTGTGACATCATCTGTTGGATTTCCACTTGAAACATTTTAGGATCTTTTGTGGCAGTATTTTAAAGAGGAATTCAAGCTTTATTTCACTCAATTCTTACCCTAGTTTCCCCAGTCAGTGTGTCTGTGAACTGTTTTCCTGAGGAGATGTGAGGGATCAGTCATAAAAAGGATAAATGCCTTTAAAGTGCAGTGTGTCTAATGAAAATGTATCCTGAGTGAACAAGAATTGTTTTAAGGTCATTCTTAGAAAAGCAATGATCCAGATCAGTCAAAAATAGCTTAAAAATTTCTTTATTACAAAAATGATCCATATATTTATAGATATATCCGTTAATATGATCCCAGGATGTTGATACTTGTGTCCCCAGTTATTACTTTGATTACTCAGAAAATATGTAACTTAGTGAATGTCATAAACTTTTCCATGCTGATTGCCATTTCTAAAAATGGTCTTTAGTGAATATTACCATTTTTTTTAGATGGAGTATGGTTACATTGTAAAAAAGATGTTGAATAGCCTCATCCTGTTTATAATAATAATTTCCTCTTTTTTTCCCATTTTTTTTTAATTCAGGTGTTCTTGCTGGGGATTTTTTGGTTGCTTGGTTGTTTTTGCTAATATCTGAAAAAACATAAATATTAATGTCAGCAATGAAACAGTTAACACTTAATTTACATGGCCTTATTCTCTTACAGGCTTTAATCTGTAGTTCATTTGTCCCTATCTATTGTGGCCTAATTCCACCATCGTTTAGAGGTGTGGTAAGTCTCTGTTGTTCAGATCTAAAAGTAGTTCTGGGTATTCTGAAAATATTAAGACAATGTTGTTTTGGTTATCCTGCTGTCAAATATATATCTTCATCATAGATTTTAGTACTGCAGCAACTTCCCCAAAAAAGGAAGAAACACTGAATATGTGGAAGATCTGTTATATATATTTCAACACACACACACTGTCTTTCTTTCTCCCCTCAAAGATGTATTAATTAAAATGAGGTTATAAGATAATAAGCATTTAACTTATGGGCAAATATTTATTGCAGAAAGTGCTGCTCTTTCACCTGCAGAATTTATAGGAAGGGTCACTTGTTTGAAAAACAAAATCTTGTAAGACAGTGTGTTGTATGTTATTGTGTTCTGGCTGTAGGTACATCTGCCTTACAACTGGATTGAAGTTCTGTGTCCAGTTTGGTGGAACCAAAGCTTTTTAATGTCTTCTGGCATTTGTATTCAGTGTCAGGAAGTTTGCTTTCTAGAGGTAAAATGTCAGTGTATTATTATGTTCTGTTACTTCACAGCAGGGTCTGCTGGTTACAAAACCTTTAAATAGTTCATGGCTATACTGGGATTTCTGAAATCCCCTGTTAAAGAGAGAAAAACTGCAGAGAACTCAGCATGGTTAGTTGAAGGTGTTTTGGTATCAGGTCTGGAAGCAGAGGTGGATTTCAAATCCATTTGCTTTCCTTCCAGCTTTGGTCTCCTTACACAAGGAGAAGGGAAAAAAGAAAGAAAACTGTAAACATCTTTAACAGTGGTTGATCACAGGCAGTTTGGAAGTACTAAAAGTTCAAGAACAGACACGAAATGTATTTTCTTCTTCATGCTGAAATTAAGCAAAAGTGATTAGAATTGTGTAGGGATTTTCTTTATCTGCACTTCTAAACCTTGTATGTCTCCTTATACTCTTCCAGATTAAAGGTGTTATGAAAACAGGACGTTGGACTGAATCCAAGGTTTAGGTTGGATCCAGGCTAAGCTGGCTGTTTAGTTCTTGTCATCAGACAACAACATTATTTTAAAAGGCTTGATTCAGAGCACAAAAACATACAAATAATGCTTTGGTTGGTCTTATTTTGAGGAAAGGAAGGAACCATTCTATCCTTTCAGTCTTTGCAATTATGTTGATACTGTTTTAGTGTTTAAGAGGCATTTTTGATGTAACTTGGTAGAAATATCACAGTTGCATATGCTTGGCATGACTCCTATAGGCATAAAGACAATAGAATGTCAAGTATGTAAACTTTGTAGTGTCTTGCTGTTTTATGGCTTGGCATTCCTGTGTGTGTAGTTTAAAACAAAGACTTGAGGATAATTTTCAATAGGTGTATCTAATTGCCAGTTGTGAAACTTTTGGGCGTGGTGCGTTTTGTTTGGCTTTTTTATTCCCTTGAAACGCAGCAAGATTAAGAAATTACCAGAGGGAGCAACTAGGCAGGAACTCCAAATAATTAAAATAATTTACCACTGTAGAACAGTGATTAAGATGTGTACTCACACCTTTCAATAACTCCATCAGAAGGCTGCATGCTGTGGCTCCTCCTTGGCCAAACCTGTTGTGTTGTACTTGATACTTCCACAGAGTTAGGAAGGAGGAAAATGCAGCCACTAAAGCAAAGCTGGTGGTCTCCCAGCTGGCCCCACTGCAAAACTGGAGTTGTGAGAGAGTGGAGGGGAGGGGTTGTTTTCAGCCACTGCAGCTGCCACCACACTATAGATTAGTTGTCCCAAAACAGAAGAACTCTGTGGTTCTTGAGTCTTAAAATGTCTGAGGAGGTGATGCACTAAAAAACTACAGAAATGGGCAATTCAGTGCAAAGGAGACAAAAACATAACCTGGCACTTGCCCTCAAAGCAGAATGCACACCCATGAGTCTTGGCTAGGTTTCTGAGGCAGTGTCCACTTTACTTGCAGGGTCTGTATGTCCAAATCTTTTTGATGCTGTTATATCAAATTGTAGGAGCAATTTTAAATTGCTCACTCTGACTGAATGGCTATTATGGTGGAACTTGAACTTTGAAGCATAGAGCTGCTGTTCTACTCTTAGTCTTTCTAGAGGTGTCCCCTGAGAGCTCTTTGGATGGTGTTTTCCTTTGAGGAAGAGAAGACAGCTGCTCTGTCTCTTCTCTGCATGTTGTGTAGGATTATCTTTAAAATTGACTTGCCCTTTCTTAAACATACAGAAAATCCCAACTGGAATACTCCTGGGCTATCTATGGGACTATGGGTAGGAATGTTTTTTAGTTGGCATTAGAGGACAAAGCATGCCACTCCAAACCCTTAGCCTGGGAGCACAGGCTGTTCTGTTAGTCTGAAGGGCTGTTTAATCCTTGCATGGGCAGTGTGCTGCTTAGAAATCCTGAGCCCTTGAGGTTTGTTGTTTCTGTTGACTTTTGCAGCGCTATGTGGATGGGGGAATCAGCGACAACTTACCTCACTATGAATGCAAGAACACCATCACAGTGTCACCTTTTGCTGGGGAGTGTGACATCTGCCCCAAGGGGAAGTCTGTCAACTTCCATGAGATGAATGTGACCAACACCAGCATCCAGTTCAGCCTGGGGAACCTGTATCGTCTAACACAAGCCCTCTTCCCACCAGAGCCCAAGGTAAGTCACTGCCTTGTGTAGTCAAGCCTTGCTTTTGCAGACAGCTACAGTAATCTTAGCCTTTCATCTACACATATAAACATTTTTCTTCTCGTTTCTGTTTCTCTTTGTGTTTTGCCTTCATTTCTCCTTGGTTTTAGTGTCTCAGACTAAAAATGTGTGTCCTGCAATTGGCTTTCAGTGTTTGTTTGGGAATGACCACAGGATTCTGTCATGAAACCAACACTGGTAAATCAGTAACTGTCAGCTTGTAGTCCGTTCATGTTTACCTGCTGACTGGGTGCTTCAGCACTTGGAAGAATTTCCAAAGGTTCATGGTTTTGCAAAGTTCTCAATTCGTACTTGATGCAGGCAAGTTGCCTTTAAATTTTAAGTGCTGTGAGTTGCAGATCTGATGAGGGAAATCCTCTTGAGTTGCTGTTTTGGAAGTTGAAAAAAATGCAATCAAACCTTCAAGATTGTTTGGAATATAGTAGAGCAGAGAAGTCATTTTTCTGACTGCTTTTCCTCCCAACAGTGGGAGGTGGATGGAAGTGGCCTTTCATTCTGCAGACTGTTGATCTCAAGTTGAAACTCCTTTAATTTCCCTGACTCATTTACTCTGTTTTCAGGTGCTTGGAGAGATCTGTGAGCAAGGATATTTGGATGCTCTCAAGTTCTTGAAAGAGAATGGTATGTTAAACTTGTAGATAATTATTGATGATATGGTCTTAACCTGAGTTTTAAAAAATGGAAAAACAAAACCAAAAAGCCACCAAAACCCATAAACAAAAAACTAAACAAAAAGGGTGGAGGGGTTTGTGTGTGGCTAAGAAGGGACTGGGTTTTTGAGGCTTTTTAAGGGATCATGAGAAGGTTAGTTCATGTAGAAATCACAGTTGTGGTAACTGTTCACCTGAGGTAAGTTGTGTTGCCACACAGAAATTGAACATTTGGGGTTTTGTCAAATTTTGTGCAGTGAACGTTAAGTGAAATTACCAAAGAAATCCAATTCCAGGCAAGTCATATAATTAATTTCCTTTGTGTTAGTTGTGAAGGTGAAAACAGGCTACTGTTTCCCACTCTTGTGAAACATGAACCTTCTGTCACCTCATGCCTGCTGTGATGCCAGGGAATTCCTGCTAGTCCAGAACGGGGAGCTGTCTTAACATGTAAACTCAGTCACAGGAAAACCCTGTCTGTCTCATGAAAGACTTTAGAGGAAGATGACTTGTAATGGAGCAGTTGTTGAGACCCAGATAAGATTAGGAGGAAGCACTGAAAGTTGTTCTAGTCCTAGAATTCTAATAACATTTTTATATTAATAATATAAATTACTATATTTTATATAGTAATATAATTTATACTAATAATGTAATAATAAGCTTTGAGACAAAGTAAAGACAGTAATCATGTTAAATATGACTAATCCCTTTGGGTGCAGAAGCTAATGGGTCAGATTAGAGGAATAATGGGAATGGAAATGGGATGTTTGCATTATTACAAATAGCAGCTGTAGGATTGCAGTGCAGTCATTGATGTGCTCACTGCTTACCCTTGAGTCACAACTGAACATTAAATACCTACATTTTCCTGAAACAATTCTCTGGGAAGGAACATCACAGTTCTGCTTAAGAGCTTGATGTACTAGTGATATTATTTAATATGCCTTCTACCAGGTGATTGAAAGCACAGGCTCCCCAAAGAGTCTAATTCGTGGTTGTCTGTGCTGGGATGGCTTTGTTGCTGCCCTGCACCCACAGGTGTCCTGTGGGCATGTTCCCACCTAGGTCTGTCACTAATATCTGAGATTCCTTGCTGTTTTCCCTTTGCCCCAGTGTTCTCCTTTTCACACAACTGATGCTGTCATCGACTTTGTTTCCATTCTGTCACAGGTTTGTTTTGCACTGAGCTTAATCAGGATAATTATAACCTTTCCAAGGTCATTCATTATGCTTCTCCTTTCTTGTTACTTCAGCTGTAGGAATTTTTTCCCCTATCTGTGAAACTTCAGATAATTTTTTTTTTATAAATTCGCTGTATATTCTTTTGACATTTGTCTTTTAGTAGTACCTGTAAGTAGGATACAGATTTTGTTGGATTTTGTAGGTATGGATCCTAGCCAATTTTGGTGGTCTTTTTACATATATAATTTTATAGTGATTTTCTGGAAACAGTATAAATACCCTTCTTGTATCTTCCGCTTTGCACTCATTATCTATTGCTTATTTCTGAGGTAATTATCAGTGGTATTTCTTCATTGGCAACAGTTTTGCAATACAGCCAATGTTGATTTAGATCTGTACTTTGGATATCCCTGAAAAAAATACGGTAACCTACTTGCTTTCCTTTTCAACCCAGTTGCAGCAATGCCTCAAAGTACTCACCTGATACCTGCCCTGTCAGATTTCCCAAATATCTGATGGGGTTTAAGTGTTTCCTTTCAAATACACATTAAATCAGTTTTCCTCCTCTCTTCTAGATCATCTGCTTTCCTGCAGGAAAGCAACTTTGTTAAATGACTGTTTGTTTCCAGTGCAGTTTCAGTTAGTTGTTCACTCTTTCCTTTTCCTTAGAACCTGTTTCAAAGTAAGACCTAGCCCTTCAAAAGAGCCATGAGTGTGATTAAACATTTGTGGGGTGTGTTTGGCTTTGGGTGGGTGATGCTCCCTCGGGACAGGTTTTTGCACAGACACAAAGGTGCTGTACAGGAACTCTGAAGACCAGTGGGTCAAACCTAAGTGGAAGCTCTTGGCTCTTTCAGGTATTCTCAATGACTCCATTTATATCCACTTGTCCTTCACAAAAAGAAACCTTCATGAGCCTGCACAACACACCGACCTTGTGAAGAAAAGAAAACTGACAGAGAATAACAGAGTAGACACTTTGAAAATGGAAGTACTTAATGAGCAGCTAAAGCCAAATCCGTGGCCTTTGGAGAAGAGCATATTTGAGAGCCTCCCTCCCAGACTTCGGAAAGGTCTGTGCTTCAGGCTGTTTTCCTGGAGCTTTGAATGGCAAACTTTGGGGTTTGGTTTTTTAAAATTAATTACTGCTTAAAAGTCCTGGGTAATGGCTTTTCTCCCTGTGATATTACTCTGTGTTGAAGAAGACTAGAGAAGGTTTATCTTAAGAATGCTCTTAATGAATTCTTTTGTTTTCTAGCTGAGTCTTATTCAGTAACACTTGGTAATGTCCACTGAAGATTGCAAACCTGTGAGAAAATTGTTTGAACTGCTTGCAAATAATCTAACATCTCTTCCAAAATATTTATTCTTAAGCACTGCAGGAAGCTTGTAAGGAACAGAACGGATTCTATGCTCAGTTCTCCAAACTCTTCCCAATGAGGGTGATATCCTACCTGATGCTGCCATACACACTCCCCGTGGAGTCTGCTTACTCTGTTGCTTTACGGTAAGGAGTCCTCATGAACCATCTTAGAGTTATTATTTCTTGGGAAATTTGCTCACTGAGAGCTCCTTTGGTGCTGTAGGAATTCTGGTACTCTCGATTCAAGTGGTAACTGTCCAAAGACCATTATTCCTGCCTACATGATGCATCCTCCTAAAGCTTGTACAGTCTAAGGCCAGATAAATAGACATATTAAGATTTCTAAATACTATTATTACTAATAGCTACCTTGCAGTGGCTCAAAAGCAGCACCCCTAGTTGTGCTTTCCAGCACATTCTTTATTACTGTATTCTGCAGTAGTATCTGAACTCCATCCAGGTAGTTCTTGTCCTTCTTTCTGAAGTCAGGACTGAAATCCACTGTTTAATTGCTATAGAAATTCTCTTCCCAGTTTTGTTTAGGTTGAGTGACAGTTGTGCTCTTGAAACAGGGCTTCATTTGGTCAGGAAAGGAGAAATTGTGCTAAATTAACACACCATGTACCTTGAGCTTTCTGCTGGCTTAGGAGAATTGCAGTCCATGAGCAGCAGGTGCAGGTGCCATTGCCTTCTCTGTGCTTTTGTTTTGTTCTTCCTTCCTTTTCCACTGACCAGAAAGTTCCTACCACACAGAAGGAGGACTTGGAGACAGGAATATTGGTCAGGCACTCACATCATAAATCAGAGATGCAGTGAGCTGTGCTGCCCTTTTCCTTAGCTTGTAGGAAAGGCAGGAATGGGCTAGATGGGAATTCAGGGAGCTTGGGAATAAATGGGGGCACTGATGGAGGAGTTCACCTGGGGAGAATGAAAGCTGTGTTGGATGCAGGACATGGTATGTAAAGATAAAACACAGATCTACTGCTTGCAAAAATGCTTTTTGATTTGGGTCTTTTGGATTTTTGTAGGTTACTAAACTGGTTTCCTGACATGCCTGCTGATGTTCGATGGATGCAGGAGCAGCTTTTTCGGATTGCTGGAACAGTTTATTCCCAGGCTAAAAGCAAACTGTTCTGGACATCCAGGTAAAGTCCCAAGTTTCTTTCTTACAAAGAGAATTAATGGTTTTCTCAAGGGCAACACAAAACAGCTCTCGCTGCTTCAAATGTGTTTTCTGGTACTTCTTGGGAGTCTGGACAGGACACATTGTAAGAGTCAAAAAGTAGATGAATAAGAACAGGCTTGTAAGATTGTTGGGAAGGATTAAAATAAGACACAAGATGGAAAATTTTTAGGAGGATCTGTCTTTGTGGATGAGAAACCTCAATTTCATTACCTTCTCTTACCAAGCTGGGGTGAGATTTGGCCTTTCAGACTTTCTATTATAACTTTGCAGCACTGTGTGTGTGGAGGAGTCGGTGACCCCTCACTAAGTATCTACTTTTCACTTTTTTCTGTCTTTTTAACCAGGAAAGACAATTTTGCATCACTAAGAAAATGCCCAACCGTCCCACCCACTGTGGAGTTTCATTCCTCATACTGCCACCTCAAAATGCCTCACTCTTCTGCACACATTGAGAGCTGGCTCTGGGAATCCTCCTGTTTCATGCACTCAGCGATGGAAAATCCCACGGCTGAAATCCAGGAGCATCCAGACCTGAAGTCCTATCCTAATTTCCTCCCAAATCCTGATGAGCCTGCGTTGGAAATTGATGTTGACTCCTCCTCAGAGACGAGTTTTCAAACTGCTCCGGAGTATTAGTTTGGAATCAGATTCCACACTTTCCAAATTTCTAATTTGGCAGAGAAACTTAAAACCCTAAAGGACTAGAGATCACCTTGTTTATTGCCAATAAGTCTTGGAAAATTACTTGTTTACAGCTTCCTGACAAATCTGCCTTGGGAATTTTACTGTTTTAAGGATTATAAAACCAGTGGCTGCTATACTAAGTGACAGACTACAATTCTGCTGAAGCACCAGCTCAAGACTTGTAGTTGAACACTGTCTCTCTGGAAATAAAGTTTTTTAAAATTTACTGTCAGCCTAAAATGTAAAGTCTGTAAACAGACTGTTAGACCAACAAGCATTGACAACAAGACCTTTTTAAAAATACAATTCTTAACAATATGTTGTGTTAGGATTACTTTTATAGCACTTAAATGAAACTGGACTTTTACTTCATAAAGGGAAACACACCAATTTTTAGTGGCCTCCAGTATCCATTTGCCTTATGTTTAAACCTACTGTTGTGTTTATGGAAAGCTGTCTGCACGAGATACTGTAGGAACAGTATTATTCTAAGTTGTTGTGTGTATTTCACAGTCCTTTCCTCTGTGTTTCTTTCCCTCTTCAAGTAATTCAGGGGAAAAAGACACAAGGAATGGGGCACATCCCCCTGAAGTGTAAACAGGTACAGTCTCAGTGATTTCAGAGGACTTTTTTTGAACTTAATAGAAAATCTTAATGCTTGACTAAGTATTGCAAAGTAGGTGAAACAGTGACTGTGATTAGTAGCAAACAGTAAGTGGAGGTGGTGTTAAACTTTACAGATGATGTTAAAAAAACAGCAGTGTATAGCAAGTGGTGAATGATGTTTAGGTCGTCCCTAATTGTTCTTGATATTTTTTCCCCCTCCAACTTGAGAGGTTTTTCATTCCTTTCACTGCCCTCTTGCTGAGGGAGGGCAGAAAAAAGATGTCTCTCCTGTCCCAGTGAGATGCAACCTGAAGGAAGTTTCTCAGGGCTGTTGGAAGCAGCAAGTGTGTCAGGCTTGGTGGGAGTCTCAGTATCCAGGAATCTGTGCAAAGGTCTCCAGGAACAGGTTCCAAAGTCTCAGCTGTGATTTCCCTAAGCCTGAAGTGCTTCATTTTACAGCATTAACACTGGTTTGGGGCTGGTGAGCAGGGGGAGGAGGTGTTAAGTTGTCCATTTCCATATTCCAGAAGGCTGGTGCTATTTTACTTCAACTCTTCTGTTCATTTCCTGTGTGTTCGTGTCTTCAGACTTGCAAGAGAAGTTGTGAATGTCCCTCTAACTACAGTTAAAATGTGCAAGATCTGTTTTATATCGTTTTCTCGTTTCTAATTTTAAACTTTGTAAAGGCAACATATAGAATGTTCTGCAAGACATAGTTTACCAGCATGTGTTACACTTGAATGGTCTGTGTGTTGGAATAGTTGTATTAACTATGTTTAAATCAACCTTAACCACTTTTTCTGTTGGGCACAGCTCCAGTTTTGTCTCCTTTTTCTAAAATAAAACCACACTCTCTTCTGTTACCTTGTTTTTAAGCTTTCCTCAGTGTAATTCACGAGTTCAGTCAGAAGGTGTTCATATCACTGAGTGGTGAAGGGATTTGAGGTGCTGTTTCCTTCTCCACCTGGCCCCAAACAGCACCTTCATTTAAAGTGCTTGCTTTGCAAGCCATTCATTTACAAACAGCTTGGTGTGTTTAAAGGCAAATAATTAAAAAGCACAGAAAGCGGTGTCTGGAGGAGGGGGAAGACAAAAGGTGTCTTCTTTTGGAGTTCTATCTGTGTAACTTAGCAGGTAGCTAAATATAAAGACTATAAAATATAATTATTAAATAATATAGGCACAATAATTATGTGTGATTGATATATTCAAACATTAAATTTCACTACACAAAATATAAATAACAAAACACAAGCAGATAACAAAATACAAATAATATAAATGCAATAACATTAAATATATAAGAATTACACAAAGTAATTGATTTAATAATTTATGTTCAATTGATACATTCAATATAAAAATTATGTATAAAATATGTTAAATAGAAGTAACAACATATAAGCAGATAACCAAATATAAATAATATACAGCATTAATTAATGCATAACATAAAAATACTATTAGTATAGTAATTTACTCATTTATGTTCAGGCATTTACATCTTTGTTTTCCAGAATCCAAATTTTAAAAAAATTAATGAATATAAAAATTTCTATATAGATGACATAAAATATAAATAAGAAACCATGCTATTTATATACTATGTTATATATAAATATATAACACCAACATAAGTTATTATAACAATGTATCTATCTATAAAAATGTGTGTGTATATACACATATATACACACACATATATATACACACACATATATAATTATTCCCTCCTGAGGTGAGTTGTGGTTATAGAATTAGTGAATCCCAGACTGGTTTGGGCTGGAAGAGACCTTAAGACATATATATATATATATGTGTGTGTGTGTGTGTGTGTCTGTGTGTTTATATATATATGTGTGTGTTTATATATATATACAAAAGTAACATTGGGAAACTATGAAGGAATAGCTATGAAGGAATGGCATCGCCAACACCGACCTTTATTACTGTTATTTATTATTCCTGTCCCTCAATGCTCGGCCGCGAGTCGCGCTTTCAGCGGCCCAGGCCCAGCCCAGGGGATCCTGGGAGC
>WBMV01003612.1:85020-106350 GCA_013396655.1 Campylorhamphus procurvoides | reverse complement strand
CCGGAGGGGTTGAGGCCCGGCCTGGCGCCCTCAGGGCCCGAGGCGATTTTTGGGGTGTTTTTTGAGGAGCCGTAGATTATTAGGGCGGTGGGAGGGGTATTAAAGACCATCTCGCTGCCCTGGGGATGTCGGGCAGTGCCGCGGGTTGCTCCGGGGCCGTCCTTGGAGCGCCCCCAGCGAGGAGCCAGGGCCTGCCCGGCCTCCCTAAGGAGACATCCCTGCCAGAGGAATTATTCCTGCCTCAGGAAACGTCCCTGCCCGAGGAGACATCCCTGCCTCACGTAACATTACTTCCTCAGGAAGACCCGGCTCTTTCTGGGGTCTTCCCGGGGAGTTGACCTTCCCGCGGCGTGGATAAGAGCGAGGCTTTGGAAACGCAAAAACCCCAAACCAACCAACCCAAACCAAACCACGAAGCAAAGAGGAGCAGCCCCGTGGATGCAGCTGGTTTTGGGGTGGGAATCAGGGGCTGTGGGGTTGCAGTGCTTGGAGAGGGCTGTGCTGCCCCACACAGCACTGGGAGGTGGGCAAGAGCATGGGGATAAATCTCCACATCCACCTACAAGTGCTCAGAGAAGGAACATAAAGGTTCAAGTGTTCAGTTTAACGCCGGGGATGGCCCCAGTTAAGGCTCCAGAGTATCTAGTTTCTGTTTCAGATTTATTTTCATATGTTCTCTGTTCTGTGTTCATGTGTGGTATGAAGTGATGCACGGTCTTGTGTGGGTACAGAGTGCTTGACACTTGCCTGAAAATTTCTGGGCAGCGAGAGAAGCTTCTGTCTCCATTTAACTTGATGTTTATGTGTAACAGCAATTTAGTCTTCCAGCAAAACAGCTGGAGTTGTTAAAAAAATCAAACAATGCACCAAGTACTGTGTTAGTTACTGAGGGTAAAAGCAGATTTACAGTCACCCAGTCCTGATGTCTGTGTTTTGAGGTAACCCTCTAGTCACTCATGCTTATTATCTCCTCTTAAGTCTTATTTTAACCGTCTCAGGTATAGTAAACAAAGCCATGCCAAAATAAGCCATTTTCTTTAAAATGTTCCCCTCTGATCTTCTTGAGTCTTATGTGAAAAGTTACTTCTACAAGAAATATTGACATAGAAAAGCATATAAAAAACATGCAAAGCAAAGTAACTTGCTGAGAACACCCTTTTTATTTAATTGTTCAATATTCCTACTCCTTTGCTTCCCAAAAACCTAAACTAAGAGAAGTGACAGCCTGATATTTTAGATTTCTTTTTTTAGAAAGTAGAATTCTTTTAACACAGTGAGCATGCCTTAAAAATTAAGGCTATTTTTAGAGTGGTTTTGAGAAATCATTCAAAATGGAAGCTATTTAGCTTTCACTAAAAACTTCAGCAAGCAGGTAGGTGTCCAGTGTGCTGGTAATGCCCCTCATTTTAGTTCTTCTCTTTGGCTCTTTTCCCTTAGGATTTGATGAGCACACTGTCAAGAACCACAGTTCTTTTCCTTTGCAAAAGGCATAAATCATTAATCCGTGTTCTCTATTAAGTGCAGTTTTCTTTCATGCTTTCAGAGTTTGGAGCCCCTTCCCATGGCTGGCCCAGACTTTGGTGCCTTGGGAGAGGAGGCTGAACTGGTTGAAGTTGAACCTGAGACCAAGCAGGAAATTCTGGAAAACAAAGATGTAAGTGCCTGTACAACATCCTGAGCTTTTTTTTTTGTTGAGAGAGATGCCTTGGCACTCTTTCTTCCTTCTTTTTTCCTAAGGCAACTTTCTCAGCGATGGATTGAGATGTGAAAGAATTATGTTTAGTACTGTGAGTTTAATCTGATGTTATCTGGTTGCTGTTCTTTTATTCTGCTATTTATTAGGTGTGAATACAGAGAGTCATGCAGATCTGTAGGATACAGGTAGTGTAGTCTGAGTAGCCTCTTTTATAAACTCCAGAATCACAAAATTGCTTGGTTTGGAAAAGACCTCACAGATTATTGAGTCCAGTTTTTAACCCAACACTGGGCATCCTGTTCCAATCCTTGACAAACCTTTGAAGCATTGCAGATTATAATTTTTTTTTATATTTCCCTCCAAAATTCTGTGTTTATGTGTAAACTTCTGTCCTGTTTAGGTGGTGGTCCAGCATGTGCACTTCGATGGCCTTGGAAGGACCAAAGATGACATCATCATGTATGAAATTGCTGAGGTTTTCAAGGCTAAAAATCTCATTGATGTAAGTACTGTAGTGAATATCACACCTGCTGCCTGAAAATTCAGGTTAATTACTTAAAAATCTCTCTCTCCTTCCTACTTTGGGCTACTCCCTTCAGACATGGGGCAACTTCGTCATGGTTTGTGGTGATTCTCATCCTGTAATATAGAAGTCAAGCTTTAATATGCAGTACTGGCAGATACTGCATTTTCTGATGTATTCAGCCCAGTGATGATGTGAGATGGCAAACAGATAACTTTTTTCAGCTTCACTCCTCCCACTTGAGAATTTTTGACTGTGTAGGTGACACTTTCAGTTAATTTGCTTAATTGGGACTCAGCAGAGGTAACTGATGCCAGTCCTGACAGTGGATCAAAGTGTCAGTTAGGTTGGGTATCCTTGCATTTCTAGCTGGTGATTCTTCCTGGAGTATGGCTGGAAATTAGACCTGCAAATTGTCTAAATTGAAACAGATTAGAGTGTTTGGGGTTTTGCCAGAAGCAGAGGCCCCTGTGTAAGTGTAACTACTGAAATCTATTTGAATAATAGGTTTAAGTATTACAGCAATTAAGAAGCAAACTAACAAAAGGTGGGAATTGAGCAGTGTGTATTTCCTTACAGATGCAAGTGTTACAGTGGTTGTAATCTGTGTTGAAGTATGTCCTTGTATTCAAGATGGTGAATATTTTACAGCTTAACTGCATTTTAACTATTTTTTCCTGAAAGACTCAGATGGACTGGATGCTGTTGAAGGTCTCTTCCAGCCCAAACTGTTCTGTAATTCTCTGACTGACCTGCTTGTCTCCTCCTGTAGGTGATGAGGAAATCACATGAAGCTCGTGAGAAGTTGCTTCGTTTAGGAATCTTTAGGCAGGTGGATGTTCTGATTGACACCTGTCAAGGTGGGTATTCCCTCATTAATCCTCTCCCTTTTCCTCATGCACACAGGAATACTATCATGTCATAGGGTGGATGTTTTTTGTGTATATAACTTGCTCTCTTGTATACCTGTGTATATTTTAAATGAACACATGGGTGTGCTATATATACACAAATATATTTGTCTGTGTCTGTTATCCTTATGAAGGAGGTGTATTTCCGTGTGTCTTTATATATGTGTGTTTAAGTATTACTTGTAGACATGCAAAAATGAGTTGATTTCCAGCACTTAAACAATTACAGTAAACATCCCTTAATCCACAGTTTCAGGGAGCATGTGAGGGAGAGCTCAAAGATGTGCCTTCTGTTTCCATGGATTGCACATCACATAACTGACGTTAAATTATTAAAACTAGTCATCCTGTGATTGAACCAAATTCTGCACTCATATCCAAATGACATCTTTTTTTCAAGCCATTTCTCTTTGTAACGTGGACTTTTATTGTCCTTTAACTCAACCAGTTTTCAAATAATTTAAGTAATCTGTCTGCATTGTTTTGAATACCTGTCGAGATAACATACACTTGTTTGTTTGTTTATGTAGGAGATGATGCCCTTCCAAATGGTTTAGATGTGACCTTTGAGGTGACAGAATTGAGAAGGTTAACTGGAAGCTATAACACTATGGTTGGCAACAATGAAGGCAGTATGGTATGGATGATTTCAAATTATTAGTGGTGCCTTTGATATTCCTCTTTTCCTTTCAGCTGCAAACCTAGCAAGGATTTTGGTGATCCAAACCAAATTATTTTCTTGATCCAGCTTTACTAAGGCTTTGCCAGACCTTTGTGTTTAAAGAGTCTTTGTATTAGTCAGGCTTTCATTCAGCAAAAGCCTATTTTGACCTAGGGGAGAATCCTCTGGCTTCCAGCTCAGCATGTTAATTTTTTAATTCTCCAAACTACTTGAATTATTTCTCCATCATATTTAGGATATTTTATCTACTGGAGGGATTAGTAAGGAATGTGGAATTCAGTTTCTGTGAGATATATTTAAAGTGTTTTTCTTCTCAGTTGAAATGGTTTATATTTTACTTAGGAATTTGTTTTGATTTTCACTGTTTTAGCTCGGTACCAATTATTCTGGCCTGCAGAATGCAAGGTTTTCATGATTCTATTAACTGTGGGACTTGTTTTCATATTATTCAAGTAAGGATACATCAGATTATGATCTTGTGTGAAAAATCTTCACCAACTGACACAAAAAGGCCCAGCTGTGCTGTTGGTCTGTGGCTGTGCTGGTGTAGCAGACTGTGCTTTCAGGTGCCCATCCTGCTCCCTTTCTGCCTCCTCACGTGCACAGGGCAGCTGTGCCTGGGGCTGGCAGATAAGCCAGATCAAGGGACTCATCCCTTTCTTCTTAGGAGTATTTTTAACTTGGATAAGATCCTGCATGACTCAGGTGATGGTGTTGTGCATGTGTAAGGGGAACAGAAACTGGGTGAGTTGAGAGCTGCTTAGGCAGCTCCACTGCCAAGAGGTGTCATGGCCTGAAGGAATTCAGCAGGGAATCCTCCTTGTGGCTTCCAGTGCTGCTAAAAACTCACTGAAAGCTGCTTTGGTTTCTCTTTTTGTACTCAGCTTCCTCTTCTGTTTGATTTTAATCTGTTACAGAGAAGGAAAACTTGTGAATGCTATAAAAGCACGACTGGTATGCACTCGTGTTGGCAACACAGGTTGTGTTTCTTTAAGAGTTGAGTAGATTTGACATTTATTCTAATCCCTTAAATTCATCTGAAGCCTGAATAGTATTTTAATGTATTAATTTCTTATTCTCATGGTAGATATGCTTGTCTTCAGCATAGGATTAAGATGCAGGACATCAAACTATATGAAAAGTTGTAATGTGGGGTTTTTTTGTTTATCTTCTGTAGGTACTTGGGCTCAAGTTCCCAAATCTCTTTGGACGTGCAGAAAAGGTAACCTTCCAGTTCTCCTATGGAACAAAGGAAACTTCCTATGGCCTGTCCTTCTTCAAACCACAGCCTGGAAACTTTGAAAGAAAGTAGGGGATGCATTTTTGAGTACCTCTTTTTTTGACTGAAGGAATATAAAACAATTAATGAGATCTTTCATTGAGTAATAATTACATTTATTCCTTTCCTGGGGATCTTTTAATGATGTAAGAGAACTAGTTTCTTAAGCTGTGGTGATTATTTAAAATGTCACCTACCTAAATAATTTCCTTTTAAAACCTGCCAGTAATGTTGTGTTTCAGTTTCTCAGTTAATGTGTACAAAGTGACTGGACAGTTCCCTTGGAGCTCTCTTCGTGAAACAGATAGAGGAATATCAACAGAATTCAATGTAAGTGGAGCACAAGAGCTTGGGGAACACTTGCTTCGTTTATATTTTGGGTCACAGGACTGGCTTTGGCAAATATTTGGGTTAGTTTTTATGACTGAATCACTTGTGCACAGGGATGACCTCTTATTATTGAAGAGAGGTCATGCGCCTTAGTCTTTTTGTTAGAAGTCAATCTTATTTTGGCCATTTAAGAGTGCCAGTATGTTCATCTCCAAATTCTTTATGTTTAAAATGGTCATTTCAGAGAGGCAGCTGCTTGCCTGCCTTATTGTACCAGCCCAATTCAAGATATTTTTCATTTGGGATGGATTAAGTGGCAAGCACCTACTTGGAGAAACTGGGCTGGAGCAGAATTAGCATTACGCTGAAATGAGAATTGTTTCTCTTTGATTCAAGAAGTTTGGAAAGAAAGCCATAGACTCAAGTATGACAAATGTTTTAATTTTGTAACAATTTTTTCATGTCTTAGTTTCCAGTCTGGAAGACCAATCATACCCTGAAGTGGGAGGGTGTGTGGAGAGAGCTTGGCTGCCTGGCTAGAACAGCGTCCTTTTCTGTTCGAGAAGAAAGTGGACACTCCCTTAAATCTTCCCTCTCTGTAAGGCTTTCTCATGGTCATTTTTAAAACATGTTATTTTGTGTCATCTCACACTTAGAAAGCTCCCCTGGGATCACTCATGTCCCAGTGTGGGTGGTGTGTTTTACCTCAGACATCTTTGGCTGTGTTTGGCTGTTCCCTCAGAGTCACCCAGTAGGCACAAAGAGAGAACATTTATCACAATTCACTGTTGCACTTTGACTGTGGCTTGTTTTGTAGCAGTAAGTTTCCTCATCCTGCACTTGCCATGCCTTTTCTAAACTTTTTTTTTTTAAACATCCTTTTCTGTAACAGTTTTTGGTCACTTGTCATCTTTCACTTGTTGCTTACAAATTACAGGGGATAAACTGTTTGCAGATTACTGTCACAAAACTGGTGGTTTCAACGGGGCCATTGGTGCTACTTTCTTGTATGTACCATGGGCAAAAGGTAAAAAATAAGATAAAAAAATGTATGCATTTCATGTGGCCTCTAAATTCCAAACTAAGGCAGTCTGTAGGTGTTTTTTTTCCAAACCATGAAGCTACACAAGCCTTAGCTGGAGTCATGGCTGTCTTCTACTGTTTGCAGTGTTTAAAGGAAAATAATAGTGTCACTCTGAGGTATTCAGCAGCTAATGAGAACCTAAAACCAATTTTTATATTCTTTTCAGCATGCCATGGTAATTGATTCCAGGAACTCCTCAATCCTGCCAAAACGAGGTGCTTTGCTGAAAATTAATCAGGTAGTATTAAATGATTTGTGCTATTACTGGGTTTTATCTGTGGGTTTGAGGAAGTCTTAATTTATCTAATGGATGTTCATGTTAATGTCTAAAGTCAGAAATGAATCTTAAATTGACTGGGAGACAATGAGGACCAGTATTTACTTTTACTGTTTACAGAGCCTTTTAAAATCATGCACCTCTTTTATGGTGGCAAATGTTCATTTGCATGCCCTTGGTCAAACAGCACAGCCTCTCTATGCCTCTCTCCATTAGCATCCAGTTGTTTGTTAGCTGAGAGAAACTACTCCTGACAGTATTTACTTGCACTTTCAGTAGTTATTAACTAGTCCTCTCTTCTAACACTGTCACATAACACTGCCAGACTGTGGTCCTGTTGTTACAAAGTCCCTTCTCTGATTATTTTCAGCTCACACTGGTGTCATGCAGCTCCTAGTCCTTCAGCCCTGTTTAGTACACATGAAATCTCAGGTCTGGGGAAATACAGTGGGAGTCTGGAGGCTGAATTTTCCACCTCCATTCTATTTTGCCTTCATTTACAAAATGGCTTAGAAAGCAACAGTTTGGTTTAATGTTTGGAGGGGAAAAATGCACCTCATTATTCTGAGGGTCATACATGCCTTGGTCCTAAATGCAGTTGCCTCTCCATGCCAGAGTTTCTGTATTTCTTGTACAGAAGAACATTGTGCTGGTGTAGACGTGCTTTTAGAGGGAAGAAACATGTAATATCCATTCCAACTTTCATAAACTTCTGTCTTTGCAGGAGCTGGCTGGTTATACAGGTGGAGATGTGAGCTTTCTGAAAGAAGATTTTGAATTTCAGTTGAATAGGCAACTTCTCTGGGATTCGGTAATTTTTTTAAAGATATTTTAAGTTTGTCTGACATTATTGAACCTATGATATCCTGTCTTATGATAATTTTTCACCATGGATTAGTAAAAAGATTGTGGAAGGTGGATGGTGTAAATACCTTCATTTGTTTTCTTGGAAAGTGAACTGCACTTTATTTTTAATCTTATATTCCTGCCTTACACAGTCAGTTGAGAAATGGGAATTCTGCAAAGAACAACTTGACAATTAACCCTGTGAACTCTTTTCCTTCCAGAAATAAAGTTGGTCATATCTGTTCTTTGTGATTTTTCAAAAACTTTGAAAGCTTTTGAAAAACTCCAAAATTTCTTGAAACTTTCACTTGGTTATGAATTTTCTGACTAATCTTGGTTTAGTTTTTTTCTGTAATTGAAATGATGGGTGTATAACTATTGATTTTGGTATCCTAGCATGTAATTACTTTTATGTGAAATTACTGGGAAAGAATTTTTCATGAGTTTCAGTTTCTTATACACAGGCAGCAAGGAAATAATTAAATGTGTTTGCTATAGTGATTTGACTCTCAAGAATTATTTTTTATAGATAAAGAGCAATGCTTTATGTTTATTTAATGTCAGTATAGTGAGTTGCAGAAGGTGGTTTCATTTAATCATAAGGCTAATTTATAGACAAGTAATAACTAAACATTTTTGGCAGCTATTTGTTGGGCTTGGGGTTTCCAATTGCCAGGAGTAATTTATGTCAGCAGTGTTGTCTTATTTCAAGAAAATTCCTAAGAAAATAGGAGCTGGATGGGGCTGAGTGTTCCCTTTTGCAGCTGGGAAAGTAGCACTTGGTTCAGCTGTGCTGTGTGGAGTTTTTCAAGGCACAGCACTGCATAAAAGACAGAGGGCAGCAGCCATCCAGAGTTTGCTGGAAATCCCACTGCAAAGCCCACACTGATCAGCTCACGGCAGCTCTGCCTGTTACCACTGAAATCTTAATTATCTTAGAGAAATGAAGCAATACGTGTTAATAAACAACTTCTTTTTCTCTCCAAAGGTTTTTTCAGCATCACTCTGGGGCGGAATGTTGGTACCTATTGGGGACAAACCATCCAGTATAGCTGACAGGCAAGTTTTTTAAATATTTGTTGGGGTTTTTTCCAGTCAGCACAGGTAATGTACACAGAAAACTTGAGAAGAGAGAAGCAGTAGTAGCTCTGGGTCTGAGGGGAATAACATGTTTCTAGTTAGCTTTAAATGCACATTGGCACTCAGCTATTTGCATATTGGGGTAATAAAAAATTATAATTTGCTCTGTAGTAGCTCTGCCTGCCAATATTTAGGGTTGCAAAATGGTGTTCATCTACTGCAAAATTCTGTAGCAGGCACAGGTAGTGCTGTAGGTGTTTTTAGACACAAAGCCATACCTTGCAGACAATTTTGCCATCTAATGCTGATGTTTAAAGATCAGGTTACCAAGCCTGTTACAAAGTTGCCTTTCAAGTGAAGCATCACCTTTAATTTGACTGTATTCCCCAGGTTTTACCTTGGAGGACCAACAAGTGTGCGTGGATTCAGCATGTACAGCATCGGGCCCCAGAGTGAAGGTCTGAACCTCTTAAATCCCACTCCTCTGACAATCCTGTGAATATTGGTTTGTAACAGGGTCTCATTCTGTCCTTTCAGGCTTTGTATAGCCTGAAAACAGTTGCACTCATTCTGTACTTTGGGAAGTGTTATGGCTTTGATCTGTTGTTATCAAGGGAACAAAGGAACAAAATAGAATAAACCCAGGTAGTTCTTAATTAAGCCACAAGCTAATTTGGTAAACCAAGTGTGTGTTCAGACTTTCATACTCCCAGTGTGTCACTGTAATTAGTAAGCAACCTTCAAGCTGAAAAAGTTCCTGAAACATGGTGGTAGCAACAGTCACATTAAATCTCTTGTCTGATACTCTGTTAGAGGAAAGGTGATCTCCACAGGTGTTTTCAGAGCCAGGAGCTTCCTCTCTTCTATTCCTTCCTCTGCTGCTGGCTTGCTGTTACCAGCAGATTCAGTAGTCAGTGCAGTTTAAAGCTAATTGTTTAGTTGTATCAATCTCTCATTTTTAAAACTAAGACAAGTATTGCAGAGGTGTTCAGGAGGTAGTTTTGATGACCCATGAGTAGAGTGAGGGAGTGAAGAAAAAGGCACTTCACTTGGAAAGTTTAAGGGATTGTGTAAGTGCTGATTTTTTCACTTCATGGTGTGAGGTTGGAGAGAGATTGAAGCGAATAGGAAGAGTTACAACAGGTAGAAGCGCCATGTAAAACAACTTATGGATGTGTTCTCATACCTTTAACAACTGGTCCTTTTAATATATTCCACAGTCAATGCTTTTATTCCAACATTTTGCCCAACCAGGTGATTACTTGGGAGGAGAAGCCTACTGGGCTGGAGGGTTGCACCTCTACACCCCTCTCCCCTTCCGGCCAGGCCGTGGAGGGTTTGGAGATCTTTTCCGAACACATTTCTTCCTAAATGCTGGGAACCTCTGCAATCTTAACTATGGTAAGATCAGTCGAATCAAAACACCACCTTCCCCATATCTAAGAGCAAAAAGGAGCTGTTCTGTGTCTGTTTACTCAGAAGCAGTTTGTTTACTGTGTGTATTTTGGTGCCTGTCAAAAACCTGCTGCTTTTAACTTACATATTTGACAGGTTGCCAGTAATTTATTTAGCTCTTTACATAAATTGTAGCACAACCTGTAGGAAAGAAACCCGGGATGGTAACAGTAGTAGCTGTGAATTGGTGCTGTTTGCAGGCCAGTGTGGTAATTAACACTTGCTGTCTTACACCATTCTGAAGGTGGAATGGAAGATGATGTGTTAGTGGGATTCTAATGTTTACTGGGATGAGCTAAATAAAAAGTGGTGGCATGAGGGTGTGGTAGCTGATGGGACTTTTTTTCCTCCCATTCCAAACTTTTTTAAAAATACATGTCAGTGATTCAGTGTATGGCTTTCCAATACAATTTCAGTCAGTTTTAGGATACAGTGATATTTCATGTCTGCCTGACTTGATGTAAGAAAGGCAACATGCCCATGGGGGGGAGACACTTTATGCACCATTGAAAAGCAGATTAATCACTTTAAAATAATAGAGACACACTAAATTATAGAATAGAATCACAGAATGGGTTGGTTTGGAAGGGACCTCAGAAATCATCCAGTCCCACTCCCTGCCATGGGCCAGGACACGTTCCACCATCCCAGGTCACTCAGAGCCCCATCCAACCTGGCCTTGGACACTCCCAGGGATCCAGGGGCAGCCACAGCTTCTCTGGGCAACCTGTGCCAGGGCCTGCCCACCCTCCCAGGGAGGGATTCCTTCCCAATATCCCTCTGTCAGTGGGAAGCCATTCCCCCTTGTCCTGTCACTACTCTTGTAAGTAGTCTCTCCATCTTTCTTTTAGGCTCCCTTCAGCTACTGGAAGGGAGTGCTAAAGACATTTAAGGTTCTTGTTAGTAGGTCCCCTGTTGTGGGAAATGAAGATGAGCAGCAATCCAACCAAAATCCCAGTAGTTTGAGTCCAAGGCACTTGGCATTTATGAAAGTTGTGTGTGGTGCATAAACCTTGACCCTGAGGGAGCTGCCCCTAAGCAGTCTGTGTTCTAGCTCTGCACATGCAGCTAGCCTGCCCCCCCCTTGGCAGCCAGCTTTGACTGCAGTGCTCCTGCTCTTTGGTTCCAGGTGAGGGGCCCAGGGCCCACCTTGCAAGGCTGGCAGAGTATATCCGATGGTCCTACGGTGCTGGAATTGTGCTCCGCCTCGGGAACATCGCCAGGCTGGAGCTCAACTACTGCTTCCCCATGGGGGTCCAGGCTGGGGACAGGTTGGTTTGCTCACTGTTTGCTTCAGTGCTAGCTGGGCTTTTTTACTGCTCTTCCATCTGGGTTGTCAGAGAGAATTGGTGATGCCTTTTGGTTTTGCTTAGCAGGGATTTTTGGGCACTCGATGCTGCTCTTCCAGCTCACTGTATTCATGTTGGTTTCACAGCATGTTTTGGTTTAAGGCTTTTTTTTTTAAGTTTCAGAGTTCATTAAACTTGAGATCAGCTGTTGAAATGTCTGAATAGCTGTGTAGCAGGTTTTATTTCTTCAGGGGAAATGATCACTCAAACAGCTCATGAGATTTTCTTAAGCCTTCCAGAACCAAATGATTGCATAAATACCTAGTTTAATGTCTTTGTTTGAAAAATGAAAACAAGTTTAAGTATAGATAAAGAGAAAGGAAGAACAAATTAATTTGCTAGCAACCAATTATCCTACATCGAGTAAATATTATAGTCTGTAATAAAAAAGCTCCAGGGGGCCTGTTCTTGCCTGTGAATATTGTGTGAGATATTCTGTACTTCATACAGGAGCTGGATTATGTTTCCACTTACCATTTATATGCAATGTGAATGAATAATAGCAATTTGAAAATCAAGGGCTTTGCACAGCAAATGTAAACTCTCCACGTGGATGACAAATTGACAAAGCAAAAGCCTTTGTCAGGTAAAATTTGAATTGCAGCTTTCCAAAGATTGACAACCTTGGGAATTTGGGGATAGGGAGAAAGGATTTTAATTTCATCAGTACCTTTTATATCACTTACACTGTTTATTATTTGTTTCTTTTCAGGATATGTGATGGTGTTCAGTTCGGAGCAGGAATAAGATTTCTATAATACACAAAGATTTTACATCACTCTATGAAACTGTGCTCTGTAATTGAAATCAAGACTCTAATATACTTTGATAAGGCCTACCTTTTTTCCTGGAAATACAGATACACATCTGAGTGATTTACCTCTTGGACTCCCCAAGAAACTAAATTAAATAATTATGCTCTAAAGGTTCATTGTACCTCTGATTCTTACCAAAGATGGGAGAGTGTTTGTAGGAGTCCAGCTATTTTATCTTACAGCTTTCATGTTCCATATTTTATCTGGCTTTTAGTTATTAGTTGTTACTTAGAATCTTCCAACCACAATTCTCACAAGTGTTAGGATGGCCAAGTGGGAATATTGCTGGAGTGGAAATTAAGAGGTTTTTCTGCATTATCAGCTTCTGTGAGCAAGTGATCCTGAAAAAAATACGTGTCAAAAATTATACCATTATAACCATTTTAGTGCTTCTAAGTGAACATAAATGCTGCAAATATATTTCACTATTATAAATCACGTCTATTTAAATGCCTCCTACAATCTGAATTGGACACTGCAAAAATTCAAGTCATTTGTCTAGCATACTAAATACTAAAATTAGAACTTTGGAAGGCTCAGGGTTCTCAGCTCTGAGGTGGTTTTGAGTGGTTTTATGCCCTCAGTGAAGCTTTTTGTAGGAATTACAGAAGGGGACTCCAGACATGTGATGGTGTGATGCTGCCTTGTTCACCTTTGTGTGACAAGTTTGTCTCTACTGACTCAGTCAGGTGCCAACCTGACTTCAAAGTCACCTACTGCTTTATCTCTTGGTGTATATTCCAGTTTAGAAGGCTGGACTCATTTACTAGTTCAGTTCTAAGTTCATCTTTGAAGATAGTTGATACTAATTATTTTTTATGCATCAGTCCTATGTGGTCATCCTGAAAGTGAATCTGACCTTGGAGTCCACTTTCCCTGCATCTAAATTATTTTTTTATTGTTGTTATTAAGTGTTGGCAAATTTAAAATCATAATACAAAGAAGATCCTGAGAGAATGGAACAGAAATACACGAGCTGTTGTACTCCTGATTTTTTCTGCTAGGTTGGAACATATTGGTACACTACTTGATTTTGCTGAATGCTGTCAGGACTGCCACCAAATCTTGTTTCCAATCAACTCAGCACTCAGACTCCACTATTTTTAAAGTCAGCCCACAGTTTTATACATGGCTTCAGCATTGGTTTGTACTGCTGTTGTTGTAATACACTAACTGAGTCTGGTTTTGTTGATAATTCTCTAAAATACAGAGGCTAAAAGCTGGTCTGCCTAGTTTTGCAGAGCTCTTCTTGACTAAACATCTTTCCCTCCTTATGAGGTATCAGCAGCAGGCTCACAGATGTTCAAAACTGTGTGAATGACACAAGTCAGCTCTATTTCAATAGCAAAATTCAGCATAAAAAACTTCCAGCATGTTTATCTAACAGCTACTGTAGCAAGTACATATTTAACCAAGCATTTCTGATGATTTTTTTGTTGTTATGAGATAAAATATGAAACTATGTTAAGAATGTCAACAAATGCTAAGAGTTTTTCTCCAGCACTATCACATTTTGACATACAAACCCATTTTTAATGGGAATGTTTAGATACCAAAATGCTGTTAGGGTTTTCTCCCAGGAGTTCAAAGTTAGATGTGTGTTCTGTTGCCTTAAGAACCCTACTTTGTGCACATTGTTTTGTACTAAAGGCTGCACAAGTGTAATCCTTTAATATGCACTACACTGAAAGGTAACACACTCTTTGGGGTGTCTGACAAGTATGCCACAGTATAGAAAGTATTCCTGTATTCCTCTGGGAAGAAACACCTGGGTTCTGTGGTTGCTTCTATAGAATCTTGATAATATACTTCCATTTAACATTTGTTGCATCACCATTCTAAGGCGGGGGGGATTTCTTGGAGCTGTTCTACTTACATTAAAGAGTTGAAAATGCTCTTTATAGCTGGGGCATCTGCTGTTATTAGGTGGTGGTAATGAATAAGTTTTTAGGGAGCTTTGGAGAAGGTGGAGGAGGACCCTGGGAGGTTGTTAGTATGTGTGGGGCAGGTTTGCTACCATATTAAGAGCACAACTGATTTTAAAATACAAGCTTGACAAATAAAATATGGTGCTGACCTCAACAATATGGAAACATGCTCCAACTTAGATACCTTTGCTGTCACTCTGTGCCTTTTTTGATACAGCTCTGTACATGCTGCCAATGGAAATACCTGCAGAGATGTAGCAACTCCTGTTTAATACTTAATACAAAATACCTGTTGGGTCAGTCAGGCATCTGTGGGGGAACTGCTGTCCTTGGTGTGCCCTTTGAGGGAAGCATTCTGAGTCTTCCTGTCCCACCTGGGATCAAACACAGGCCCACAGAAAAGTGGGTGGGGGCAGCTTGGCTCTCCCTCCTGGGCTGAGTGAGCAGCTACATGAAAATGTGAATTTTCACTGTGCTGTTACAGGGGAATAAAACACTCTCACCCTTCTCTGGGAATAGTAAGGACCTGCTCAGATGTATGGAAGATTATTCTGAACCTTGTGTGGGATAACATAAGAAAATGATCCTAAAAGGACAGGATTGTATGTTTGTTCTGCCATTCTTGCCTTGTTTTCAGAAGGGCTGGAGCCTGGCAGGCACAGCAGCAGGAATCCTTTCCAGGAGGAGTTTTGCACAGCTTCTCCACCACAGAAAGGTTGTGCAGATCGTGTGACTGGATGTGTGTTTGATGACAACAGTGCTAAATTGCTGTGAGCAACTCTAAGCATTGCTCTTGGATGATTTTACCTGAATTGGGATGAGACTTTGTGCTGGGTATGTTCTGTGCAAGTCAGAGCATTCAGCTTGCTTTTGTCAAGCAAAAAAAAGGCAGCCCTGTCTGCAGCTGGTAGAACCAATGTCTGCATGGAATAAATGAAGAAGCTTTTCACTGAAACAGATTACAAAACAGAAGTGACTCTGAAGAAAATCAGTAGCATCAGTTAAGTGGTACATTTCTACCTCAGTATTGACTAAATAATGTTATTTTAAAAAAGCCAAAACAAACAAACCCCACAAATAAACAACAAAAAAACAAACACCAGCACACACACACACCCCCAGCACATTTTCATTCATCTGGCAGACCAGGAAGAAAAATTGTCTCGTGTCTATGAAGTATCTATCATTTTAGAAAAACAATACAGGTCTTGTTATAAGACTGTAATAATTTTCTGGTTTTAAAAGCAATTGGTTTTGCTTTGCTGAAATACCTGAAGACTTGTGAGAGGCCATATATCCACTGCCACCATTATTTTGTGATACATCTAATTACAAAAATCTCAGGTAGTCTAAAGTGTTGAAAACAGTATAAAAGGCTGTAAGGTTAAAGCAGAGGGAACAGAAACCTCTGTGAAAAAGGGTGAGCAATGTTAAAATGAGCAAATGTGAATTCAGGCTTTGAAATGTTCAGCTAAATATTAAAGCAGCAGGTCAGTGCTGAAAATAAGAACAGATTTTTGAACCAGGTTTAGCCTTTCCAATGTAATTGGACAGGTTTGTGCTCTGGCAGTTTCCTTAATGAATATATTGAATATATTCCTATAGGAATCTCTAGGGACCTAATGAGAGGAGGGGTACCAGAGGGAATATTCTGGGTGTTGAGGGCTGGTATCTCATTCAGGATGGAGGGTTTAAACTTAAAAAAGTTATGTAGCTGGACTTCTGAACTGGAGGCCCCTGAGCTGGTGCAGCAGCAGCTGTGTCACTGCTAATGGCCATCAGCCAGCTAAATCCCTCACAACCAACACACACTTGATCACAGCACTGATAAAAGCTCTTCGTTTCCTATTTAGAAGAGCCCTGTTTGTTTGAACCACCCTCAGAAAGGCTCTGGGTTTTGTTCTGGTGTTTTTGAAGTGTAGTTTGACTTTCTGTTGCCATGGGCTCCCTCTTCTTGTCTCAAACAACCCGGCCTCCTTTTTCTTTGCAATAGGCTGACATACTTTTGCCACTTTATTATAAATTGAAGCATTTCTTTATAAATAGATAGGACATCAAAATAAGAGGTGAACAGATCTGTGTGGTTTTCTTTCAATTATTACAAGATACTTGCTTATAAGTGGGTACATCCTGAGTGCTGTACTGAAGTCAGTGAAGTTTTATAAGCTGTTTGGATTGTGTGTATAAATTGTTAACCAACTTGTTTGCTTTCTTGCTCAGAGTTTGTACTCACACATCTTCTGATTGCAATTTCATTAAAAAATCAGGTATGAGAACTGATTGATTTTTATGGGTTTTCTTCCCCCAGAGGCTGGATAAAATGCTTTTACTACACTGCCTTGAAGCTGAATGTATCTAAGACTTCCTTTTATGAAAAGAGAATATCTACTCTGCTGGTCCTGTTGCAGGTCAACATCTAAGTGTGTTTTTCCTATGAATCCAGGTTATTTTTGACACAACTGCAAGCTTCATTTTCAGTGCAAAGGTTCTGTTGTGGCTTGTGCCAGCAGAATGCAGTTGACATCCTTGCAAAGAAGTATAGTAACCTTGAATGAAATGGGCAATTTAACCAATTAGTGTCTTTGTATGTACTTCTTCTGCATAATTAAGGCTGCTCTTTTTTGTTTTTAATCTCCCTTTTCCTGCCCCCCTGATGTATTGGCTGCAGTGATAACTTGCAGCATGGAAGGAACTTTGGGGACTGTTGTGCATATTCCTGGGCTTTGTCTGGGCACATTTTCTGCATGGGAGTTGATTTTACTGCTGGTAAAACAGGTCTCTTAGGTCTGAAGTTCCAGTCTATGAAGATTTTGAGAGCATCCCTCCAAAATCCACTTCTTCCACTGGCAAGAGCACAGGGAAGAACTCCCCCCTGCACAGGAAATCAACATAAAACATTCATTAGGTATGGCCTGAAACCTCAAAATCATTGAAGTGAGAGGTGGTTTTGTAACTGGTATTGATCCCACCCCTGCCAAGTTCTCACTTGCAGTCTAGAAGCCTTTGCTGTGGGCAACACTCTGCTGTTGCAGGAAATGGAATTTATTTGTTCTTCCAAAGAAGCAATAGCAATAAAAAATGATCATCATCATGGCCTTTATGGGCAAACACTAAACAGGGTTATCTTGCTGTGGGGTATAAAGATGCTGGAGTATTTGCAGGGAGGAGGTTGTTTCGCTAAAACTGGGGCAACAAACTGCTCTGTTGTAAGTTTTAGGTTTTCCATGCATTCCAAATCAGCACAGCACGGAGTTCACAGCTTTTTAAAGGCAGTGTTATCTGTGAGTCAAAGCAAACATTTCTGGAACAAAGCAAGGCATGCAGCAGTAACCTTTAAAGAGAATCAGAGCTGGTTAGGGCAGAGGTGAGCAGGTGAGGAGGAGATCACAGTGCCTGGTACGTGGAGTGGGACAGTGTGGATTGAGTCACTGTGGTCACGGCCACTGCACTGAACTCTTGGTGCTGACAGACCCTTTAAAACCCCTTCTGCAATGCTGCTCACAGGATGCTTCCACGTATCCTGCAGTAAAACCACCCTGGAATTGAAAGCCATTGGCAGGTTTGGGGCTTGCCAAGGAAACAGGAAGAGAAGTTGAGGTTATAACCAGTGTCTTAAGCAGGATTTCCACTTATTGAAATTGGTCTGTGAAAGCAGGAAAAATAAACTTTGGTAAGGAATGAGAAAATAGTTTTTGTGTACATTTCAGGATACCTTACTGATGAGTGCCTAGAGGAAGAAATCATGCTTAAAAAATATTAAACTGCAAATACATGGTATATCTACCTGGGCACCAATTTATCACATGAGCCCTCAGAGATTCCAGCATCATCTTCTGCTTGTGCAGCTCCTTAACTTGACAAAGTGGCTACTTTTATTCCAGTCCCATCTGGTCTGGGGGCTGCACCTCCTGGAAGCTGGGAAATGTGCAGCAGGTTATGTTAAAATCCACAGTATATGTTGTTTTGTGAGAGATTTAAATGATGTGGTAACATGAAATGGTAGCATGGGGCTGGAGGAAATTATGGATGTGAAAATTCTGCTCATTAATCTAATGAGAAAACCCTGGTCCAGGGTCCTTGCAGTGCAGATCTTCTGAGAGGCAGAAAACACCCTCCTGGTTCTTGGCTGCTTTTGCCAGAGGAATGTTTATAAACTTCAAGTCTAACCCATTCAAGGCAAATATTTAATGTAGCTGCAGGTCCTACTCCAAGCCTGTCATTACCCCTCAGTCCTGTGTTTTTGTCTATTTCCCACGTTCCTGTCTTCTCCAAAGACAAATTCTACACCAACCTGCACTGCCTTACCCAAAAGGTTCCTACAGGTGACAAGATCATAATCCTTGGTGACTTCAATGCCAGAGTAGGGAAGAACTCTGAAGCCTGGAAAGGAGTAGTAGGCAAGCATGGTGTTGGAAACTGCAATAACCATGGGCACCTGCTGCTAGAGTTTTGTGCAGACCAGCAGCTCACCATCACCAACACTGTCTTTCAGCAGAAAGACAGCCTGAAGACAACCTGGAGGCATCCTTGATCCAAGCACTGGTGCCTCATGGACTATGTCTTAGCGCAACAGAGAAATGTTCGTGATATCTGCCATACCCAAGTGATGCCTCGTGCAGAATGTCAAACAGACCACTGACTTGTGTGATGCAAACTTAACCTCCACTTTAAGCCCAAACCTAAGAGGGGGGGCATTCCAAGGAGGAGGCTCAATGTTAACAATCTTCCAACAGCCACAGTGAGAGACAGCTTCCAGGTAAACCTTCAGACTAGACCTGAAGATCATCCCATAGATCCCTCTCCTGAAGCGCTTTGGCTGCATATTCAAAATAGCATCCTGCAGTCCTCTGAAGAATCCTTAGGGTTCTCCTCCAAGAAAAACAGAGACTGGTTTGATGAAAANAAGTTTTATGAGCTCATTGTGTGTTGCTGGGAACAAGGTGAACTGCCATCAGATTTCCGTGATGCAGTCATCATCACCCTGTACAAGAAGAAAGGAGAAAAATCAGACTGCTCAAATTACCAAGGTATCACTTTGTCACAAGAGAGGAGCCCCAAAGAGGAGATACAAGGATTCCCTGAAACAATCCCTCAGCCTTGGCCACATTGACCACTATCAATGGTCCACCCTGGCCTCCAATCGGGAGAAATGGAGACACACCATCCATAACGCTGCTGCTTCCTTTGAGGACACACACAAGATCAGCCTGGAGGAGAAAAGGCAGTGCAGGAAGAACCCTGCCAATGGAGACTTTCCATTGTGCCTTTTGCAGTTGGACTTGCCCATCTCACATTGGCCTTTTTAGCCACCAGTGTGCTCGTAGCAAGTGTGGGTAGAGCCTTTGCAAATCTTCGTTCATGAAGCCTGGCCATGATGTTCCTGTTGATTTGCAAAACACACCAGAAATAGACTCTGGAAGCCAAACCTGTGGTTCAAACGCACAAGGAAAACCAACTCAAAAAAACAGGTGAGCAAGCACTGTTTTCTTGACTCTTTCATTAGCTATTGTGTTAAATATTCCTTTCAGCAGGGAAAAGAAGTTCACAGAAGCCATTTGGAAGGGTCTTTCCAGCCCCAATCATGTGTGCCCTCCACTTCCCTCCTGCTGACACGTGCCTTGGGTGACTTTGTGCTCAGTCACACTGGAAAGCTTGGGCTGGGTTTTTTATTAGTTGACAAAGTGCCTGTAGAAAAGCAATGAGCAGCTGGAGGTGAGGGACAAGGGTAGGCTTTGGTGACAGAGGGGATTAGCTTGGGCTGAATCTCGTGAAGCTACACACCCCAGAGCAGTGTTCCTGCCCTCTTCTGCTCTGGATGTGCCCTGTGGTGTTACCTCTGTGTCAGGTCAAGCACGAAAATGTGTCCTGTGAGCTGGGAGTGCAGATCCTGAGCCAAGCGGGGCTGGTTTGAATGTGGCTCTTTGTTGGGACAAGGGCTGCTGACAGGGGAGCTGCTTGTGGAGCACAGCCAAAGGTTCTGCCTGGCTTTAGGGACCCGGCAGCCTCATTAAAATCAATGGGACCACTCCAGGGGCTTAAACTTAAGTGTGTGCATAAAGCTTCACAGGATCAGACCCTACAGCATAAACTCTTCAGGACTTGTTTTCAATGTGTGTTCCACAAGCCCCTTATCGTGTCCCCAGGTGCTGTAAAGTGATAAGTAACAAATTCTGCCTGTGGGATGAAACCCAAGTTTCTGTGTTTGGCTGTTTCTGTGCCCACACCATGCTGGTGGCAGCAGCAGTGCTCAGAGACCTGGGAGGTGGTGACAGTCCCCCTGTGACCTCAGTATGTGGGAGCTTAGCAAACACGGCCCCCATGGCCCCCTTCTCCTCAATCTTTCTGCAGAGGAGATGCCAAAACCTGCCCTGCAACATGCCAGGAGGAGGAGGAGGCAGGCTAGTCCCACACAAGGGGCACATGGCTGCAAAATTTGGAGGCAAACCTGATCACAGCCAGCAAGAACCTGTGCAGGCATGCCCTGACTACTGGCACATGCTGAGCATTTGCCCTCGGCTGTGCCCAGCTGTTGCAAAATGTGGAATACTTAAAAATTTTCTTAAGAAAGGACGTCCTTTGATGTTTGATCTTACTTTCAAGGCTGAGAACACTCCAGTCTGGCTGTGACAAGGCCTGAGGCTTTCCTTTGCTTTTGCTGTGATGATTTTTTTCTACCCACTTTCCACATGGTCGTCGTGCATGTGGCAGTGCCCCACAGGAGGGTGATGCTCCGGGTGATGCTCCAGGTGATGCTCTAGGGTGATGTTCCAGGGTGATGCTCTGGGTGATGGTCCAGAGTGATGCCCCGGCTGATGCTCCAGGTGATGCTCCAGGCAATGCCCTGGCTGATACTTCGGGTGATGCTCCAGGTGATGCCCTGGCTGATACTCCGTGTGATACTCCAGGTTATGCCCCGGCCGATGCTCCAGGGTGATGCTCTGGCTGATGCTCCAGGGTGATGCCCTGGGTGATTTTTCAAGCGCCGCTCCAGGTGTCGCTCCAGCCGGGTGCGGGCTGTCGGGGCGGGGTCTCGGGGGATGTCCCCGTCCCGTCCCGTCCCGTCCCGTCCCGTCCC
>WBMV01003612.1:0-83057 GCA_013396655.1 Campylorhamphus procurvoides | reverse complement strand
CGCCTGTCCAGGTGTCGCTCCAGCCGGGGCCGGGCTGTCGGGGCGGGGTCTCGGGGGGTGTCCCCGTCCCGTCCCATCCCGTCCCATCCCACCTCCGTCGCCCTTCCCGGCCGTGGCAGGGCGCTGTGTCCGCCCCGCCGGCAGCGCTCCCGGTCCGCCCCCAGCTCCGGCTCGCCGCCCCCGCCTCTGCCTGGCCGTGCTTCCCCCGCTCCGGGTTCGCTGGGGCCGCGCAGCCCCCCGAGGGTCGGGCAGGGTCTGGCAGAGCCCCGGCAGAGCCGCAGACAGAGCCGATGTCCGCCCAGCCCCTGCGCTCCCCGACGCTGCGGCCGCACAGGATGAAGAAAGAGGAGTCGTTCCTGGGCAAGCTCGGCGGGACCCTGGCCAGGAAGAAGAAAGCCAAGGAGGGTGAGTTCGGCGGCGAGGCGGGGAGGGAGGAACGTGATTCCATGTCCCGGCCCGGCCCGGAGCCACGCTTTGTTCGGAGGGACCGGCATCGGGACCGGGACCGGGACCGGGACCCGCATCGGGACCAGGATCGGGAGGGGGACCGGGACCGGCATCGGGATCGGGATCAGCATCGGGACCGGGACCGGGACCGGGACCGGCATCGGGACCGGCATCGGGACCCGCATCGGGACCGGGACCGGCATCGGGATCGGGACCGGCGGTCCCCGGATCCCTGGGGATAGCTGATGGGGATGGGGCAGGGACAGCCGGGTGGTCCCCGGATCCCTGGGGATGGCGATGGGGCAGGGACAGCCGGGTGGTCCCCAGCCTGGAATCCCCGCTGTGGAGCTCCATTCATCGGGCTCTGCCGCTCCCAGCGCCGCTGCCCGGCGGTGCCCTTGGAAGGGACGCCCAGAACCCGCTGCGAGATAAACTTCAGCCGACCGAGGGCATCATCTCTTTTCCCAAGCCTGAGAGCTGAGGAAGCCACGAGGGAATGATTAAGTCCATCCGTGTTTCCTTGTGGGTCCGCTTCATCCGTAGATTTTGGTTCCTTGCCCGGAGTGATTTTCACACCCAGGTGCATCCAGCCGAGCTGCTTCCCTCCCGAGTGCCAGGATTCCTCGTGGGTTCCCTTGCACCCACTGGAGATGCTCCTCGGGGCTCAGCTCCCTTGTGCACCCACCTCTACCTGACCCACACCCGCCCCAGCTGTGCCCTGGTGTGGGCACATCTGGGAGGTGTCCTGGGAGCCACCAGCTCTCCCGGGGCTCTGCAGGGACAGCACCACTCGCCTGGGCTCATGAGTTTGTTGTTATTGGTGTAGATAGGGGGTTGTCTCGCTGCCAGGCTTGATAAAGATGGTCTGGCCCTAAATACACAAAGTGTACCTTCCTGCAGGGATGGTGTACACTGTTCTCCTCAGCTTCCCCAGCTGGCCAGATGCTGGTTTCTGCAGAGAAACTCTTCCTCTGTGTTATCCCAGACTCCTGCTGTCTCCTAGCAGGAAAGCTGGGTGTCCTTGCCTTATGGCCTAATGCATTTTTGACTTTCTGGCTGGTTAAAAGTGGCCTTGTTTTTGTTCTGGTGGTTTATGGGTGTACTGTGGGGATGTAATTCACGTTTCAGCCTCCTTTCAGCTGGCTGCTGAGCGCATGTTTTGCCCATATTGAGCCTGTGAGTTGCCAGCAGCATTAACGAGGCGGCTTTTTAAATATTTAAAAATAAAATGTTAGGCCTTGAAACGTGGAAATTGCTTCCCTTTCATTCTGCTGCCTCTTTTGGTGTGGCTTACTGGAATTTCCTTCATTATCTATTTTTAATCAAGTTTCTCTGACGTGGTTCTGCTGAGGGGCAGCGGCAGAAGCAGTTGTGCCTTTCTGAGATGATCTCACTTGCTTCTGAAAGGGAGGTGGTGGAAAAAACTCATGTCCAGCTGGGATGCCAAGCACACGATCTGAAAGAGTGTACTTCATTCAGATGTGGCTTCGAGGCTGAAGGAGGCTGGCAGTGTCCCTTCTTAAATGACACATTTCGGCATCGCTCAGTGATGTTTTTGAAGTGACAAAACTCATTTTGCTGTGTTTACCTGTTGTTTTACCTACTGGTGTGGCCAGGGCTCCTCTTGGCAATGGAGGGGCCCGTTCTGGTTGCTTGGTGGGCAATGTGGTAATGTGAACATTGCTTCTGTCATGCTTCTGCCATGGGGAGGAAACTGAAACATGTGAGGGAGGTTTTAGTTTGAGTTTTCCTTCCAGTCTGAAAACGTGAAGGGAGGAGAGACCCGCCTGTAAGGCACAGGCTGGTTGGGTGTGACATCCTGTGGTTCTTCAGGTGACAGTGTGAGGGAAAAGGGCTTTTTACCCTTTGTGGGGCAGCTCTCCCACTGCAGCTGTCCAGGGAATGGCTGTGGAACTGGAGGGGAGCAAGGGATAAGCAGTGATGAGCTGGTGGGGTCCTCACCAGGGGGGAGAGAGGCTGGTCCATGGCTTGTGGTCGGACCTGGGCAAATTCCAGCGCTACAAACTGAACCTTTTTATGTGAGCGTGGAGCGAAATAAACTGGGAGCTCATCTGAGTTGATAGTCCCTACAGGAGCCATGTGGTCAGTGTTTCCCCTTGTGCTGGGGAACTGCTGTGCCCTTGGGAATTCCCTCCAGGTTTCTGCTGGTTTTCCCCGAGGGGACCAGCAGAGGTCAGAGCGATCTTCCCAGAGTAAATCCTGCCGTCTCCACGATGGGAATGCTGCCTGCTCGTTTGCCACAGCCCCAGAGCATCCTCGCCTGCCCTGCCTCTGTCAGCAGGGAGAGCAAAGCAGCCCCAGGGCTCTCCACACCTTCTGCTTGCTTCCCCCTGTTGTGTTGCAGCTCTCACCATCCCAGCTGTGTTCATATCACATCACCTGGTCTGTACAAGAGCTGAAATCCAGCTAAAGTCCACTTATATTAATGCTTTTCCTTTTTGTGCACAACTTCCGAGCTCTGCAGCTCAAGAGGTCCTGAAACTTTCCTTTAGCACTTCACACGGTTTTAATTTAATTATAGGTAGGAGCCACATCATAAGTAGCCATAATATGGGGCTACCAACCCATGAGCAACTAAATTTAAGTGGGTTTTTTTCGGCTAACTACTTCATAACATGCTGCAATGTGTTTTTAGAGAGGCTGTGAAGGGAGAGGAGGGTTCATTCAGCACATCAAGGCAGCCAGTGTGAACTCCTACCCTTGCTTTACGAGGGGAGGGTGAGTGCAGTGCAGAAGTACTGGTGATAGACACTGTGGCAGCATTTGAAATGTGTATTTCAATGTGTAAGCAGCTCTTGCTTTAGCAGTGTGGTTTGACATGATGCTTTGTGGGTGTAGGTGGGGTAGGCTAAGGGTGGTCCAATTCATCAGTGTTTTAAGTCAAATTCTATGTGTTGCTTCACTGTTTGAGGAAGACTTTGAATTTCTATCTCAAACCTCTGCTTAACACTGTTACACCTTAGACTTGCATTTCTGAATTTTTATGGCTGAGCAGACTTTTGGGGCAGCCCTGACTCAGCAGAGAGAGCAGCCCCTGTTGCTCATGGGGAGGCTTTTTTCACCCTGTTTCCTATGGAAGTGTGGGTGAGTGATCTCACTGTCTGTTTGGCTCCTCCCTTCCTCTTCCTTGCCAGGAATACTTTTAAACTGTAGTTTGGCTAAAGATGCCCCTGAGAGAAAAGTCTTGATGATTATTAGTGACTGCAGGTTGTGTCGAAATGGGTCACCAGTGAGTATAGAAACACCTTAGTGGAGTCCAGTGAGTATAGAAACACCTTAGTGGAGTCCTGCAGAAGGAAAAGCTCAACCCTTCCATGCTGCTGGAGAGCCCACACGGGAGGGACTTGGCCAGGGAAAGGACAGGAAAGGCCAGGGGAGAGCTCTGCATGGACATGTGTGTGCTCAATCCTGCAATCAGTCATGACACTCATCCTTAGAAAAGTGGGATGTGTCACTTCCAGTGCTCTGTGACCACTGGGTTTGTACTTCTTCCTCTGCTCCCCTTTTAGGCTGTGTGGAAATCTGCAAAAGTTTGCATGATGTCACTGTTATGTAGCCCTGTCTTGGTGTATCTGAGGTTTACATTAGGAATTAGGGAAGAAATGTTTCACTGTGAGGATGGGGAGCCCCTGGCACAGGTTGCCCAGAGATGCTGAGGCTGTCCNCCCTGGCATAGGTTGCCCAGAGGGTAACCTGTCACATCCTGGAAGATTGGACAGGGCTTGGAGCAACCTGGGCTAGTGAAAGGTGTCCCTGCCCATTGCAGGGGGCTGGAATGAGATGATCTTTAAGCTCCCTTCCAACCCAAACCATTCTATGATCCTGAGCTTTCAAGATGTGCCACCTGTTCTCCAAAATCTGCTTTAAACACCTGAGGAAAATACAGGGGTGCTGGCTGGGCCCATAGCAGGATGCAGTTTGTAAGCTGGATGATCCCTTAGCTTCTTTTCAGACCTTGTGAAAGATAGTGCTGTGTTTCATCTTCATCTGCAAAAGGAAACTGAAAAAATCTGCCCTTTCCTGTTGGTCAGACTGGTGCTGGTGTAGTGAAATAAAGGAGGGGGGTTGCTGTTTCACTCCCAGCCTGCTTGAAAAGCTTTGTTTTCCTCATAACACACCGTGGGAAAGATCTAGGCAGCAGGTGTTTGGCTGAATGAGGTTTCTATTATTGTCTTTGTGTACGTGTGTGGAGGAGTCAGTGAGAGAAACACAACAGACTCAGATGCTTCGTGTTGTGTCCCAGGGATGTGACTGAGGGTGGGCACAGGGGGGAGGAAACTCACCCCTGCCTGATAATCATACTGCCAAATTCCCTTTGGCTTCGTGAAGGGAGGAGCATGGGCAAAAAGCTCAACAGCAGAATTACATGGGAGAAGACTTCATGACAAATCTGTCCCTCACAGACCCTGGATGTACAACCTGGAATAAGCCTTAGCTGGTTGTTTTTTACTGTCTCCTGACCTGACACTCAATGTATTTGTAAAGTTCTTCCTTTTAATAGACTGGTGTCAGTGCTCACCCTCTTCTTAATTTACTTTCCATACTCACAGTGAGCTCTTGGTCAGATGGGGAGAGACAAATACAAAGTGTGGAGGGTCTGTTCTGTGGTCCTGGTTCACACAAGTTATTTGCTGCACTCTGAGAGGGTACCTGACTGAGGAAGAGTGTTTGTGCATTGCAATGTGCCACTGCTGCTGAAATGCCCAACCAGAGGATGAGATGGGTGCTGGTTAAGCAGAATGAGTTGCCCTTTAAGAGAGGAATGTACTGTAATTACACTGAAGCTACATACTGTTCCAGATATGTGTATGTACCCATAGAAAGTCTGTGCAAACATACACAGATTCATATTTCAGGTTCAGTTTATTATCTTTCCTACCACTAATTTAAACAGACCTAAATTTCCAGTTGGAACCTGTGTAGCCTAATTGGTGTTTCTCCTGAAGGGCTCAGGTACCTCTGACTGGGTCTGGTTTCAGTCTTGCTAGAGCAGGGCCAGCTTGGGTTCTGACTCTGGGTTCTGTTCTGGCAAAAGCTGTACTGGGAATATCAGTTTGTGTCAATGTCTCAAGTGAAGGGAGCTCCACATGCACAGGAATCATCCTTTTAACAGAGTAATAGACCCCACATTTTCCTCCTGTAGCTGCAGCTCGACTGGGATGGTTCCCTCAGCACAGCTTTAGGCACAGTCTCCTGGTGAGACAGGAGAGTTTTGAATTACAGCTGGAGTTTTCCTGCACACAGAGCACAGCAAGACCCACAAAATAGCTCCATAGCTCCTCAGTAGTGACCTGCTTTCATTTAAGAAAAACAGACATTCAAAAGTTTGATTCCAGAGTTGCAACCACTGCAAGAACAGTGTCATGTTTCATCATAAAACCTTAGCAAGGCGATTATCAACACTTCCAGTTTTCCAAAACCAGATTTCCAGTCAAAGATGTTGTTCAGTGATACATGTTTTAATTTCTTCTGAAGGATTTATTGTCTGTGACACTTTGGGAGAGACAGGCATCTGGCTGGTTCTGTTTCAGGGAGCGTGTGGGTCAGCCCTGTGAGATTGTGGAGAGCTGCACATGGACCTGGTAGGAATGGGGGGAGATGGAAAGTCAGGAAGGAGGGATTGCTGATCTCAGTGGTGGATCTGTGCAGGGACCTCAGGCTGTGTTCTACAGTCCATTGTCATAAATACATTAATAATACTGATTGCATGCTTGTGTTTGCAAGAGTTGTGATATTCAGATTATTAATGTTAATAAATGCATCCTGCTGATGTGCACATTGGCAATACAGAAGTACAGAACACTGGGGATAGTTATGCATAACAGTGCCAAATGCCTGTTTCTGCACTTGAAGAGCTGTTACAGGCCAGCTGATCTGGGAACAGATGAAGCTGGTGGAGTTTTGAGCGTTGGGTCGTACTTTGATGTTAGCAGATTTGGGAGATTAGCTGGCAAGCTCTTTCCATTGCAAAAGCATGTCAGAACAACTTGCTGCTAAGGGATCCAGGGCTGTGTGGTCTGAGGCAAACCCAGCACAAGGCAGAGTCTGCTGGCTGCAGGAGTTGGTGTTTCAGCAGTTCCAGCTTTGCTGGAAGGGAAGTTCCAGCTGGGAGGAAATTGTACCTTGTGCATGCAAGTGTCGTGGCCACAGCTGAGGTTTGTGGCTGTGGAAGTGCCAGCATGGCTGGGACTTCAGAGCTGCTCCTGTGGGACTTGGATGCCAAATTGCTGTCAGTTTTCAAAGGGAATTCAGTGTACAAATCTCTTGGACATCACTAGAAAACTCGGCCTGCAAGATTTATGAGGTTGTCTGTGTCAGGTTCCTGGGATGTGATGCCTTGAGAGGGATGTGCAGCCATACAGAGACACTGACATGTGTCTTAAACGAGGAGTTTTGTTCCTCACCTGTAACTTCATCTGTTTTTATGGTCCTTGTCCCCTTTGCTGTTGCTGGTGATGCAGGAGGCTCTGTGTCTGCCTTGTTCTCTTTTCAGCTCCCAAGCTCCTCTCAGTCATTTCAGGAGACCTGGACATCAGAAAGGAAGAAGGAAGGGACACCTTGTTTCTCAGAGGCATCTCACTGTGCTGACCTCTGCTCATTAGGGCAATCAGGACTTTGGCATACCTCCAGGTTCTTGGAGCTATCATGGCTTTTCAAGGGCTCCTTCCAGGCTGCCTTCAGGAGGAGTTCCTGACCCTGGGACCTCTGCAGGACAGGCTGCTCGGGGGTGGTTCCTGCCATCCCCACCATCACAGCAGAGGGGGATCCACACCAGCAGTTCTGTGTGAACAGCAGTAACCAACAGTGTCCCCTGTTTGTCTTTGGGGTGGGCAGAGCATGGAGGGGACGTGGGGAGAGGAACCTCTGTGTTGCACAGCCAAGGGGCCAGGTCACCTCTCCAGGGTGAGGCATACCCTGCTCAGGTATAGATTTCCTAATTTTGACTTTTCTCCTGGCCAAGTAGAAAGCTGCAACCCAAAATTTGTGACTTGTGTCATGTGTGTCTGGTTGAGCTGGGAAGGTATTGTGGCTGACACGTGTGGTTTCAGAGTTTTGCAATTTGAATCCAGTAAAGTCTTGCTCTGAAAAACCAGATGTGGAGAGAACAAGCACACCTGGCAGCTCGTGCTGGCTGAGAGTGGTGGCTCTGTGCTCTTTGGGCCCTTAAATCACTGTCACTTCCTCGTGGAGGAACATGTATGGTCACAGTGAAGCTTTTAATTATAAATCCCTTACACATCATTTGTTTCCAGAGCCCTTAGGCTGAGAGGAGAGGCCTTGGGATGGGATTCTGGTTTCGGCTTTGCTAATGGTGGGCAAACTGGGAATTCAGTTTTCTCTCTCAGTGATTGTTTCTCCAAGTCAAAAAAAAGTTTATAATCCCCAAGACCTGTCTGGCAAACAGATAAAGCTCTTAAAAATCTCTTTTCAATGTCTGCTGCGTTTTGGTTATAAAACAAGCGAGTTGTTCTGGCTCCTGGAATTCCAGTTCCTTCTTTAGTACTTCTTTCATTGTGTGGTTGAACCATAATGAAATCCACTGAAAAAGAAATAGTGTATTTTCCATTATAGCTGCCATATGGTCTCATTGCTAATTTTTAATTAGCTGAGATGGTTTCATGCACAGTTTATTTGCAGTAAGGAAGGAGACTGAGAGCTGGATGAGGAGATGTCTGTAGAGAGGCATGGTGTCTTTTTTACTGTCTTTAAATAGAAAAATGTGTAATCCTCAGAAAGTGTCATTCCACTAGGTCTGTTTGGCAGATGGATGTGTGTATGTGTGCTATTAAACAGATGCAGACACTTTGTCATTTTAAAATAGAATAGTGTTGTTTGCTCTCTGGCTTGCCTAGTCCAGCAGATGGATTTGGAGGCTTTGCAAAACTGACTGGATTTTCTTCAGGAGGGATAGAATAGGAGAAGGTACCAGGGCATCCAGGCTTGCATTTGCTGCTTACCATTCTCCCTCAGGAAAAGGATTATAAAATTGTACCTCAGAGTTACTGTTTGCCAGGGAATTGGTTCCACTGGAAAACTGGGCAGAAATGCCTCCTTTGCCTCAGTGTTTAGTGATGGACTTGGCAGTGCTGGGCTATCAGTGGGACTCAGTGATCTTGGAGGTCTTTTCAAACCTAAAAGATTCCAAGTGGAGAGTTGAGATCCCTGTCAGACCAAATCTATATTGTTACTATTCTATACCCAGGACTGAGGCAAAGAAAGCATTAAGTACTTCAGCCTTTTCCTCAGCCTTTTTCACTCTGTGTTTCCTCACATCCAGCAAAGGGTAGAGGTTTTCCTCAGCCCTCCTTTTATTGCTGACGCAGTTATAGAAACATTCTTTATTTACCTTCGTGGCAGCAGCCAGAGCAAATTCCAGGTGGGCTTTGGCCCTTCTAATTTTCTTCCCACTTAACCTCCTGACATCATTGTGATGCCTAAATTCCTGCAAAAAAACCTCTCAAAACAACATTAGTGGAGATAGATAGATGGATAGATAGATAGATGGATAGATAGATAGATGGATAGATAGATAGATAGATAGATACATAGATAGATAGATAGATAGATAGATAGAGTAGGCTTTATTGGAAAAAAATTTATAAGACTCCTTAGGCATCACTCGCAGTCCTCCTGAGTTGCCTGCCCTTCTTCCAGCTCTGTTTTCCCAAACAGCAAGTCCAGCTTGGCACCTTCCCTACTTGGCTCCCTCCCCAGTTTTCTTCCACACTCTCCAGGAACCTCCTGGACTGTTTCCCCTCTGCTGTGTTGTGTTTCCAGCAGACATCTGGTAAGCTGAAATGCCCATGAGAACAAAGGCCAGTGGCTGTGAGACTCCTCCTAGAGGATTCTGGAGTGTTTCATGTGCCTCTTCATCCTGGCTGGGTGGTCTGTAGCACTCACACCAGGGTATCTGCCCTGTTGGCCTTCCCCCTGATTCTTGCCCATGAGCACTGATCCCTGTTGTCATCATCACTGAGCATTGGACAATCCAAACCCTCCCTCACATACAGGGCTACCTCACCACCTCTCCTGCCTTCCTCTTATCTCTCTCTCTTTCAGTGATCCTTGCTAACTCCTGGGCAAGGATCCTTTTCCCTCTCTGAGGCAGGGGCACCCTATCTGTGTCATGTAAACTGCCCCATAATCAAAAAACCCCAAAACTCTGCTTGTGACACCAGACTGGGAGCCAGGTATTGATCTGCTGGCTCTTCTTGTTACGTCCCTCATCACTCTCTGCACCTGGGAGGACAGGTAATGAGATTGGGTAATTAGATAAGCATGTCATTGGGAGACTGGATTTTAATTGTCATGCTCCAAATGGTCCTGCTGTGCCAGGAGCAAACTGGATGCCTGTGCAGCAGATGTGATGCTGTCTGCCACACAGAGTGGTGTGGCTTTATTTTTGCATGTGGAAGGGAAGAAGCAATCATAACTCACCTTATCTAATGCAGCAATAGCCCAGCTTCAAGCTGGACTTTGGGAGGTCCTTTCCATGCCTGCCTGAGATAACTGGGTGCTTGTGAGTTTTCCCTCTGGCTGCTCTCACAGGTTCAGGCTAAGAAATTCCCTCTTGACCACTTACAATGTGCCTGGACACACTCCTGTCTTGCAAACCCCCCCTTGTTGTGTACTGTAACTGCATTAACACAGTGAGGGGCTGGGGTTTAAATCCTCTCCTTGGATCCTTGGTGTCATTTAGCTTTGGATCAGTTTGACAAACTAAACTGTGGTGGGTGTTGTTCTGCTGGTATCATTAACAAGAGGATTTAGAGGGCTAGGAGCTGTGCCAGACCTAGGCATGACTGACATTTAAGGTGTTTGTTCTATACTGCCTTTCCAGTTGTTTGTTTCTGATCCCTCAATTCCTGTCATTTGAGTGTTAACAAACAATTCACAGGTACCAACATTTACAGAGCTAGTTACCAAGCAGAGGGGAGAGAAAACAGCTGCAAACTGAAATAAGTGAGGTTCAGCCTGGACAAAGGGGGGAAGTGTTTCATGCTGGGGACTGAAGCAGAGGGATAGGATGCCTAGAGAGTTGGTGCAGCCTCCATCCTTAGATGTTTTAAGATGTGATGCAATAAAACCCTGAGTAACTTGGTCTGATCTCAGAGCTGACCCATCTTTGAGGAGAAGATTCAGCTGGAGACCTCCTGAGGTCATTTCCACCCTGAAGTGCCCACTGATGTTTTGTGGCTCCCTGGCATGTCAGACCCTTCAAAGGCTGGAGCAAGGACATTTCTTAGACAGCGTGAAGCCTGTGGTTTAATGATTTATGAGCATGGGAATGCAACGTTGTGCAGTGGGACTGTGCTTCTCATCACAGCCCTTTTACTTGAGGCCCTGGTAAGAGTACAGTATTTTTTCTCTCTAATTTTTTTGCCTGTCTAACCTTTCAGTGAGGAGGAAAGCACAGATTCCACTGTGCTGCTGCTGCTCTGGCTGCTTCTGTAGTGAGGGTGAGTTGGAAAGGCTTTGTAGTTAGAAAGCTGTTTTGGGGATGACCTGTAATTGAGCTTGAAAGTCTTTAAGGTGTCTAGCACCACCAAGACACCACCTTTCCTAGCTCATAGGACCTGGTATTACCAGTACAAAGGCTTTACAAGAGAGCACAGAGAGCTAAAACTGCAGATCCCATAAAACTTTAGTGTGCTAACTAAGGAAATAATAACACCTGCAGGTCTTTTTGGAATGTGGTGAAATGTAACATTGGCTTGTGCTTTGGGCTTGTTTTGATTTGATTCTTTGTCTGGCTGTTGGTTCATGATTTCATTTTGATAACCCTTGAGGGCTCTGCTTGGGAGAGTGGATTGGAATGGCATTGGGAGGCTTGGGCTCCACTCGTGCCACACAGTCCTCAGCAGCTCCATTAGGACATGTCGGTGGCTATTTCTTACTTAAACCTGGCAGAGTTAAACATCTAAATGCTTTTATGGCAGCCAGTATCTTCCCTGTACCTTCCCCCCCTGGACTGGCTTTTATCTGACAGGAGGTTCTCAGTTCCAGACTCTTGTTCTCTGAGGTCTGCAGTACTTGCCACTGAAGTGCTTGTCTTCACAGGCTCCTCTGGTGCTCAAAGCAACAAGCAAAATAATTTTCCCCATATGACATGTCTGGAAACCATTGAGAAAACTCCTTGCATGAGCAACTGCAGTTTATGGTCCATTGAAAACTGTTGAGTGTTTAGGTTAAATCTTCTAGTCTGGAGCACAGTCTGTCCCTCCATTGGTCCCGTGTTCAAGTGAACAGAAAACTAGTATTTACTAGCAAACCCTCAACTGCACATATAGTTGCTATATGTGAGTGTTTTTCAGGGTTTGCCTTGTCTTTTTGGGTGACATTTGGGCCTCTCCAGTGATCAGGCATGTGCACTTCTTGTGGTCTGCAGAATCACTTATCTCTGCTTACTCTTCCTGTAGACCCATGTTGCACAAGGGAAAAAAAGCTGCTTTCTTAGAAATGCAAGTCATAGCTGGTGGCCCCCTGTCCATCTGGCTGGAGTTGGTGTGCCAGGCTCTGTGCTGTCAGCTGCAGGAGACTTGCCATTACTGCTCGTGCTCCCCTGCCATCCCTGCCTTCAGAAGTGAGTCTCTTACCCTGTCCTTCTCTTGAAATGTCCAGAAGAACGAGCAACATTAAATGGTTTTGTATTTGTACAATAGTCTGTGGTGGTGGTGGTAACCTTTTCGTGCCCTTGTGTGAAGGATATGGGGAGAGCAGGAAGCTGAAGCAGGTAACAGTGCTAGGGCACTTAACTAAGGGGGTTCATTATGTACCTGCCCATAAAAGAAGTGTCAAACCTTGAGGAGGAGGTGGAAAGGAGTCAGGGCAGGGATGGAAAGGAGCTCACTTGTGAAATGTGTCAGCACGAGCTGCAGGAGTGGCTTTTTGTGGTGCCAAGTGTTCTGCTCCATAAAGCTTGCACAGTTGGATATGTGTGTGTGGGATCAGAGGTAGAGCCTGTGGGAGGCAGTAAATTGAAGTGCTGCTTTCTCCCAGATTTCTTGGTGGTGCAGAAGACAAGGACTGAATGGATGGATTAGGCATCTCTATTCCAGGGTAGTGCTGTGAGCTCCTGCTGTCTCTGCCTTGGTGATTTGCTTGGACTGCACCCATTAAATATGGGTACCTTAAGTAGAGAGTTGATTCTGGGTTCTGAAGTTGCTTTTAAAGGCTAAAGGAGTCTTGCAAGGGAAAAAAAGCCTTGTGGAAACCAATCTGCTTCTTGCACATGGATGTGCCATTCCCTACCTGCTTGTGCCCATCACCTTTGGTTATAGGAGCACACAAAAGCCTTGGAGATTACTATAGGAGAATGCAGTATTTCATGGAGAGCTGGTGGCAGTAAATTTAAAATGCCTTGCAAGTTTTCTCCTATGGCTGGACACAGGCTTGAAGTGTCCTTCAGTCCTTTCCTCTTCTCATCAGACTTTTTCTTTCCCTTTGTTCTCACATGTCAGATTTGATTCCACATCTTCCTTTCTGCTGGAAGTTGTCCTGGTGCTTTGGGACAACACAACTCTCCACTGTTTCTTTGTGGGAAGAAATGACCCTTGGCACTTTGGGAGGGAATTGCAACTGGAGGAGGCTGAAAAAGCATGTTTTCCCCATTTTCAAGTGGAACTTGTGCACAGAGGGAGGAGTGTAGCTTTCCCTAGTTGTTTTCAGGGTTCTCTCAAGATGCAGTTCTTGCCTGGCTTTTCCCAGTCAGAAAACTTCAGGATTGAAGCAATCTGTTTACAAGTTCAGGACAAAGCAAGTGCCAAAGGTGTGCCCAGTTCATGTCCTGGAGTGTAGAAGCTGTAGAGTTGTGATGTGTGTTATGATAGTGCTTGGGAGATATCCATCTCCCAAGCTTGGATATCCATCTATCACTTTTGTAGGTGTAACTTTATAAATACTTGAGAATACCATTCTTGTCCACGTTTATTTCTTCTGGTTTGGGGTTTTTTTGTTGGCTTCCCCCTCCCACCCCCAGCACTAATATTTGTTTGTCTGCGCAATGAAAATGAACTGTATTTTTTCCTTTCTTATCTGGTGAGTTTCCAGGCACGCTGTCTCCCCCAGTCTGTGCCAGAATGTGGCTTCTGCAGCCACAGGGATGGAGGTGAAGGCTGCAATGTCCCTCTGCAGACAGTGTGGACCCGACCCTGCCTGCTGAACAACTATGGCCTGAGGCAATAATGAAAGGAATGAGAACCAGGGACTTACCAGCAAAATGATGAATCCCAAGTCTGACTTTTAGCTTTCGTTCCATAGCTCTCTGTATTACAGCTTTTTCCTAAAAATTGCCTTTAGCTTTCATTTTCCCTTTTTTCAGCTCTTTGTACTTCCATTTCTTTAGGTACCATTGTGAGTGCCTTGTCTGTCTGCTGAGGCATATAAGTAATTTCCTTTATTACTGCAGTTCTGCTTTGAGTGCAGTCCCTTGATACTGTGCCTTTATGTGGATTTGGTCAAGTCTTTGCCTTTGTTCTGCCTGGGATTATTAATTCTCTATGATAATTAATGGAGGCTTTGTGTTTCTCCTGCAGTCTCCCTCAAAAGATCTCAGAGCCTTTTGTAAATATGATTAGTGATGCAGCAGCAGACTGGTGAGTTGTGTGTGTGGTTTGTCTCTAGCAAAGAATCTCAGTGTAGCAGCATTTGAAATCATTCAGTACAGCAGTTTTTCTTCAGAAATGCCAGTTTTTGTGAAACTTCCTTTTGTTAAACATTCCTAGAAGGCTCAGAGTTTTGCAGATGACTTTTCCTGAAAGAGTTCAGGCTGTCAGATGGAAATTCTGTGTGTGCAGGGCTGTGTGTGTTGGTCTTCACTCACCAAGGACCTGCTGCCCTCTGGTCTGGCACTTCCCATGGGAAATGGGAGCTCCAGCTGATACCTGATGCTTTCTGCAAGATCTGGCTGCTCTATCAGGGGGATTTGTCCTGTGTCCACATCTCCCATGAGATGTGAGTGAGTGAGGGTCCTATCACTGGTCAGAAAGGGATAGAAAGGGTCTTGATGATGGGCTTTCTATTTTGGGAATGATTATGTGAACTCTTAGGATATGAGCTATAGGTGGAAAAGTGCAGCTGGTCATGGTTTTGCCTTTGGGAATAGCAAGGAAACTTGGGAAGCCTTTGGAGGCCAGCAGAGCCTCCTGTGCAGTGTGAGTTACGTGGTCACTGCATGTTTCCCATCTGTGTGCTGCTCCACCAAGCAGGGTGACAGACTTAACAAATCACCTATAGCGGAGCCAAGGCCAACAAAGCAGTGTAAGAGCTTCCAAAGCTCAGGTTTAATCCTGAGATGGAAATGCATCGTGTCAGAGCTGTGGTCAGGCAGCACCGAGGAGCCAGCCCAGCACTGGCTGAACGAGAAGGATAGAGTAAAGCAGCACGTACAGAACCCCGTGATCAGTGTGGTGACAGCTGCTGCTTTCTGCAGGGTGGGATTCAGCCTTGCAGTCAGAAATAGCCAGAGCTAAAATTAAGTAGCCTTTGCCATCTGTTTTTGTGAGATGCAGAGGCTCGTGGTCAGTTTTGTAATAACAAGATAGTGAATGGCAAAGGCTTTTATGGTTATTATTAATTATGCTGTTATTGTTGCCTTTTAAAATTACACTGAATTATTAATAGTGAAGGTAGAAAGGATGAAACTGTTGATATCAGCCTGCTCTTTTCTCTTCAAAAGGGGAAAGCAGGGACACCTCTTCTTTTTATAGCACTCCTGCTGACTTCAAAGGCTGTTTCCTGACTTTGCAGAAGTCCTTTGGCAGCTCTGGTGGCACCTCCAGCTTTCTGCAGCGGATTCCTTCTGTTGTGTGTACTTTCTGTGCAATCCCATGCTCTGAGACAGCCTGTCTGGCTTACAGATGGAGGGCTGGGGAGTGTGTGTATGTGTGATCTGCTCATTTATTAATTCATTTGAAGGGCCAGCACAGCTTCCAGTGTGACTAAACCATGTTCACTGCTGACGCTGCCAGGAGATTGTCAAAGCATCAGAGGGCTGCCAGGAGCCCTGGCTGCTTTCCTGGTACAGAAGTGACCTTTTATGTGTGAATTTCAGTTTCTAGTTGAGGGGAAAATGTAAAGTTTTTGCTGAAAGCCTTGACCCCTTGCCCGTTCCTTGTTGCATGTGGATTTTGGTAGTGCTGGCTGATGGGGTGCTGAGGTTGTTCAGAGGGCTCTTAATTGAGGATCTGCTCAGAGGGGAGATCTCCAGCCAGAAAGGAGGGAGGGTCTGCAGGCACCTAGGACAAATCACAGCTAATTCTGCCAGATACCTTTCCAAGGCATCATCTTTCTGTGCCTGCAGTTACACCTGATGTCTGTGTGAATTCCCAGCTCAATCATTTAGATCATCAGCAAGTTTTACCTTAAGGCTGTTACCTTAAGTCTGTGTTGTGGGTCAAGCTGAGGGCAAACCAGGAGAGCATTCCCTGGGTGCTGGGGCTTCTCCTTTCAGTTCTGCTGGCACATCTGAGGGACACCTTTGCCAGCAGGAGAAACCCACCCGAGGCAACAGATGCTGGGGACCATCCTCAACCAAGTGATGCTACTTCAGCCTGTACTCAGTTTCCTTCCCATTCCTTTCCTTCCCATTCCCATTTCCTTCCCCTTGCTGCAGGTTTCCTCTGGCACACCCACAGGATGGAATGATCAGGCTTTGGAGAAAAATGTTTCCCACCAATCTCATACAGAGGGCAAAGAACTGTGCCAGCCTAACAGGGGAAGGGAAGGGAAAAGGAGGAGCCCTGTGAATGGGCAGGTGGAGTGTGAGCAAGGAGCAGTAATGGCTCATGTAGGATCTGCCATGACTAAAGCCTGTTGTTCAAGCTCTGCTCTACCAGTCAAATGCCCTCTTGCCTGGATAAATCTCACATCAGAGCCATCACTGTGGCCAGCACAAAGTCGAGGAGATATTTGCCAACTGAATAATATCCATAATTTTTTACATCACCTTTGGGTTTGGGAAGGCATGGGCTGAATGAATTTATTCCTATGAATTTGCATTAACAATACTGATCTGGTTCCTCTCAGAAATGTACCTGTTGCTCCATCCTGACTATAATTTTGACTCCACTTGCTCCTTTGTGGGGCCTCTGGTTTTTTCCCAGTGTTGTGGCTCAGTTTCCTTTTCCTGCTTCTGTTTCTGTGCTCAGCAGTGATAAGTGAATACTGGGGGGGAGTGAGCAGGGAGAAAGCCCTCAGCATTTGTTCAGGCACAGTGTGAAAGGGTTCTGGAGTGCTGCAGGTGGGGAATATCCTGCCAAATTCACACTGCTGAGTGCACTTGCTTCTCCACATTGCTCTGTGAACCTCTGTGTTCCTGGGGCAAGTGTGGGAAACCCAACCCCAGAGGGTGAAGATGACTTTCTTGGGGAGCTCCTTGCAGAGAAAACACCGTCTTAGAGGTGCCTGCTTTGAGCCAGGGCAGGGCTTGGCCATCAGTGGGGCAGGGAGGGATTTGTGGCCAGGAGTCCATGGCCAAGGGCTGTGTCCTCCCTGCTGGCCCCCCTTCCCCTCTCTCAGTGCCTCCTCCTGTGTCACCATGCCCAAATTAGCAGAGCTTTGGCACTCTGGAGGTGGCAGCCCCTGCTATCCAGTTGCTGCCATTCCATCAGTGTCCAGACATCCCGTGTGTTCCCTCTGTGACCTGTCTGTGCTGCTGGGGTGGGAATGGCTGGACTGCTGTGCAAGAGGCGCAGGAAAGGAGGTAGGAAAGTTCCCTTTGTGGCAGGAATTTCTTCATAAGCTGCCTGTGCAGGCTCTGTGCAAGCAGCCCTCCCTGGGCAGCAGGGTTTGGGAGGCTTTCTGCTGACAGAGCCATGCTTTGCCAGCAGCAGCAGGAAAGGATGTTGGTCCCATGGGATCTGGCTCAGTCCCACTGGATCTGAAGGCAACCATAGGGATTTTATCTGGCTCTTCCTGTTGTGAGGGATAAGGGGCTTAAGACACAGATTGGCATTAATGTTTTCTTTCAGTGTAGTAAATTGCTCAGAAACGAGGAATTTTTTGTCAGGAAGAGTAGAGGTAGTTTTTATATTAAAATAAAAGCTCAAGTGCATCACCTCAACTGAACTTTTGGGAGTAAAGCCAGTTTTAGCTGCATTTAAAAGTATTCTGGCTTGAAATATGTGCATCGTTTTGTTCATGTGGCACACACTGAAGGCACATATTTCACAGCATTGAGAACAGCAATGCCCTGAGCTCACTGAACACTTGGCATTCCCAGGATGACAGCAATGCTGTCATAATGAAAAGAGACTTTATCTAAAAACAAGGCTGGTGCTTCCAAAATAAGCCTGGCCACATGTAGTCCTAGCAGGGTTTTAAAAGTCTTATGGTTATGTTCAGTTTCTACATGCATTTTCTTGTGCCTCTTGGTGACTGTTGTTGGCATCACAGTGTGGGAGCTCTTGGGGTGAGGAAGCTCTAGTTGGGTGTCCTGGGTAGGGCTCTTAGAGCTGCTTTAAATCCCCTGCATGAGGCCTTTTTGCTCCCCTGTAGAATATTTTAAGAAGACAAGAAGGAGTGTGGAAAAGGGGCAATTAAGAATTTCTTTAATAATAATTTCTTTAACAATACTCTTTAATGAGGAGGTTCAATCTGAGCCTGCAGACACTGTGTGCTGTTGGCAGCAGGGAATGCTGTATTCACTGCAGCAGGTACAGAGCACAGAGATCTTCCCCTTAAGAACCACGGTTCATAAACCATTAGACCTCAAAATGTGAGGCTGGTGTTTGTTGCTTGCAGAACATAAGGGCAACATCCCATAATTGAGAATTTTAGTGATGTTCAGTGTCGTGCTGTGAGCCAGAATTAAATAACATCTTGGGACTGCCATTAAGAAATGTGGTAACTTGTTTTAAGCACCTGTTTCATTCATGTGTGAGGGAAGGAGTGGGGATTGCAGGGTATTCTTGTTCCCTGCCCTCCTCTATGGCAGTAGGATCTCTGTGTTTTCCACTTCTCTCAGGCAAGAGAAAAGCAAGTTCTGATGGAGGATTTTGTACCTTTGCCTGTGGTTTGATTTTCCAGTGGGAAAGGGGCACAGTGTCTGCTCTGGAAGGAAGAGCTTGATGGGATACTGTCACTATTAGTTAACTGTTCCTCCCTTTTTTTTCCCCAAGGAAAATTTGTCCAGCAAACTTTATTTGTTTGGAAGTCCTTGTTTTTCTCTGAAGAGACAGACTATGGCACTTGGCCCCTCCCAAAGGAGACTGCAATACCACAAATGCTGCCACAAGTTATTTTAGCCCATCCTAATACTGAACTGTCACTGAAGAGATGGGGCTGCTGTAGTGTCTTTGTATTTCACATGCATTTATTTCAATGTCTTGGCTTGTAATAAATGTTACCTGAATTTTGGGGAGATGTGCCTTGGAGAGTGTACAAGTGTTACAGCATTGCTGGTGCTTTTCTTACTCTCAGGCTCTGAGAAGATACTAAAGAGCTGTTCAGTTCTTGTCCTCAAGTTTATTTCCTCCCCTGTGGCAGGATGTAGGGAAGTATTTTCATATCCATTTTATTTAGTGAAGAGTACTTCACTGACTCTCCCAAATGAGAGTTGTAGGTTTAGGACAAGAGCTTGCAATAAAAAAATTCAAATCTATGCTCACCAGCTTGTGGTACATCTGTTTTTATCCCGTGGCAATGCTGGAATTAAATCCATTTTCACCTTTATTTGGTAGGTACTATCAGAAAAGGAGTTTGTTTGTGCACTTGGGTGTCTGCTCCAGATCCTGGGCCATCCTGCAGACAGAGCTCCGTCCCCTTCCTTTGGGAGAAACAAGCACCCTGGGGTTCTTCTCACCACAAAATTGGGCTTCTTGCAAAAAGTTTCCAGCCAGTTGTGTGGTAGCTCTGTTTAACAGGGAGCTATAAAAGGATGTTCCTTTGATTTTATTTTCCACTGTGGCTGCAGTTCTTCATGCCATAAACTGTGGTCCTGTTTCGAAATGGATCTACCAGATGTTTTCTCTTATTATGAGTATTCCAACCTCTACATATCCTCCAATTTTGCATTTATTACACTCTTTCTTTCTGTTTTTTCCTCTCTGCTCAGTGAGTGACCTCCAAGAAGAAGGTAAAAATGCTATCAATGCACCAATGAACCCAAGCACAGTGGACATCCATCCGGAGGATACACTATTAGGTAAAGTTTTCATGCTACAGATCTTGGCTAAAATAGTTTTATGTTCTCTTCCCCATATCCATCCCCATCCCCCCAAGAGCAACAGCATAATTTAATTGCAAAAACTGTTTCAAACTTGTTGGAATAAAACACTTTTGTCTCTCCTGGCCATTTGTCTCTTAATCTACAGAATCAGTTGAAGGAAGCTGTCATGGAAACAAACCATAAAACTAAATTAAAAGCAGAAAGATGTCAGTCATTTGGATTTTCTGATTAAAAGAGTAGTGGGAAATGCAAAGTATTTTTCTTCTGAGATGGGGGCAAAGTGTTGATTGCTCTGTGGATGTGTCCAGGAGCATCCCCAGTTATTTCTTCAGGATACCACTAAAGCTGTGTATGAGGGCACAGTGTGCAGGATCACTCCTGAAGGCCTGTCATGCAAAGACTTGATCACCAGTGAGCATTAACCTGAGTTCTGTGGTGAACCATGTACCATTGTGGGTCAGATATTGTTCAGGGTTAACAGCATTTTGGGTGTGTAGTGGGTGTCACTTCCTTATCATAGAATGCCTGACTCATCCTAGGCAGTAATGAGGAACTAAAGGGAAAAAGTAGCAAAATAATTTGTGTTTTTTCATAGGTTTATGGAAATTCTTCAAGCATGTTCAGCTAGCAGGGTGTTGTTTTTCTAATAAAGATTAGGGGCCCTGGAAAATCCTGAACCCAAATGTGTGGGTGAAGTCTCAGTGAGATGGTACAGTCAGTCTTGTGTCCAGGATGTCATGTTTCCCATATGACAGCAGTGGAGCCTGGCACTGCAGTAGGAAGTGACTTTAGGTTGGTCGTGGTCAGAATTTAAAGTGTGGCAATGGCCTGACCAGTGGTGATACCAGAACCCCTCCTTTGTTGCCATGGTAGGAGGAATTGAGAAATCAGTAGGAAAATAGAATGTCATATGGGCTGTCTACACTCAGCTAAAGAGAAATCCGTGGGGTTTTCATAAATCATAAGTTTAGTTCTCCCACTGCCACCCACCCCTGTGGTCCTGCTGTGTGGATCCACTGCAAGGAACAGCTCTGACCTGGAGCACAGCTACTCCCACCTGGCCACTCAAGGAGCTAAATGAAGGGTTCAGGGAGACACCTGCAACTTAAAGGCAGGCACCAGAACTGAAAATAAGAGACATGTTCCAGCTGTGTCCTGGGTGCTGGTAGGCACATCTACAGCAGCATGAAATCATGCACGTGTCCATGTGTGCTGTTGTGAAGGTAATGCTGCCAAGGCTTTGGGGTTTAACCTTACTGAGCTCAAGTTGATTTGCCTACCAGCATTTCATCCCTTCTGAAAATTACTCTTCATGTTCATGCCTCTTACACTTGTCCTTCTGGCCATTGGAGAGCACTTGTCATGTATCTTCATCTCAGCAGCAGGAGAAATAGAAGACTTGACAACTGCGAAATCTGTTTTATGTTCTTCCCAATGCATGAATACTGATAAAAAGTGGGGTTATTTTATTTCTCAGGCTTAATCAAAGGTTAAGGCGTTCCTGCATTCAGGGCCACACATGACCAAGGTTCAGGGAACCAGAGAGTGGAGATACAAACTCTCAGCCCAACTGCACTGCTTGTAGTGCCATAAACTCACTGTCCTTCCAGGTGGTGTCACCTGGGGCAGGTGTTTCCAAATAGCAGTTAAATGCAAATCCAGGAGAAGGAGAAAAGTAGTTGACTCTGCTTTTTGGTGTGTTAATATTAACATGCCCCACGTGAGGACAGTGACTTTCCTGAAGCATTCTGCATAGAGCAGGGGCTCAGCTGGGGAAGATCAGTGAAAACAATCTTATTTTGGGGAAGTGGAGCTATTTTATCTTTGTGTGTGTCTCTAACATTGCCTGACACTGATCATCAGACATTCCCTTACTCAGATGATGACTGGGCACTGTCACTTGTCCATCAGCTGACAGGCCCCTTCCTACTTAGGAATTGTTGCAGTGTTTCAGCACTGTATATTTGAAGTTGATCTCACTGAGGTTTCCCATTTCCCTTGGACAGAGGAGAATGAGGAACGCACTATGATTGATCCCAACTCAAAGGAAGACCCCAAGTTCAAAGAGCTAATCAAGGTAGGAAATCAATGTTTTTGTCCTTGACATTTTTAGTGAGCTGGCATCACTTGCAGTTAAAAACATTTGAAATTCAAACCACAATGGATTGTGACTGAAGTGTGTCTGTGAAAACAGAGATGAAGGTCACCAACCAGGTAAGGCTGAAAGGAGCAGCAAGAGAGACACAAAAATGTCAGAGTGCCCAGGGTTGTTCTGGAGTAAAGCTCCACTGTCCACTTGTGTCCTTGTGATCATCACAGTGAGGTTCAGGGCTTGGCTTGGATCCACCTGCATTCTCTGCACATAAACCTTGTGTTCATGACAGCTTTGGGAAGCATTAGTGAGATTCCAGGAGAAGAGCAGGACTGCAATCAGCACTTAGGGATCAATGATGAAGCCTTTTGTGTCAAAGCAGAGTTGGAACTGAGATTCTTCTTGCTCTGTATTCTGTCCTCAGTTCACTTCCCAATGCGCTTTCTCTTTACTATTTTCAAATAATTACAAAAATTATTTTTGTTAGAAACAACAACACAGCTATATGTGGGTGGGTCTGAAAATTTTGGCTAAGTGTTTCCAGATGGGGCCTGAGCTGTGGCATATACCCCTCTGGAAAGCTCATGTGCCCTGGCTGCACATGTGGCTCACAGAATGCCTCAGCAAACTGCTCACCTGGAACCTCTTTAAAACAAGCCCAGTGATCTCTTAATACCCTTGCAATAACATCTCTAGTATTACAAAACCACATCAAACTGAGTTTAGCAAGGAGCTGTGCTCAGATTCTGTGGTTATTCTAATTCACCTGGCATACCCTGTGGTTTTGAATTAAGTGAATTTGCACATTCTTCCTTTGTTAGTACCTAAATCCTTTAATTCTCTCAAAAGCAGCATCACTCCTTCCAAATGTGATGTGGTTTCTTTGCTAGTGGGTTAGTGATATTATCTTGAGTGACTCAGCTGAACAAGCAGTGAAGGAACCAGGGGCACTCTGAGATGAAGGAGACTTGATACCAAGATCACAATTGCTTTTAAAATGGGGATGTTCCTGTTCTTAATATGAATTGGTGAGTCTTGTCTGGATGTCACAGTCAAGCAGGGTTATATTTTTCAGATTAAAAACCTGAAAACCTTCCAGAGGAGCAAAAAAATGGCTAGAGCAGCACTTGAGGATGTGTCTGAGCTTACAGCATCTGGGTCCCCAGGCCAGTTCACACTTGCACAGAGGGAGGGGCAGTGGAATTGGATCACCTGGTGCAGGCCATGGACCTGGGGATTGTTTGCTTGGGGAAATGTGCCTTGCAGAGTGCCTGTGTAATTTAGGTAATTGCTGATCATCTGCATCCCTCTCAGCAGTGAGAGCTTTGGCAGAGATCCAGCTGTGCTGGTGTGAATTCACACTCTGCTGGTGTCAATCTGTAAGGCAGGGAGAGGTTTGGATCGTGTTGGCCAAACTTACTTTGTGCTGCAGAGTTTGGATAACACCAAAAAATGAGCAATTTATTCTTTGTTTTCTGTTCATCCCTGGTTAGGGATGCTTTCCAAGAGCCTTAAGTAAGTAATTTGGTGTGCAGAGCCAGCAGCAGTGTGGTAACATGGGGAGAGCAACCCAACAAAAAGCCTAATTTCTCACTCTTATTTGAGCAAATGCACAGTGAATCCCCTTGGTGGGGATACAGAAATAGCTGCTTTAAGTCTCCTTGCACATATAAAAAACATCATGCCTGAAATTGTGCCTGGAAGTGTTGTTTGTTATCATTATGGGCAATAAAAATAGCCATAATTTGTCAGTCTGAGGTGTTCAACTAAGCTCCCTCTGTGGCCAGCAGCCTTTTTGCCCTCACTCCATTTGCTCTGTGTGTAGTCAAAGTTTGGTCCATGGCTGAACAGACCTAAGGCTGAAAATTCAGAGCAGGGAAAGATAGGAGTTATTTGGTTTATTTACATATATGTGTGTTTGTGTAAGTATTTTATTCACAAAATACTTTATTTCTAGTGGCTGAAATGTGTGAGCTTCTTCTGCTCATTGCCCAATATTTGCCAAATGCACAACTAACTTCGAGTAAGCATTTGAATTAAAAGTTGGGGCTGTTTTGTGATCAAATACAGAGATGTCCTCTGATATATTGTTTCTTCTTTTATACTTCAGAAACAGATTTCAATGACATGTTATTGTGAATCTGACTAAAATTCAGCATCCATTAATATATGAAGTTCCTCCAGCTGGTCCTTGTCACTAATTGTAAGGAGTGCTTGGGGGTTCTTCTAGCTCTCTTTTAATACTTTAAAAAAAGAATTTGCTAATCTCTTTGTGTTTCCCTTGTTGTGTGTTTCTGTGTATGTATTTCTTTGTGGATAAAGGTGGAAGGAATCTTTTTTCCTCCTCCTGATTCAGATATGGCTGAAGAGTGAAAGTTTCAAAAAGCTTCACTGCTGGTTGTCATCCTAAACATAATTAGGGTTAACAAACTGTAGGCATCAAGTCACAGACTTTGAAAAGATGCTTGAAACATTTCATAAAAGTGGCCGATTCCCTGGAGGTTTCTCTCTTTCAGGATGTCAGTAGGAAAAGTACAAAAAAGAGCTTCTACTAATTGAATACAAAATTATAGAACAGCAGCTTGCAAGAATTGAGTCCTGTGTGAAAGAGCCTTGACCAAAGCCAGCAAGTCACAGCTGCAAGATGCTTTCCCTCCCTGCAAACCCTTCTGTAAGACTGGATTTTGGCCCTGAAAGCCTCATCTAAACCTCATACAGCTCCTGCTGCTGCTGCTCTGGATGCTGCCTGAAATGAGTGAACGTTCTCATGTGTAGGAAAATACTTTTCTAGGAGATACCACCTTTTTCCACGTCTAATTTTATGGTTTTTTCTTGCTGAGGTGAAGAGACAATCAAAATGAAGCCACTGTCCTTTTGGGAGGCTTTCCCACGTGACCAGGTGAAACTGTGCCCCCTAAAAGCTCTTTTGGAAACAAGAGAGCTTTCTCTTGCCTTCCAGGCTGCCCCTGCTTTGTGCTGAGTCAAGAGGCATAAACCCAGGAATTTTTCATATTAATTTCCAAGCCAGTTAAGCTTTCATTGTCTGCTTCCTAATTCCCCCAGAAGGTGAGAGGCAGAGGGTCACTGAAATCAGGGCTTTCTTCCTCTGCTGTTTTTGGTGGCTGGGCTTCCTGTTTTCCCATTCATCTCTTTTGTGCTGGTTTGCATTTTGTTCCCTGCTCTGGGGCCCTTGAACTCTGCAGGTTAACTCTGACTGTGCCAGGAGCAGCCAATCTGCAGGACAAAACCCCTTCCCCCAGCTGGAAAAAAACCCTCTTTTGCAAAAACCCATCTTGCCTGAGCTGAAAAAGCCAAGTTGTCCCAGCAGACTCATTTTTCCTCCTGTATTTCCAGCCCTCTTTTGTTTCAGCTGGAGCCCAGTGTTTAGTAATGCAATTAAGCAGACACTTGAATTTGTCTGAAAAACAATACAATAAATAGATGTGTCAGGATTTAAAGCACTCTTGGAAATTTTACAGCTGCAAACTCATGGTTTTAAGCGTTTGACACAGTTAAAAAAATATTTGTATGAGTGTGGATGTGCATGAAATGTCAGTCATGGTTTTAAGGCCATCAGGATATTGGATTAAATTTTAAAACTACACTACTAATCCCAAATACTATAGAAAAGCAGTGTGGTGCTTTATTTCCTTTGTAAAAGTTTAAAAAAAAAATCTGTGCAGAAAGATTTTTCCAAGCTCTTAATTAAGACACAATCAAGAGATCATGAGGTGGGGCAGAAAATTTTTGGGGTGTGTTTGGGATTTTTTTAATTGCAGCCCTTGTCAGTCTTCAATGGCTGTTAAAAAAAAAACCCAAACAAACCAACAAATACAACTGAATTTTTTTTCCTTAAATATAAATGGAAAGTTCCTTTTTTCTGCTGGAGCTGGGATTGCAGTGTGAACAGTAAGGAAGCTAGAATATTCCTTGGGATATTTTTCTTTCATTCAGGTGCTAAACTATTAAAATAATAAAATAACTGTGGCTAGACTTTGTTTAATTTCTATCTCTTCTATGTCCTTTTTTTTAATCTAAAGTTTTTCAGTGCTAAATTTTTGGGAGGCATTTAATTAGCACATAATGGAAGTATTTTCCTTTTATAACACTCTCTACCCAAAGCCACTTTGTGATTCCTGGGCACTCTTGGAAATGGCATGTTGGGTCCTGCATTAGAAGGTACTTCCAGACTTCTTCCATTTTTAATCCCTTGGCATTTTCTCCATCAGGAATTCAATACCATTCAGCACAGGACAGACAAAAGAAATTGTTCATTGATGGTTTAGCATCCTGAGTCTTCCTTTAACAAAGCTTTTGAGGGCTTTTTGAAGTCCAACCTCTTTTACAGGAACCGTAATGGGATCTGATTGTCACATGATAATTTCAGCTGAAATTTTTAAATTGTGGAAGACCTAAATCTTGTATGATTTTGGGTATTTCATTTTTTTTCCCTATGGATGTCTGAGTGTGTCAAACTTGTATCATTTTGGAATTGGGAAGTCACCTTTGAAAATCTGTTTCTGGGTGATCTGGGACGAGAAACTGTCCTGCTAATTAGGACTCGTTTTCCTGGTGAAATTTTTGAGGTGAAAATTTACTGTGCTTCTCATTGTCTTCCAGCTGTGGTGATCCTGTCTTGTCTAATGTCTCTCTCCAGCCCCTTACCACAAATATCCCTCTATCCCCTGAAAAACATTGATCAGGAATAGGTGTTTGGAGTTTCCTCTCCAGCTGTGCAGAGCTCTAATAGCTGTTTTATTCAGACTGCATCTTCTTGCATTTCCTTTGCTGGTGCTGAATGGTGAATAACTTGTGAGAAAACCTTTCTTTTCAAAGAAAGCACCTTGGGAAAGTCATTTTTATTGCTGGGATTTTCAGAGGACCAGAGTGGTTTACACACATGAGCATGGGGGCTGATCCATGAATTGATTAATTGCCCTATCTCCCACTAAAACTGGCCACTTACACACTGTTACTTATTATTTTCAGAGCTGACTTGCAGCCCTGAACACTTTCAGCATGTTTTGGAAGTGCTAAAGAGATGGATTAGAGGTATATGAAGTATTATTATTATTATATATCCCACTTCTTTGTGGACACAAAGCCCAGCAAAACTTCCTTGAGGTTTGTAGACTGAATGAACATCAGTGGCCAGGCTGAATTATTTAAATGTCCTGGTGACAAATATATTCAAACACTTCTAGGATTCCCAAGATGAGTGTTTTCCACCTCTGTCTATATTATGCTTATTTGTTTTGGGCTCTCTTTTATATTAAACCCCCAATTTTTCTTAGCAATCATGAGTGCCAAGAAGAGGCAAAAGAATGGGGTCTAATCAGAAAATGAATTTTAAGACTCCACAATTTTATATGAAGGAAATTAAGGGCTGCAGAATGTTTAAATGAAGCTCATTGTTTTGGGTGACTCTAGTTAATGGATTTTTCCTGTCTGTGATTGGGAATACCCTTCTCTTACAGAACCAAGGAATTAGCAGGAATTGACATTGTGTCTCTTCCCACAGAACTGTATTATTTTTGCAAAAGCAATTTAATGAACCAAATAATAAGTTGAAGGAAAGCACTACTGCCAACTTTGAAGAGCCAAGGCTGGTTTTCCTGTAACTGTTTGGAAATTATTATCTTTGGCCCTTGGAAAACTCAACTCAGTTCCTTTTCTTTTTAAAGATCCTTTATGTTCATTCCTGTTTTGCAGGTGGTTGAATGGTTTTTAAGGTTATGGTATTCAGCATATGGAGACTGTTACAGGTTGTAGAATGATTATTGGACCTGTTTGACCAAGATTTTAATTCTGCACTTCTGTATAGTGATATGAAAGGAACACATATGAGTAATTTTTAGCCATTTGCCTCCTTTTTGTGTCCTTCCAGGTTCTAATTGACTGGATTAATGATGTGCTGGTGGAGGAGAGAATCATTGTCAAACAGCTCGAAGAGGACCTTTATGATGGGCAGGTGCTGCAGAAGCTGCTGGGTGAGTTCACACCAGACAGGGTGACCCCAGAAACTGGAAGGGGTCACCAAAGTTAATCCCTTCCAAAGCTGCAGGCAGCAGCAGTCTAAAAAAAAATCTATTATAAAGTCTAAAATCTAAAATTTTAAATTCATTTTAAATAATATTTACACGTTTGGGTAGTTGGTTTAGAAAATATTCAAAGGCATCTTGGCTAAAGAATGTTTCTCCCATTCATATTACTCAGATATTGATAAAAAGCTCTTACTTTAGGTTGATAAAACCAGTCAAAATGTTCCAAGTATTTGTGAGTTGATAAATCTGCAGATTTTTTCTGTTTGGGTCGAGTGCTTTTGTACTGCTGCTGCTTTAAGAAGAATATAAGGATAAGAATATAAGATAAATATAAATATTTATATATCTTCAGCTAGGTGGAATGTCCAGAAGAAACATACTTGGGAGCAGAAGTATTTCCATTATTGGAATTGTAGGTTTTGACAACTGAGACATTTCTGAAAGCATCTCTAGAGTTGAAGCCCATCCCATTCTGTGAAAACAGTTTTGGTGAAGTACATTTTTTGTTTTAAAGAGGGGAATGATATTTAATTGGAAATGTGTCCAACCAGTCCTGACCTCCTGGGGAGATGGTTTCTCCTCAGGGTGAGCAGAGATCAGCTGTTGCCATTGCTCTGATGGCTGGAGGACTCTTCTCCTCCTTCCTCAGCTCCCTTCTTTCCCTTTTTTAAAAAAAAATTCAACTCCTGTGTCTTTGGCAGGTGCAGAGGAGGGGAAGAATTACTTGTTTAGGACTTTGGTGACAAATAATTATATTACACAAACAGAATTGAAATGGTAGTCATGGAATTTTATATATTTTCCTGTATTCATTAATTTTATGGAAGTAATCAACCATATTATGACAATAACATGACAAGAAGTGCCAATTTACTTTTTTCAATTAGTTCCTCTAAATCATTACAAGTCTGTGGGTCTGAGGGGTTTATGACTCTTGAGGGTTTGAGGATGCAAAGTGTGCTTTAGCTTCGATTCATACCTTCAGCTAACCTGAAATCAAGCATAGCAAGCTCCAGTAAATGTTCACACAATGTTTCCCTTTTTTTTTGGTCCTAAATTAGCTTCTTGTTAAGAAAGTCCATTAAACCTTGCAGATTCCTTGTGTTGTGCCAAATGCTTTTCAGCAGTGAAAGAAATTGGGAGGTACAATTAATATTATTACTACACTTGATGCCTTGCTGAAAGTTGTTACATATTTTGACACCTGATTGATGAGCATGTTCAGCCAGACTCTACTTTGTCACGTTTTTACTGGAATGGACACGCTTTGATGAAAGTTTTACTTTCAGCTGTTTTTCTTTCTGAGGGGAATAATTCTCTTTGAAAACCTGTGGCAGAGTCCAGCCCTGCCCAGGGGTCTGTGCTTGTTATTTCCACCCAGGACCTTGTTTAATCTGCTTTTGCCTGTTCTCTTTGTATTTTGTTGGTTCTTTTCCAAATACAGAAAAGCTGGCTGACCGTAAACTGAACGTGGCAGAAGTGACCCAGTCGGAAATTGGGCAGAAGCAGAAGCTGCAGACAGTTTTGGAAGCTGTCCATGATCTGCTCCGGCCCCATGGCTGGACAATCAAGTGGAATGTTGACTGTAAGGACTCTCTTGTGTTTCCTCTCTCAGCTTCCCAGGCAAGGAGGGGATGACAATCAATAGGCTGATCACAATCAATAGGCTGATCACAATCTCTGGGATGCACTGTTATTAAAAATTATTTATTTGTGGTATGGATTGTAGGTGTTACCTCCCTCTGTGGCCTTTGTTAAGGACAGATGTTCATGTCTGTAGGATAATTGAAATAACTTGTCCAAGCCCTCTGTTCCAGCATGGCCTGTTACAGCCCAAAAGTGAGAGTGGAATTTGACAGGTCCCTTTGGCTCGGTGGTGGATGGGTTTCATCTCTCACAGACAGCAAAGCTCATGTTAACACCCTGGAAAGTGGTTTTCTCCAGTATCCTCCACTATAGTGACTTGATCAGAGAGGGGGCTGAAGGGTCTGGACTGGTAAATTGGACATATAGCTGGAAGGAAGGGTTGAATCTAGTCTTTGCTACCTGTAAAATTATATATGCCTTACTCACTTAGGAAAAAGGGGAAGGACAATAGAAAGAAAAAAGTCTGTGTTCACCAAAGACATTTTCACTGCCTTTTTTCCTAGAGCTGTTTGTTTAAAATGAGGCCTCAGTATTCTTTTATTTGCTTCGTTTTCCTTGTTGCCTGCAGCAATCCATGGCAAGAATCTGATTTCCATCCTTCACCTGCTGGTGGCTTTGGCCATGCATTTCCGAGCTCCCATTCGACTGCCCGAGCACGTGTCCGTGCAGGTGGTGGTTGTGAGGGTGAGTATGGAGAAACTCATTGCAACAATCCTCATTTAGCACTCAGATTTTGCACTGCTGGGCTGCTCCCATCCATTTCCCCCTATCTTTCCTCACTTAGAAAATTTGTGCCCCAGTTGTTTGTCTTGGGAGTTCAGTTTTGGGTTGCATGTGCTTAAATACGCTCCTGAGAACATCCCACCTTTGATATATTTGGGACCACCAGTTGCTCTTGCAGCAGCAAGGGGCAATGGGTACTGTGCCTGTAATTTCTGCCCCTTTAATAGAGTTTTTTGCCCTGCATAATTTCATAGAGAACCCATTGGGACACAAGCAATACAGAAAGGAGTTTCAGCATGTAGAGGCTCCCCGGGCTGGGAAACCTCTCACTGGTGTTGTTTTCCCCCAGTGACTTCATGTGCAGACTTAGACATGCTGTTTTCCTTGGCATGCCTCACAGCCTTGCATCATTCCTTTCACAGCCTTGTGTTTGTGTTAGCTTGCCTTAGATGTGGAGGAGAGGTCTGACCTGAGCAGCTCTGACTTCTCCCCTCCTGCCCCACATCCTGCTCTGGTTGTTCCCCTCTCTCCTGTGACACTCAGGGCTCATTTCCCAGGGCAGGCTCAGCCACTGGCAGCAGGCTCTGCAAGTGCCATTCCTTTCAAGAATAAAGAAGATAAAGTGATCTCAGGCTCTGTGTGGTTGCCACATGAGCCATCCCAAGGATGGTTGATTAGGCAAGAGCCTCATTTTGGTTTACTTTTAAATAATGACATTTTCCAGGCTGGCTGCCTGAATGCTCTAGAGGTGCAGGGTGGGATGTAAATGAGGAATTGATGGATACTCCCTGGCTCACGGTAAATGTGTGTATTATCTTGAAGAGGTGATTTTGAACTGCTTTAGTATTTGCATGTTAAAAACTGAGTTAATTATAAAGTAACATGGATGTAAATAGGAGACTAATTCCTTTTTAAATTTCTTTTGACTGTCTTGGAAGGATAAGGAGGAACATGTAAATAGAAGCTGGTTTCTCACACCCTGGTGCTAGAATATGTCCAGTGCAGTGAAATGGCTTCTGTAGCGGCTAAGTCAGAAAAAACCCTCTTTGGTAGAGAGGTAAAGGCTGGCAGAGCCTTCTTATTTAAAAAATCATTGCAATTTTTATGAATTTATCAATTTATTTATTATTGGAAAGTGTTTATCCACATCTCCACTGCTTGGTGGTGATTCTGCCCTTCTTTTAAAATCCTAGCATCTTGAGGTGACAGACTGAGACTTTCCTAAGGTGCTGTATTTCTTTTTTTTTAATTAAAAATAGTTGATATAGAATCTGAGAACCTACAAGCATTTTGGAGAGGACTTTGTTTTACCTTCCTTGCCAGGAAAAACCTTTCCCTATGTATCTGTCTTTCAGTTTCACAGAGAGCAACTACAAGACCAAACCAGCAGAAAATCACTTTTGTTCCTATTATTTATAATGGGCACCATGATGTGGCCCTTCCCAAGAGCAGAGTTCCTGCAGCCCAGTTACTTCCAAGCCTTTTTGAAATCCAACTCCAAAATTAGTTTTCTTGCTGTTTTTTGTGTGAAAGAGAAAACTCTGTAACCATGGCAATGCGTGCCCAAGTTACACAAGAAGTGTCCCAGCAAAACAAGGGTTTAAATGACCCTTCTAGTTAAAATCTTGTTAAAATGCTGTGGATAGCTACTCTAAGTGCTGAGTTAAGAGTCTAAGATGATTTAATACTGGTGTCCCTCAGCATATGCCTGTCATTCCAGCCTTCCCCAGTGAGGAAAGAAACTTTGTGGTTTCAGTGTGTGCTTCCAGTGAGAGCTGAAAACCCTGACGTTTTTTCTTCCAGCTGATTCTGCTGCCTGGTATTTGAAATGAACTGGCATGGTGAAAAAATTACTCTCATTCAGAAAACCAAAACAGTTCACAGAAATAAGTGTACAAATGGTCCTTGGGGCTCACTGTGTTGGTTATTTTTGCCAGGCCCAGGAATTGCTGCCTTTTGCACTTGGCTTCCCTCGTCCTAATCTGTCAGGTTGCAGCATGGACCACCTTGGTGCTGCTGGGAGAGCCGAGGTATCTTTGCAGTAATTCCCTGCAGACTGAAAGGTCAGAGGCAAGGCAGGATGAAGAATAAATGTGTGTGGTGCCAGTGGTGCAAGGAATCAAACTTTTATCTAGGAATGACATTTGCTTTCAGACTGCAAGGCCAGGGGTGCTGCCTCAGAGGGGCTCCACAGAAGGGCTGCCTTTTCCACCAGCTGGGGACTCAGTGTTGGCATCCATTCCTCCCTTCTGGAGGTGTCACTCCCTCCTCACTGCTTGCTGAGCTTTTGTTCACGGGCTGTAGCATCTTCTCCCTGGGCATGTGGTGCCTGGAAGGTCCAGAACCCTGTGCTAATGGAGCAGAGACGTGGTGGGGTGGGATGAAGTCAACACTGTTTAGTGTGCGAGGGAACGCTGCCCTGTGAGGAGTTTCCTCATTTTTCCATCCATGCTGTCATCCTGGCACCGTTCCCAGGGTGAGATATATAGATGATGACAGGGAAGTGGGGGCTGTGGGGATGTGGCCAGCCCAGGGCACAGAGCTGGGACAGCACAGCAAGGGGACACCCCTGCTCCCCCCGTGGGAAGGCAACTTTGCCTTCTCATGCTGAGGGCAGTAGTTCTCCTTTGCTGCTTTTTGGATTTCAATTTTGATTCCTTAGATTTCTTCTAGGGAAGGATGTGTTTCTCTCCAAAACTGTTCTCCTTAATAAGTTCCTTCTCGAGGTTCAGCCAGTGAAAATGATTGAGATGGAACATACAGAGCTTGTGCCCTGGGGGGTGGTTTCTCTCCTTACCTGAGCTATCAAGCTTTATTAACCCTGCCATAAGTCATCCTGCCAGAGCTGGTTCCTAGATGGCTGCTGAGATTGGAGTTCTTTGTGTCAGCTGTTTGAGGGTAGGGAGGGGAAGAAAGAAATCCCACCATTCAGGCATAAGGCTGTATCCTGTAGTTTGCAAAGGAACCCAGAGAGATGTTAAACCAGTTTGTCACTGGGGTAAAGGCACCTTCAGCCTCTGAGCTGTTTTGAAACCGATTCTCACCACGTGCTCACTCTCACTTGGGTAGGAGACTCCTTATTCACGCAGAAAATTATCCCATGGAGAGAAACCCCAATATCAGGGAAATGCTATTTGCTGTAAAATCGCTAGTTGAGCTTTCTGTGCTCTCTGCATTTGTTCCTGTCAGGTGTGTGCCTGCCCTAGGAGTGCCACCCTGGTGCCTGCAGAGCCCTGCCAGCACTGCCCTGTTATTTCAGCCCCACATCTCCCTGGACATCAGCCTGTCAGCTGTGTCCAGTTGTTGGCTGACCCCATGACACAAACAACTGCCCCTGGGAGATGGAGATGGGGCTCACAGACTCTCCTGGAGTTCTGTTCCAGGCACGATGCTGACTCTGCTCTCAGGAGGCCAATTGTCACTGAGTTGCTTGGCTGCAAATACAGGTGGATAATATGCATGTCCCAAACATGCCTTTGGCTGTCAGCCTGATAAATGCTGCTGTCCTGGGAGCAAGTCCTCCTCTGTCAGCTCTTTCACCTCTGCAGAGCCCCTTGGGAGCTTCTCCTCGACTAATTCCCAAATTTCTGACTCCTTGTTCCTTTCCAGAAGCGTGAAGGGCTCCTGCAGACCACGCATGTTTCGGAGGAGCTGACCACCACCACAGAGTAAGCACAAAGCACTTCAGTGTGCCTCTGGTGCCTGATGTGAGACCATTTATAAAGATTAAAGAGACATTTAATGTTCCCTCCCTATCCTTGCTAAATGAACAAAAGCCCTTAATGTGGTGCTTTTTTAACTATATGGAAATTACTCTGTCTCTGGAAATACTTTAGAAAGCAGAAGTGTCCTCTGCAAGAAGCTTTTAATGGAAAGTGGCCTTTGAGAGCCTTTTTTCCCCTCTGCCTTCTGGAGGCATCTATATCTATATCTATATCTATATCTATATCTATATCTATATCTATATCTATATCTATATCTATATCTATATCTATCTATATGATTTCTGCCTAGTGCTGTTTTCTCTCCCAAGTGAAGGGCTCATGTAGTTATTCTGGGGAAGAATTAGTTGGACAAAAGGCAGTTCTTTGACATATCTCTCAAAACTGGAGTGATACCCCATGAAAACAGTAAGGATGTTTGAAGAGGGAGTCACTTCAGTTTTGAGAGGTATGCCAGAGATCTCTCTTTTCAGTAGTACCTCAGGACTAGAGCTCAGCAAAACCAAACTGAATAAATAAACTCCTTCCCTCTCCAGTTATAGCAACAGATTATTTATGTTTTTACAGTCCCTTCTGTAAGGAGAAGGCCAGGCATGCGTTTTGGCTGCAAATAAAAGCTGAGATTTTCCCTCACGTGGCCTGAAGGCAACTCATCTAAGAGGGGCTTCCAGGAGCCCCCTGAGTTTGTCAGTGCATTGGCTCCCTGTGGGGTTGGCTCAGCTTCCCCTGGCTTTGAAGAGGAATGAAGAACCATGTGGCTGAGCTCAGTGGGGAACATCTTTCGGATGGAAACGCTCAACAATGAGATCATAACATCTCTCTGTGGACATTAAAGGTCTCACAGTGGGTTTTTTTGTAGGAGCAGAGCTCTGCCTCAGGTCTGTGGGCCAGAATTCCTCCCCTCACTCCCCTGCTCTTGAACAATGCAGTTGGCTCGTCCTCCCCTTCAGATGTGGTTTGTGAGATGTGATCTGCAGGCTGGGGCTTGGCCAACCCTTTAGCAAGATGTTTACAGATTTGCATGTGTGTTTATACATATATTTTATGAGGCTATTTAATATTAAACAGTATCAAGAGGTTTACTCTTTAATGTGTTGCATACCCAGCTACAAGAATAGCTGTGGGAAATGCAGGGCTCAGCAAAATGCAGCATTCACTGAATACTTTCAGATTCCTCTGTGCCAATCAGGGCCTGACTCGCAGCTGATAAACATCTGCATTTGTCTGCTGATGTCACTGCCTATGGGTAATGGCTCATACTTGGCAGGTTTATTTACATAAATATCCACACAGGATCCGTGTTTTCTTTCTTCAGAGAAAACAGGTTAAAGCAGGAGAGAGAATTTTGCTTCTTCTAAGCTTTGTGGTTTAGTGACCAGTGCCTATATTTGTGAAAAATATACACAGAAGTACATTTATTCATTCACCCTCCATCCTAAAAGCTTTTATGGGTAAGAAATCGTAATGATGTGTAAAATATAATGAGGTGTAAAGTATAATTATGCATTTCCATAATTTGAAGTGTCTCTCCCTGGCATCAGTGGTGTTCTGCTGGGGACATTCCTGCAGCACGCTGGGTCTGGTGTGGGACATTGCTCAGCCTCCTGACTTTGTAGGAGTGGTTGGCCCTCTGGAAAAGCGGGAAAAATCCTGCAGGAAAAGCCCAGTTAAGCTCATGGTCTTGTCTTTTCAAAGTGATCACTCATGAACTAACCTATTGTTTTTCAACGCTCTAACTTGCAGGATGATGATGGGAAGATTTGGTAAGTAAGAAAGTTGACTCTGAGGGGGGTTTTTATTATTATTATTATTATTATTATTATTATTATTATTTTATTTGTATCAGGCACAGAAATCCAGTCTGGTTTCTTTCAGCAGCTCAAGACAGTGGGTTGAGCAACTCCATGGGTTGGGATGTGTTGTGGGGGCAGGTTCTGTCACTCCACACTGATGTGGAGAATGGGTAGAACCAGGTCCTGCAGGATATTGTTTGTGCTCTGTGCAGGAGTTTGGTTGAATTTGTTGAGTAATGAATAGCAGCTCCTCATTACAAGAAAGACACAGAGGTCAGGAGTACCATCCTACCTCCTCTGCACTCACGAGAATTTAGAGTTTAGGCCTTACCAACTGTAGGTCTGGTTTTCTAAACAAAAACTGGGATTTTTTGATGTTGCTGCCAAGAGATTTCACTTTTCGTGTGTAGTTTTTTTAGTGGCATTAAGTCACTTCTCACCTAAGAGATGTGGACTCATGTAAAGGACTCTGTGTGATGAAAAATAAGTCATTAATTTTCTTCATTCACCTGTTCTAATCTGTGAACTCTTATCAGAGTATCTACATTAATTATTAATAAGGCCCTTGGAAAATAATCTCAGGGGCTAAATAACGTATCTTCAGATACCAAAGAAATTTGCATAATAAATATGGTCATTTATTTAACAGTAGAAAACTATTAAAATGTGTTCTATAAATAAAAAGAAATTGATCTTGGAAAAGCTGCTCAAAACTGTTGAAACTGTAGATGGGGTTAGATATTGTTTTACCATGTTTGGAAGGTATAAACACAGTTTAAATCTTCGTGCTGGGCTTTGCTCTTCGTACACTGTTCAGCTGAGCTCAGTTTTAGGCTTTACTAAATTCAAGGGTCCTACCAGTAATTTTATATTAACCAGATTAATATCTGACTTTGACTCTGATGCAACCATAGCTATTGTTTAAGTTAGGATTGGGGCATAGGCCAAATTTGTGATTAATTTTAATTTTTCTTTCACTTCCATGTTTTCTGTACCAATTGTGATGGCAAAAGAAAGGAGAATGAGTGAATGATTGGTTTATTTCAGTTACGTCTAAAATTCCCAGGGTGGTTTGTTCTGGCATTTAGCTAAACACTAAAACAAGGTGGTAACTTTTAGCTTGGGTCTCTGTTACGTGGCTTTCTGAGAAAAACCTTAAAGTTTTGGACATATAACCTGTTTCCCATACTTGGCTGTTGGAGCTGTGTTGATTTTAATCTTTTTCCCCCTAAAACCAGAGCGTGATGCCTTCGACACGCTTTTTGATCACGCCCCAGACAAACTCAGCGTAGTCAAAAAGGTAAAAAATGAAAGTCCAGCTTGGTTTTCCACACTGTTTTTTTGTTGAAAGATATTCAGAACCATCCAGCAAGTAACAGAATCTGGAGTAGTGAAAAGTTATCCCCAAAAGTCACTGTTTCAAAGCCAGGTGATTTTTCCCACAGCACCCTGAAATGGGATTCACCCATAAAGAAGTTTGCTAGATGGAAAGCTTTGATAGAAGAGTTGCTATTCCACTTAGCACAAATTCATGTTGGTCCCCTGGTTTGTCCTCCAGGACTGAGCAGCATCTCAGCACACCCATCCAGACTTGGTTTTGTCATGGCCCTTGGAGTTAGACAGGGCAGAGGGGTAATGTAGCTGTTTATCTCTCCCTGCCAGCTCTTGCTTTTGGGAAGACATAAGGAGGAACCGCTCCATTTGTTCCATCAGATAGTTCCAGCATGGCTGTTTCAGCTATTTATTAGACCAGCACTATGCAAAGATCAGTAAATTGTCTCTTCCCTTTGTATGACATAGGGGATGTGTGCATTTACAACAATGCTTTGAAGTCTCTGGAGGATTTTATCTTTCCACTCCAAAATGCCTTCTAGAAAAGTGGTTTTAAATTGATAGAGAGCCAAGTTAACTCTGTAAAGTGTTACCCCCCAGCTTTGTGTCCCTTTGGAAGATCTCTGTGCTTCAAGGCATCACACATAACTGGCTTGTAGCAGCAGGATGTTGCACGTGGAATAGAAATCCCAGACTTGGCTTACATCCCCACTGTAGTTTGCTCATTGATCTGCACTTGGCATCTTCCCTGGGCTCTCAGTGCTGCTCATGCCTTGCCCCCAGGTCGTGGATCTTCTCCAGGAACATGAAAATATTAGGGAGGGCAGTAAATGCACCTCCTTGCTTCATTTCCAAGCGCTGATGTCATCTCAGCTTTTTTTCTGACATGAGGTTTGCTTTGTGTGCTAAGAAAGGCAATAGTAAGAGCACCATCTGGTGAGTTCTGGCACACGGTGCAACAAAAATGACTCTGACAGGCTTGTTTTCAGTTCTATGTACTTATTGGTGCAAAAGCAAACAGCACAGCCCTGTATTTATCAGCCTTTAAAAATGTATTAAAGGAAATGTTAACCCTTTCACACAGGCACTGAATTTGGTGTCTAACTCACTGCTCCTGGCATTTTCTTTGACAGTCTCTGATCACCTTTGTGAACAAACACTTGAATAAACTGAATTTGGAAGTGACAGAGTTGGAAACGCAGGTAGGAGGCTCTGTGTTTTTGTGTGTCATCTCTGTGAATTGCAAATCTAGGCACTCACTCCATGAAACCTTGTTAAGGATCTGTTTCTCTTTGGGCGTGTGAGTGGATGGGATCGGGGTTCTGCCTTTGGAGTAGCAATGACGTGTTTGGAAAGCTCGAGGAAGTGTGAATTTCAGTGTCAGAGTGATAGTTCTCACTTGAAAGATAAAATTAAGCAATTTCCAGGCATGGGCTTGGCTAAGCAAAGCAGATCTCTGCAGAGTTCACTGAACTGTGGAGAGTTGGTTATCTTATTGTCTCAGCTAAAAAGCCATTTTATAGCTGTGCTGACATAAGTGGGTGACTGGATCGGATCTGTCACCACAAATGGTTGCTTGATGCCTTGAAGGTACCCAGCAATTTATTTTGGAAAAGATTGGAGGATGTCAGGACCACAAGTGAGAAGTCTCTTAGAAATACCACTGACCCCCTCTTAGCCACTGAGTAATCATCCTGTCTGGTAGGAACACTGAGTAGCATTGCCAAAGTATGTAGGATTTTGTTTAGTATTTGCTGAAACTGTAAACAGTCTGTTCTGACTTGGGGAAAAATTATTTTAGGAAGTTAAACTCCCTACCTGTGACTGGGAGGACTTAATTTCAAGTTCTGATGAAGGGCAAAGCTTTGAATGTCCAACACACACGATTTAAGAGGGGTTGTGGTTGAAATGACCAGGTACTGTAGTAGTAGGACTGGAGTGATTAATGTGCAAACATCTTTCCCAGGAAGTTGGTTTTGTTTTTTCCCTTAAATAAAAAAAAGCTTTCTTAAATACTGCAGAGAAGTTGGCAAGATTCCTCCAACAAATAAAATGAATGTGAGGAAAGCAAGAACAGCCAGACAGACATACTGTAACCCCATCCCAAAGCATTCAGTAGCTGAGCAAATAGGTAACTGGCTGAAGATAGGGAAGATCTTTTTTCAGTCCCTGCCTATTCAGACCAAATACTCTGCATAGCTAAGAAGTACATATTATAGGTCACTCCCAGGTGAATTACTTTCAATTTCTTCTGCTCTGAGCTATTTTTCTGTATGTAAGTAATTAAAATAGTCACTGGCACATGATCTTGCAGGGGTTAATGCTGTAACAATTGCTGATGGGCTTCCTTGTTTTGCTCAGGAAATGAGAGTAGGGGAAATTGTGCTACCAGATGTAGGGAGAAAGCCTCCTGTGGCTTTTGCCTTTTCTTCAGAGGACAGACAAGAGAGCAGCTCTCTCAACAGGCTCTTGAGAAATTAAAACTGATTTCTCGTGCTCAGCTGCACTGGTGAGTGCAGCCTGGACAGGTGAATCCAGGCCTGGGCCAAAGCCCTAAATGCTTGTTATGCTTTCTGTCAATTCCTTGCTAGGACTGAAAGGATCCCTTGGTGACTCCTGAACCATCTCACACCTCTGTGCTAGCAAAACACAGCGTAGAAATCAAAATACACAGTTTGGGCCCAGCATCCTTTGTTCTCCTTGTTCCTGAATGCTTATTTACAGATTCTTTCTCCTAGGAATGTCATCAGTATTTCCCTTTAGTTTGCAGATGGTGTTTACCTGGTTTTGCTCATGGGTCTCCTTGAAGACTACTTTGTACCACTTCACAACTTCTACTTAACACCTGAAAGTTTTGATCAGAAGGTGGGTACAAACTCCAGGTCGTGTTCTTTTTATTTTCTCCGCCAAGCATAGAGAATAAGGCATTCTAAAAATTCTGATTAAAAGCTTTTAATGCCTGTATAACCCTGAGATTCTAACCCCTCTCCCTCTTTCAGGTCCATAATGTTTCCTTTGCTTTTGAGCTGATGCAGGATGGAGGACTGAAGAAACCAAAGGCTCGCCCTGAAGGTGAGGACGTGCTTTAAACTGTGTATAAAGACATAAGAGCAGGTGCATTCCAAAGGCAGCTCCACTGGAAGACAGGAGCTGTAATACCACAGAGTGGGGCTGTAAATGGGCCCCTGGACAGGTTCCCAAAGGATTCCTTGCCTGTGTCTGGGCTGTATCCTTGCCTGTGTTTCTTGTCTGCAATAGATGCACTGGGGTGGCCAAGCCTGGCTTTAGTGAATCATTCAAGAGCTGCTCAGTTCTGTATTATAAATTCAGATGGTGTTCTCCAGAACAGTCCAAGCAGAAAGCTTTTCATGGTCTAATTCTCATAATTCTTAGTTTGGACTCCTGTGATCAGATTTCAGTGACAGATAACTGAAAGGCTTTTGAGGTTTTTCTCTTTTAGGAGAACCAGGAGCAAATGATCTTCTTGATTTAGGTGGAATTGGGAGTCAGAACTGAAATGTGTAAAAACTGAGTTTTCCCTTTAAAGTCTTTGAACTTGAAATTAATTAATGATGAGGTCTGCATTGTTGCTTGCACTAGGGATAAAAACAGGAATTAAAACTTTATGACTGCTAAATGAGCGATTTTTATTCCTGGTGTTACAAACTGTGTCTGTGTTAGAAGCTTCCTCAGAACAAAGGAAAGGGAGAAGCCCCCCAGAAATGTTTGCTCTGACTTAAAGTGAGGCAAAGTGGTGGTAGTAAATACATTAACAAATAATGGAGCTGGTTATAGTGGGGGGGAAAAAAGCAAAAGACAATGTTAAATGCCTGTATGTCCTGTCAGTACTGCTTTAAATTTGGGGATGAAAAGTGGCCCTGAAGAATGTTGTGAAACAAGACACTGACTTGGGAAAGTAAAGGAGTGTTCTGAGTATTGGAGCTGAGTCAGTGGGTGTGTGAAGAGGACAGGGAGGCTGGAGAAATAGGGATGCACCATCAGGAATGGCAGTTTGGTGAGGGGAAGGGTCAAGGAGGTTGCAGCAGGAGACAGGTAAGCTAGACAAGCCTGTTTTGAGACAGAGGAAATGTTAAAAACCTAGGAGAAGAATGACCTAGTTGAAAGCTTGTCCTTTTTTTGTTTTGTTTTCACCATTTGATCTGACAGAGGAGTTTACCTTCCCATAAAGCTTAGATCCTTACACTATAATGACTGATAGAACACTATGACATATATATGTGTTTTTTGTTTGCTCAGGAAAAGGTGTGTAGATTCAGTAAGCAGCAGAATATGTTTAAGTGATTCAATGATTGAAAATTTAATTATCAATAGAAGCTAGAGCACTAGATTAGCTCACAGAACATTCCTTTCTGCTGCTGCAGGGTGTTGAGTCTTCTGTGTTTTCCTTCCCCTTGTGTGTGTGTCCCCATTCCTGGCAGCAGTGGTTCCCAGCTGCTGGAGTGAGAGTGCTCCTGGGGTGTCTGTGTGGCTGGAAAATTCCTGTCAAAGGGAGTGTTGCTCATGAAATACTGCTCCTGTGGAGAGGACAGTAACATCTTGGGTATGGCTTGTCACCACAGTGTCACTGAATCCTCTGTAAGGTCTTGACAGTCAGTACTGCCACGGAATTTGTGTTCCATAAAACCATAATTCACTTTGGCAGAGACTGGGAGGCTCTGCAAAATATGTTGTGTATATTTGCTTTGTTAATGCCATGCTGATCCATTGCTTGTTCCTCAATAGCCTGGAAAACCTTCAGGTGAATCCATGTCCTTTGGCATGAACTGGGTGGTAGATGCCTCTTGAACTGGGATCACAGGATTGTTAAGGCTGGAAAAGAGCTCTGAGTTCCTGGAGTCCAACCATTTACCCAGCACTGCTGTGTTCACCTCTAACCCATGTCCCCAAGTGCCATCTGTGCTTGTCTTTACACACCTCAGGGATGGGGACTCCCCCACTTCCCTGGGCAGCTGTGCCAGGGCTTGGCCAACTGTTCTGCTCAGGAACTTCTCCCTCTTATCCAATCTAAACCTTTCCTGTTGCAACTTGAGGCTGTTTCTTCTGGTCCTGTTGCCTGTTCCTTGGGAGAAGAGACTGACCCCCTCCTGGAGCTGCAGAGCCAGAAGGTCCCCCCTGGGCAGGGGACAGTCCCTGCCCTGCTCCTGCTGCCACTATTGCTGATCCAGCCCAGGTGCCCTTGGTCTTCTTGCCCACCTGGCCAACCAGCCTGTTTAATCAGTTCTAGTATTTATTGTTCAATGTTGTCTAGAGCAAAACATAATTTTTATTTCTGTAGCCTGTGCTTTCTGCAGTCCTGGCAGGAAAGAGGTCTGGTTAAATATTTCTGTGTGTCTTGGTGCAGGTGTAAATAAAAACAAGAATACAGACATCATCTCCCCAGTCTCTGTTCTTCCAACCCCTGCTCCTGCTGCCACTATTGCACCTGATGCTGAATTATTGCAGCAGAAGTGTGTTCTGGTGGATTCATTTATTTAACCTCTAATGAGGTTGTTAAGGAGTGTGAAAGTTTTAAATTAATGGAATATTTTAAGCTGGTTTTATGATTTGTGGCCATTTTCAGTTAACATTTTATTAGTTGTTGTTGGTAATGTTATGGCTGTGCATGTTTTATCTTAAAATAAGAAACAGGGGGCTGAGAATATGCTTATTTTGGGGAATGCCTGTTAGACACTGCTCAATAAGGAACACCGTAATCACCCACATAGGGAGGATGCATCTCATACTCTTTGCTCTTTAAGGCAGCAAAAAAAATCATAGCAAGGTCTGAAAGTTAGGAAAATGGCAAACTAGTGTTACAATAGTGAAGGTAATTAATCTTCACTCTGCATTGTCAAGGAAGGGAGGTGGAATTTGCACTGGAAGAATGTCTAAAAAGAAAAAGAAGATAAGAAAACATGGAATGTGTTCTTTTCTATGGCTACATTTACATTTTAAATCCATCTCTGAGGGAACTGTGGTTTGGTACCTTGTGAGGGTTGTAACTACTTGTTCACTCCTTGCATGGCTGGTGGTGTTTCCCAAAGCCTTTATCCCAGGGCTCTGATGGAAGCAGCTTTTTCTGCAGCCAGTTTTGGAGGGGAAGGGAATTACCTTTCTTCTGTTTCCCAGAGCAGTTCCCTGGGACTGGATGATCCCGAGGGAAGCACATCATTTGGGATATTTAAAAGGCTTGACTTGGGAAGAACAGAACCCTCAGGGGTTTTTATTGCTGATTCCACCAGCTCAGAGACATGGGGACTTTTGTTCCTGTTAGGAAAATGAGGGAAAACAAAATGTGGATTAAGGATTTTTCCTTTTCTTCCGCAGATGTTGTCAACTTGGACCTGAAGTCTACCCTGAGGGTTCTGTACAACCTGTTCACCAAGTACAAGAATATTGAATGATCCTGGAAGCTGCTGAGGCCTCTCCATCCTCCAACCTCCTTAGGAAATGACAAAAAACACGCCCTCTGCACGCTCCCGTTGTGCCTTATGCTAGACTTCCTGCATTCTTTCTGCAGTTGGTGTGGCCTGTCTGTAGTGTTTGTATGGCAATTCCACTAAAAATAGTGCATGTGTATTCTCTAGGTCACTTGAAGATGTGTAGCTTTTCACACTTTTACCAGAAGATACTGTTGGATCTGTTGTTAGTTATAACCTCCAAGTGTTCTTTTGAGAAAGGAAATATACCACTAACTACTTTCATCAGCAGGGAGAACACCAGACCTTCCTCATGGCTGGAGACTCTTTGATTCTACACTAGACTTTTTTTGTCCACTCCTTGGTTACAGCTGGCATTTGATGATTTTCCAGGCTGAAGGGTTAGCAATAGAAAATCAGCATTGGGGTTTATTTAGAAGCTGAGCCTTTTCTGTTAAATAAGGTTTTGTGTGTTCTTGTGGGTGGGTTGGGCTGAAGGGAATTACAGGCACCATCTGAAGCTGATGGCAAAAGCCTCAGTTTTTGTGTTCACCTCATTCTACTCAGTGTTATTTCCATTACAGTGTTTATGCAGGATAAGTCTTGCAGTGGGATGACCAACTAATCTTTTGATGTCTGTTTTTATTTCATCTCTTTTCTAGGAGAAATTTGGTTGCTGGAGCCACTGTTACCCACTAAGTTTCAGTCAGGCCAGTCAGGAGCTGGTCAAACAGGCACAGGCTGGATTAGTGCATTTTGCCCCCAAGTCCTTTCTGAAATAATGAGCTTGGCAGTTTAAAAGCTGATTCTTCACTTCATGTAGCTGAGTTAAAGGGTCAGATTGCCCCTGTTGAAGTTGTTGGCAGCTGTAGGTTCTGGGGGTCAGGCATTTATAAACAGACAGGTTTGCTCTGCTCCATGAGCTCACATCAGTCCTGTTATGAGTAAGTGTATTCTTCCCCTGGAAATGGATTTCTTACACCAAACATTGTTTACCCTGGAACTCAGGTTCAAAAGGAAACATGGTATAATTTTACAATTGGAGCTTTCTCCTTCCTTCCTTAAACATTTTTTTTTCGTCTCAAAGGGAGAGAAATGGGCTTATACTATTTTGTTTCGTATTGCTTTAGTATTTGAATTATTTGGGTCACCTCCCTTCACACCTCTAAGACAAAGATGGAAGGAAGTTGCCCTTTCTTTGCATGAAAAATTCAGGTCTCATCTGCTCTGTGAGGTTCTCTGGGGAATCACTGCTAGCCCGTGCTTTAGGAAGGACTTGGCCTCTCACTGTTTATACAGAGCCTAGAAAAGTTGGACTTGGAGTTCAGCTGGGGCCACTAAACTCTACAAACCCAGCAGTTATTACAGAGACTTACAGAGGTGCTAAAGGCTTGGTGGGTCAGCTGTCCTGGCAAGTTAAAGAAATTGGTCTAAATAAGGGGATCATGAGGCTCTCAAACTTCTAGTTTAAGCCAGTGTTATCTGTGGGAAACAAGTCTGTTAAAGAGTTGTCATTCCACCCACCTCCCTTCAGGTGAGCTGGAAGGGCTAACACTGTTTATATTCTCTGAGCTGCTGGGAAACACCTCCAGAGAGCCTAGGTTTTGAAATTGCAAGCGATATTAACATCAAAACCAAACAGAAAATAACAAGAAGAGCATGATAAGAGCGATTTGGCTTTGGGGGATGATTATTTCTGAGATGGCATCATACAGCTGGCTTCTTCATGGCCTGTGAGCAGATGTGAACATGCTGGCAGGTTTTAAGAGGCTGTTTTGTTCAATTATGTTGCTGGTAACTCTGCAGAAACCTGAGTCCCTGTGCTGCAACCTGAGGCATTCCTTATATGAATATCCCTGTCAGCCAGCACTGCATCCTTATGTTACTATCCCAGATGCCCCGAGCAAGTTTGGAGCAGGTGTCATACCACTTTCTGGTAGGTTTTTAAGTCCATTTGTAAATGTTGCACAGGGGAAATACTCATTCCTTGGCTCCTTGCTGTCTGGCCATGGCCAGCTCACAGTTCCTGTGGACACTCTATTTTATTGTTAACAGGATTGTGAGCAGGGTAGATGTAAGCACTGGAGCTTAAATCATCCCAATCAGTCCAGTTTTCAGGAAGAGCAGAGTAGGTAAAGTTCCCTGAACACCAGCTTTTGTCATGCCTTTCTGTCTCACATGTGATGCTTCTTTTCCTCTCAAGTCAGTGTTAAGAATGTTATTCACCATCTCCTCATGTTACTGGGGTTTTACTGCTGTTCCCTGGGTACCAGTGGGGTAGATCTCAGTCCTGTTGAGATCAGTGCTGGATGCTCTGCAGCACTAAAGCTTCCACATTTGGAAGTACTTAATGATTGTCTGTCTTTTCCAGTCTATGCAACTTTTAGGTGCATCTACTGGACATCCTCAGTTCCACTGAGCTCTGTTACCACAGGAGGAGCTCAGATGCTCCTCAGTTGCATTTTGGTTTTCAGGATGAAAAACCAAAAGTGGCAGCCTTTTTTTTTTTTTTAATCAGCTTAAACCTTCTCTTTTACCCCTCTTCCCTGTACCCCAGTGCTTTCAGTATTAATGTATTTTTTAAGAATCTTTTTTACTGGTTTTAACAGTGTTTACTCTGGATTTCTAACTACTAAAAGCCAGCCTTGCAGATAAAATTCTGGACTTGTCACATGCTGGAGACATCCAGCTTAGTGGTAAGAGTTGTGTACTGTAAGCAAGTTACAATGCAATGCTATGTTTGCTAAAATTCACAGCAGGAGTGTTATGCATGGTTTGTGACAGTTGTACTATTTATTCAAATAAACAAATAATGGTCACTATGTTTTCTGTATGTTTTATTTTTGCCAATTGGTCCAGTCTGTGGGAAGAACTTTTTAATGGTGAGTTTCAGCTGCCTCCATCAAGAAGTGTCTTAGGCTGGTCTATGCATGCCTAGAAAAGCAGTGATCTCTGTGTCTGGCCCTGGTGCAGGTGATGAGATGGCATGGGCAGGCACAAATAACCTCTTCTGTAGTTTTCTTGAGCCTTTTTTTTTTCCTTTTTAATATTGCTCAGCTGCTGGACCTGATCAACTTGTTTACCTTTGTCCTTCCACAAGAGAAAAGTGACTGATTTACACTTTCTGATCCCATTGGACAACTTGAGACCCAGTTCTTGCACATCAGCACAGGAGGAAATTCTGGCATGCCAAAGCCAGGACTATTTGTGCCTACAGAGCTCTTGGGAAGCTCAGGGAAGTCTGGAGTGACACTGAAAATGTCTGTGTGCTTCCCTTTGCTCTGTATGGAGCATGGAGTGGCTCTCTGATCCAGGAGAGGCAGGGAAATGCATTATCAGAAGTTGTTGTTGGTGGTGGGATTGCTGTTGATGCCTTGCATTGTTCTTCAGTGGCTATTTTTATGTGTGGGGTGGGTGTGTGTGAGATGCGCTTTGGGGATGTACAGAAGGACTCGGGGTGGGGGCAGCTGGGCATGAAATCAGGTGCAGCTCTGGTCCAGAAGTTGCCAGTGCTGTTCTACAGGAGACTGGATGACCTATGTGCTCGAGGCAGCATCACTTTCTGGAGGAAAATAGGTGCTTGTCCATCAAGTGTCTTCCATACTTGGTCTTTTAGCACTGACACTCTAGACTGTGAATGAGGCTTTCAGGAAAAAGTCCTTTGTGTTGCCAGTTGAAGTAGGGAGAGACCTGGGAATTACAGATGGATTTCCCAGCAGTGAATTCTTCCTGCTCTCTCTGCCTGCTGTATGGAACTGGTTATGTCCAAAATTCCCAATAGCATCTCCAGTGATCCCTTCTTTTTGTTTTTCACTTACTGCATGTTTAAACTGCAGAATGCACTACTGAATAGGGAAGAAGATACTCTTGGCCTTTGCTGATTTGTTGTATTGTGCTCATCTGCCTAGAAAGAGTTTTTGCCCTTTGATTCAGGATTTTGAGTGAAGTTCTCACAAAGAATTCATGGCAGCTGGAAACCTGTTTATCCCATTTTGTCCCTTCTTGCCTTAGGAGTGGAGCTAAAGATGGGAGTCAGTCCCTTAACAGTGTTAAACCAGACCAGCTTAATTGGTGTGGCTGGCTGCTGTCTCATTTTGGGGGGTCATGGAGGGCTGCAGAGCTGCTGGGAGAGTTCACAAATGTAACTGGAACCTGCAGGAAATGTCCAGGGAGAGTGGTTGCTGCAGGAAACCTTTCAATCAGTGATGGAGAAGGGGAGGAAGAGCAGCAGCACTGCCTAGTGGAGATCACTCTGGTCTCAGATGAGCCCTGACATGGCTAAACAGCTCTCTAGGGACAAATAAGTTCAACTTCTGCCTGGATTTCTCCTTCCACCACGTAGGTAGAGCGATGCTGCTCTGCTTTACAACACAATGCAAGGACCACAAGTGTGTAATGGGTAATAAGGGCAAAAACATATAATTTGCTAATCAAATTAAAACTTGTGAAAGTTTTCTTAAAGAGTGCGAAGTATTATACCTGTGACATGTTAAATCACAGTGTTATGTACGTTGTGCTGGTTGTGGGTTTTAGACTGTATTGATAAAGGGAGGATTCACTGTCTTCATCTTTGAAGCACCTAGCAGCTCCTAACAACACCTAACACAGAGGGAGAGGACAAAGTGAAACCAAAAAAGAACTGCTTCTAGTAGCAAGACAGAGTTAATTGGAAGATTCAAATGAAAGAGGGAACGGGGTAGATTTTAATTGCAGAACAGAGGGTATAAAAGGGGACTGTAGATCCATTAAGGGGTGGCCCGTGCAGAGCAGGAGTCTCTCCGGGTACCCAGCGCGCTGTTTTGCTCATTTTCCTTTAATTTTACTTTATTAATAAAGTTCAATATTCCAAATTTTCAAGATTATGGTCTTTTGCCTATAACAAGTGCAAGGTGCAATGCAGCGTGATCTTGTCTCTTCTTGCCTGGTTTATGGTTCCCTGCAAAGAAAAAGCTCCGTGCAGGAGCACTGACGTCTGTGTGATGCTGCCTGGTGTTCCAGGAGCTGCATGTTTCCTGCATTTGTGCTGCTGTTTATTTTGGTGTGCAGCAGGGCCCAGGCACACAAGGCAGGGAGGGTCCGGATGCGGCGAGGTTTCGCTTCTGGGAGCCTCTTCCCCTCGCACAGCCCTGCTCTCAGCCTGGGCTTGGGCCCCTCGCCCCACAAATCCCACCCTGCCCCACTGAGAAGGTCTGGGAAGAGCTGCTGGAAAGGGTAAGTTTGGGGAAAGCGACTCCTATCTTGACTTTATAAGGCTTTGTGTCCACATGGGCTTCTCTTGCTAAGAGAATATCTGATGCTGAAGGGCAAAAAATGGCTCCTGAAAGGTCTGGCACTAAATAGGGAAGTAAAAGTGAGTTTTAAACTCAGTGCAAAATGCACATTCTCTTATTTTTATTTTTTTTCTTATCTATTTTTTTTAATTATGGTTTTCTGGTCACATTCCCACTTGGTTTTTGTCCCTTTCTTTGTGGGATCTAGACAGGCGTTCCTAGGAAACTGAGCTAATGCAGGGTAGGGCTTTTGTCTTTTCAAACAGGAGATAAAGCAGCTGAAACACTTTGGTACCATTGGTGAGTGCTCTGTGTACATCCTACAGGTAGTTTGGGAGCCAGAGACCACCACTCATTAATGCTTTAACTCGGGGATATCTGAGAGCCAGACCCTGTGAACGACTCCCAGAGGAAAAGTGAGCTGCTCTGACCCAACTGGAGAATTAATTGTTTATCTGTAATTGTGCTTTGTGGGTTGTGCAATAACCTCCTTCTCGACCTGAGAAAATTTCTCTTGCAGTTCATATTCACAGTCAGTAATGAAACCTCAATTTTATTTAAAAGTGTCATCATGAAATGCCTCTGCAATGAGTTATTTGAGCAGTTGTCTCTTACAATGATCTCTTCACCAACGTGAAACACAATGCTGGCTCTGCAGATAAGTGATGGGCTTGGGGGTGGGAGGGTGTTGCTACTTAGAAATAAGATCTAATAGATCTAATAGTTCCATTTAAAGTGTCAGCTTGGTCAAAAAAGCAAACAGTGTCAGGAATTTGGAGGAGAGGGGCAGAGAGCACTGTGAATGCTGCTGGACACTTCTAAATCTGGGCAGATTGGGTTCCTGGCACTTCAAAAAGGCTGTGATAGCGCTGGAGGAAGCTCAGAAAAGGGTAACCAGGATGATCAAAGGCACTGCCAAATGGTTTCCCAGTGAAGGGTGACTAAAATGTAGGCTGTGCTTTCTCAGTTCTGCAGCTGCTGGGTGGTGTGAGGGACACCTCTTCAATGGGAAACTCATGGGGACTAGATATATTGGCAGCTTCTGATGACCAGGACCCCAGTTTTGACTGAGGAAGGCTGAGCTGCAGCCTGCTGAAGTGGTTTTTAGGGATGTATCTGCACATCCTTGCTCTGCTTGTGATTTTTGGGCTCCTTTCCCCCCCTTCCCCAAGTTTCTGGTCCTGGGTGCTGTAAGGACTGGATAATAGGCATATTATTCTTACCCAGGGTAGCAATTTTAACACTCTGACTGAGTAGGACATGTAGGACAGAAGCCTTATTTTATTACAAATTCTGAATTTCAGGCCTTTCCCTAGAGGTTTCCAAATTTTAGAATCTCTCTGAGGTGCAGAAAGTCAAGGGAAATGAGAGCCACACAAGCTGAGTGTTGCAGCAGAGCTGAGTGAGTGCAAGTTGTGGTTTACACGGACAATTACCACTTTGAGCAGGACTTCCCAAGGCATAACAGCTGTCAGAAACCTAATTTAAAAGCAAGTAGTCCTTAGGTTGCTCTGTATTAATTAACTTTTCTCTCTCAGGGCACCCTTATCTCAGATGATTCAGTTGTTCCTCAGGCACTAAATGACTCAATTTCTCCTATCTCATTTTATCAAGCACCTTTTTAGAGATAGCATTCGGTTTTGCAGCCATCATAATGAGATTAATTCCCTTGTGACCCTTTCTCCTAGTGCCTTGCTGGCAATTTTGTGCCAAGCTGATTTACCAGATGGATGTGCAAAAGCATCCAATTGCTCTTTTGTACCAATAGTCTGGGCTTGGCAAAATCCCTGTTAAAATACATGCTTGTGATGCCCTTTGAGTGGGAACCTTTAATAAATATGTGAGGGGGAGCCTTCAGAGCAGTGCTCTGCTGGGTGGTGGATGAAGGCAGCAAGGAGAGAATTGTCACTTTGGAGGTGTCCTGTGGCCACCTGCAACAGCATTTTCAGCAGCTGCCTTGCTCTGCTGTGCTCACAGGGCTGGGCTGTGGGAGCATCTCTCTTCAGGCAGCTGAGGGACAGAATGGAGGTAACTGGAGAATCCAAACCAGGGCTGGACGCTCACTGAAATGCTCTGGATTTCTCCTCAGTGGTGCCATTCCCACTCAGGGAGATTTTAAGAGACAGGGCTCCTAATACAGGCAGCTTGTGGGGGTCCTGCCCTGGGTGAACTTCTAACATGCAGCATCTCCTACCCAGTTAAAAAAGCACAAAAGCAGCATCCCCTCTCCCACAGTGGCCCAGCATTGCTGACCTGCAGAGGGGAGGGAGAACATTTCCCACCCCCAGATGAGCAGCAGCCCAGGCCAGCAGGCACCCTGAGTTCAGCAGCAGTTGGGTTTGATGATTCAGACTGTAAATGTCTTCCTGCTCATCATATTGACTCTGACTTTCGTGGGTTTTCTGTCTGTTGGGAAAGAGGAGCTCTCTCACTCATGGTAGTGCAGATGATTCCACAGCACAAACCATACGCTGCCTTTTCTTCTCTTTCCTTCTCCTCTGCAGGCCACCATTTATTTGTATGTTTGATTTCTTGCACTTAAATCAATATGCATTTAGTTTAAGCTTGCAAAAGAGACTTGTTCAGATTCCAGAAACTGTAACTTTTTAATGATTTCCAGTCTTTGCCAAGCTAAAGCATCCTGGTTCTTTTAGTCTTGTGGACTTCTTTAATCTTGTAGACTTCTTTAATCTTGTAGACCTTAAGCAAGCACTTAAAACTTAACATTTTTAAATCTTCTAGCAGATATCCGTTAATACCTTGGGTCTGAAGGCTTTTTCATGTCAGTTGAAAGAGGGTTTTACTCATCTAGTACAGGTAAAACAGAATGGGATGGAATTAAAGTAAGTTTTAGTACTTCAGGACTTTTCCTCCTACATGTTCATGATTAACAGAAAAAATGAAAATTGTTTTTAGCTTCTTTTTCTTTATACACATTTAAATATATTTTCAGATTTTTTAAAAAAGCAATCCACTAGTCATGGAATAGTAACTGATAAAAACCCCCCTTTAGTTTGTTTGTTTTATTCTTAGCACTAATTTTGATCTTTATGTGCCTTTACTCATGTTCCTTTTGCCCCCCATATTTTTCTATCCGTTTACCAGGAGTGAGAAAAGACAATGGATCCAGACTTTTTAAATGTGTTCACACAGCCTTCTACACTGGATCGATTCCTGAATGAGACTGTCATTGCTAAAGGTTTGTACTTCAGGACCCAGGAGAGAAAAAGGTCTGAAGAACCAAAGAGAAAATATGTAGTACAGATGAATTGTATGTTTTTCAGCAGTGATCCCATGGTTTTATCAGCAGTGAGTAAGCTCTGTGTGTGCAGCTTGGCTGCTGACATTTTGGAGGCAGATCATGCAAAGCAACACAAATTCTGGCTGGTTCTTTAACTGAAATTTAAGTTTCACACATAAAGATCTGACCAGCTTTGTTTCCCTTTTTCCAGAATTGTCCAGCCAGATCTCACTGGCTTGAATTACACTGAAGCATAATTTCCAAGAGCAGTCTTAATAGTCTGATCTATCATCTCCTTGCTCATAAGGGATCAGATAAAATACAAAAATGACAGTGTTTCCACATATGACAATTAGTGATATTGAGAATATCAAACTTACAACAGAGTTTGGCACAAACTTGCATCAGTCTTATCTGACAATTGTGATGGCTCTTGTTTGCTTCCTTCAACAGGTGAGAAGAAGAAACTCATAAAACCAACCTCAAGCAACAATCCCAAACTGGAAGAATTAAAACTGGTACCACTCCTTTTACTACATTGCTTAACGCTCCCCTCCAGTGTGTTTTAACCTGTTGAGTTAAAGGAACCAGAGAACCTGTGGAGTTGTTCAGCCCTGTAAATTGCCCAACTCCTTGAGGCCATTCTCTCTAGGCAGGAATGAGCTCTGCTTTTGGCATTTGGGCTTCACACAGTAAACCAGAGCTTTTGCTTAAGAACAATGTCAGCATGGCTGGGGCCATGCAGGACCAAGAACAATATCAGGATGGCTGGGGCCAGGCAGGACCAAGCTTCACATGCTGGGTGTGAAGTTGAGTGCAGTTCAACACCTGGGACATGTGGGAGAGACACACCAGGAACACCCAGTTGCCACCTCATTGCAGTGACAGTGAAACAGCAATGAGAATGCAGCTGCTCTGATCCCATAACAAGGTTTAGGATTGGCAACTGGTTCTGTCCTGCCTTCTGTCTCCACTCTGGACCCTGGTGAGGACAGAGGGCAGAGGGAGAAGGGATGAGGGGTATGCAGCTTACCATGGATCCAGGAGAAAAGCTTTCAAGGTGTTGTATGGTACATTGCCTGCTTGAGGTAACTGTGAAGGATGAGTCCTATTTCATAGAAACATATTTCCAAATAATTTTGGAAACCCCCACCCCGCTGTGTTCAATCACAGTCCTCCTCTCATGGCACAGCCCAGGAGAAGGCTCAAGCACTGAAACCTCCTGGAAGAGAAGTGGCATGTCTCTGATGAGACCAGCACTTCTTGCATTATGGAGATGCTAAAACTGTTATAAATATTATGAAAAGCAGCTTAAGCTGTGTGCTGATGTTTGCATTATCTGCCATTTAGAAACCTGTGCATAGGTGTGTTTCTGTATTATGTTTTCGTGCACATCTGATCGAAAAGATTTGATTTTTGTGTCAGGCTTTCACAATGTTTTTATCCAAGGGAGAAAATCTGAAAGGCAGTGCTGCAAAATGCAATTATGTTGTCTACAGAAACACTGGATCTGCACTTTCCAGATTGCCAAAAATGAAGAGTTTCCCTCAGTTTAAGATTCCTGTGAGCTCCAGTGCTTAATCCATTTTCTGACAGAGATTCCTGGAAGAATGTTCTTCATTGCCTCATTTATTTGCTTTGGGTGATGTGGAGATGGAAATTGAGTCCTGAGGGAGGCACAGCCCTCTGGGTGCCTGTCACTGCTACTTGATTGTCTTCTTAATCTAAAGGATTGATCTAAAGGATTAATCTAAAGGATTGATGCTTCTCTGGAGAAGGAGTTGGGATGGAGGCAGGGACAGGGAGGTGTCTTCAAGGGAAGAATAAGGGAAGAGACAGACAGACAGACAGAGATGTTCACTGCATTTTCATCTGGAGGTGGCTTTGGAGAACTAAGGTGTGAGAATGGCTCGCTGTAGTTACTATAAATATCGAGCTGCCTGTGAAACAGAAGGAGGTGACATGGGGAAGCCAGCAGCAAACTTCTCCAAGCAGTCCTTCTGTCCTTTCTCCTGTTTGGACACAAGGCTGTGCTCTGCAGCACTGTGGTCAGAAGGCAGAGCTGTGTGAGCTGCAGGCTGGGGATGGGGCTGGCTGGAGCTGAGGTGGCAGGTGAGGGATGTCATAGCTCTGGACTCATTGCTTCCCTCCTTGGCTGGGCTCCTGCTCTACCCCTCACCCTTCTAAAGCATCACCAGGCCTTAACCTGCAAGCATTAGCTGAGGAGCACAGCTCTCTGCTCTGGAGTATTCCTGTTACTTCTTAGCATAGAATTTCTATTACACTCTGACAGCTTCTCAGCTCAGGCATTGTCGTTTCTTGTGCAGTTTCAAGCATCTCAGAGATATTTTTAATTTCTTTTTCAGGCCCTTTTTATATTTTTGTTAATGTTGGCTAACTCTCAGGGATCTGCTGTGGATTTTCTCCTCTGTTTACAGCAAGTGAGAAGGATATTATGCACAAGACAAACTCCAGTCACTCACTCAAACAGTGATACAAGCAATATCCTTCCCTCTTTCAAGAGGGGTGTCTGTGTTAGCAGCCAGCTGGGACTGCTGCTTTTCTGCTCTGCTTCACCAGGTCATCCTCCCTTTCCATCAACATATGTGGATAAAAGACATGCTTGGAGAAGTGTTTTGTGTAGGAGCACATGTGATTCCTTTCCAGTTGGAGCCAGCCCTTGGCTTCCTGAGCAGCTTCCCCTTGCAAAGGCAGGAAGGATGTTGGAAAGGCTGGTGGGAGGATTGCCATGTAAGAAAGCCCCAATAAAGGTATTTGGGGACTGAGCAGTATAATATAGCAGAAAGAAAAAAAAATAGGAGAGGCAAGGGAGGAGTGATAGTAACATGGATGAGTACAAGGAATAACCCACAGAATGAGTGAAGCCTCTTTTCTTGCAAACTTCTGCGTGGTGGTTGAATCTGTGTGAATTCTGTGATGTATGAAGGAGGCAGGGGGTGGGAAGTGTCCTGTGCAGCCTTTTCCCTGCTGGAAGTGGCAATGGGACCTGTCTCCCCAGAAACACAACCATTCTACAAAATTCATGGGAATATAACTTAGTTGTCTGTCTTGCTTGAAAATTAAGAACTAACTGATACTTCTCTTTAAAAACCAACCAAAAAGCACAAAGGAAGTGGGGGTTGAAAGCAAACCAAGATGTGCCAAGGGGTTAAAGAGAAAGGTGAAACACAACATAGTGCTGTGCTATCTAAACAGCAGGAGCTGCTTTGTTTCCCTCTGCAGTTACTGATTGACTGGATCAACAGAACTCTGCAGGAGGAACACATAGTAGTCAAAAGCTTGGAAGAAGACCTGTATGATGGGCTGGTCCTTCATCATCTCTTGGGTAAGCTCTTCCTTTGTTCACAGACACATCATGGGGGAATGTTCAGGTCAGAGACTAAACCTGACAACTCCCAATAGCCGTGACTTGCCAGGGTCTCCCTTCACTGCACTGGGAACCTGCTGGGATAATTGCAGCTCTGAGCAAAAGTCCCATGACTCACAGTTGTTCTACATAATTATTTTGCTTCTGAGAAAATCTTTTGACCAGCTAGTTGACATAAAAAAAAAAAAGGTTTTGCACTTTAGAGGGTGAAATCCAGTGTGTCTGAGGGAAAGGAGGGTTTTGTGAGTCAGGAACACAGAGGTGACTGGTGGTGCTACAAGAAACATTGGATGGAATCAGTCCTATAATATATGTGTTTTCCTGCTTGAAAAAAAGAATAAAATTTAAGAGTTCTAGGTCTAAAGAACTGGTCTGGAAGTGGAACTGATAAAAATCTAAGAGGCTTTTGGAACTATATGGTGCTTGTATAAAGATGTGGCCTCCTAGAGCAGCCTGTTGATCTATTTCTATTTCTATTTCTATTTCTATTTCTATTTCTATTTCTATTTCTATTTCTATTTCTATTTCTATTTCTATTTCTCCATCTCTCCTCTCTCTATAACATTTTTCTTTCCCTTTTCACTCTTGTTGGGGTTGTCTTTAAAGTGATATCTCCTTTCCACCAAGGCTGAGAGCAGCAGCATGGACAGGATTGGGTTATTTTCATAGTTGCCTGAGCAATGAGCTGGGATTTCTTCTGTCTGTGAGTTGATGTTGACTTTGTACCCCACCTACAGGGAAGATGCACTCCTTGGATTTGTGTGGTGTCCACCAGGAAAAGAAGGAATGGAGAGTTTTGGGGTTGGGGGATGCTTCTGGAATGATTTGAGTCCTCCCTTTTGCAGAGCTTCACTTAATTTCCTGAGGCTTTCAGAGAGCACTGGAGTTTAACATGGCATATGAATATGGGGCTGTGGCAGCCACAAAATGGTATCAAACATTTAAAACAAGGCTTTTCCTGTCGTTTTATGTTTCTGATTTATTTCTAATTTTTTCCCCCTATGGTGGTGTTAAAATACATCCTTCCACTTCCCATGGGCTCTCCAAAAGAAAAGCTGGGCTCCCTCAGGCTGGATGTTGATAAGATCGCCTTGACAGAAAAGAAACAGCGGCAGAAGCTCTCTGTGATTTTGGAAGCTGTGGCCAAGTGTTTGCAACTGGAGGGAAGTCAGCTGAGGTGGAGTGTGGAATGTAAGTGCAGGGCTGAAACTGGAGGAATCATCCAATAACATTCCCTGACTTTGGGATCCCCTGCACAGGGAGAATTCACANTGGAATGTAAGTGCAGGGCTGAAAGTGGAGGAAATCATCCTTATCCATCACAGGGATTCCTCTGCTCTGAGGTGAAGGGCTGCCAGGACAGGAATTCAACCACCTGTTTTCCATGACTGCTTGAATCAAAAGTGAGACAGGAATCTCTGACCCTGACTGGGTCTGTCTCCTCTGTGTGGCTCATGGATCACTCAATGTAGATATCCCACAAAAAGGACTTTTAAGCTGTGCTGTCGTTAAATTGTGATATTATATAACCCCCAGTCTCGTGTCTCACCCATGTTATGGCACTCCCTGACTTTGGGATCCTCTGCACAGGGACAATTCACGATGCTGGAGGGAAGTGTCCTTGTTTGGCACCCTGACCATTGTTTTCTTTCTTCACCTGGCACAGCTATCTTGGCCAAGGACTTGCTGAGCACGCTGCACCTGCTGGTTGCAATAGCAAAGCACTTCCATCCCAGCCTGGCCCTGCCTCCAAATGTCCAAGTGGAAACAATCACCATCGAGGTATTTCTGCTTCCAGTATTTCTTACAGTAGGTCCCAGACTCCTTTCACTTAGAACTGGGGAGAGATGTAAGTGCTGCTGTGAAAATCTTGAAGAAACTTGTGATTTCTTTTAATTTCTGAGTTGCTTGGATTAGGTTTGGCTTTCAGGTCAGTTCTATGTTTAAAAGGGCAAAACACCATGCTGTTTTTCTTCCTTGATCAAAAAAAAAAGGAATTATCCAAACTGAAAACAGCTGTTGATGCCTGTAAAGAAGAGAAAGAAGGAATTCTGCTGCTACTATCTCTAAATATTTGAAAATAGAAGCCTGTGCTCATAAATCATAACACGGGTTAAATTCTGAGGATTTATTTCTTTAGGGGAAGGGAGTTTTTCCTCCCCTGTCTCTTCAGGCTGTCAGCTGGGTGAAACACTGGGGGTTTTGATGCTATGTGGAGTACTGAGAATTAGACAGAGGGGAAAAAGGTACAAAGATGTAAGAAAAGATCCCACGTGGCTCCAGAAACAGGAAGAATTGCCATCCTAAATCTCAGCATCCCAGGAAACTTCAGCCCACTGCGGGGGCCACTCATCTCTGGGTGGCAGGCCATGGCACAAGGGTGTTCTAAGGCAGAGGTGACAACCTCCAGTGCTGTAAAAGAGAAGCCCTTAATGCAGGGAGGTGCCCAAGGAATTGCTGCCTGCCCAAAGCAGCTTTGGGCACCAAAAGACTCTCCAGCAGAGTCGCTGCAAGAGAGATTTTGAGGGGCTGGAGCTCACCAAGCAGCTGCACTAATTGTACTGGACTTCCTGAATAAATGCCCTCTGGTGATCACTGAAGGCAGAAACAAGTCATGAAAGCCTCATTATTGCTTGTGATTTTTATTTTGTGTGTGTGTGTGAAACCCCCTGAATTTTGTATTGTCTTTTCAACAGAACACCTCCAGAGGATTAAAGACAGCAACTGCGGTGGAGAACATCACAGAAAACAAGTAAGAGGGGCTATATCTGGTTTTTACACTGTCAATCAGAACAGAAATATGGTGGGTGTGTTCCCCCTTGGAAAAAATAGCTGGGATCATGATGATGACAAAAGGTGTAAAGCCAGACATGCATATGCATGTGAACTGTTTCTCTGATTCCTTTCCTTCCCCCCTCCCCCTTCAGATTCAACATTATGATATGATACCTTTCTTTATTCTTTATGTAAACTTCTCTAAAATAACATGCATGATTATTTCTGAGACTTAGTGCCTGTCATTGCCATGGAATTTCATGGCAAATACAGGAATAAAATTCCAGTACTGTAAATTTACCTGTGCCAGACTAAACTAGAAATATTCTAAAGCCACAAAGGTTTAAATCTCCTTTTATTTTTTTGCTGCTGTGTCACTAAATAAAGAGAAAGGAGGCAGTTCTGTTCTTATTTTGCTATGACAGGTTTGAGCTTGCTGAGTTTGTGAGGTACTGTCATTATTAAAGGAGTTAAGAAGTGGGATACCATTTATACACCAAGAAAACAAGGACATCATTTCAAGAACTAGAAACAGATTTTCCTACTATCATTTTCATATGCTAGAACATCTTCAAACTCTGATATCATGCGCAGCTTCTTGGGAGAGGATATTAAGGATTGTGCTTATAAAATAAATGTTCACTGGTCTGTGGGCCAATTAACATCTCACATGCTTCCAAGAGCTTATGCAGATAACACTGTACTTAGAAATGGCTGGAAAGTCACTCTGACATGAAGTTAATGGCACCTTGGGCTCTATCTCTGCTTTACAAGATAGCAGATAAGCTTTGCTTATGAATAAGATTAGCTGTGCTGAATGATTTTTCTAATTCTTGCTTTTTATTGCACTTTTAGAGAGAATACAGAAGCGCAGTCAAGTAAGTGCTGGCACTGCCAGGTTCAGTGTTTCATTATTATGTGCTGCTATACACCATGTCCTGATCCATTTTTACCTCATGATAAAATCAGTGTGTTCCCAGTAAAGTTAATGGGGATTCAGGGAATTTTCCTTGTGTTTTTGTCTAAATGTCTTCTGTAACTCTGTTCATATCAACACAACACAGTTTGGAATTGGGGTGGTCACTTTGCCCTTGGATTACCAGGAGACAGATGGGAGGTGAGACAGGGAATCAAGGGTGGGTTGATGACCCAACAACATTTTTCTGGGGGCAAAATGTGTCATGGATTTGTGGAACTACTTATGACCACAAAGGCTTCAGAACTGTGCTTCTTGTTGCTACCAGTTCCAATGTCCTTTCTTTTCCATGGTTTGCAAATGAGATTTTGAAATCTACTCCTGGCAGCTCAGTAAAACCAATGGCCCCTGAGATTTTACCCCCAAGGGCTTTCAAGGGCTGTGAAAAACACCTCAAGTGAAAAATATTGCCCTGTGCAGAGCCTGCAGGAGGTCTGGGCACTGCTCAGGCTTCAATGGGAGCTGCTCTTCCTTGCTGCAGAGGAGCACGTTGCATCCCCGGAGAACCAACATGCCCTTTGTTTTAGTGTTCTCATCCTTTTCACAGGTGCAAAATATTTAATTTCATACATATTTACCACTTATTCCACTGAGTGTTCCCTAGCATGGACTGAAATTGGTGGGGGGGAGGAGGAACCCCAAACCCAACCCATAAATAGGGGTTTGATTCTGCTGCAAAGAGAAATCTGCAATTTGCTCCTCAAAATGCTCACTCTGTCTATTTTTGGCACAAAGGGAGGAATCCCCAAGCGTGGCTCCAGGAGAGGGCTCTCTAGTTTGCACGATGGCTGCAGGTCTCAGGCTGCTGCTCAGTGATTTGTGTGATGGATTCACCTCTTCCCTGGCACTGCTCCTGCAGCAACCCCAAAAAAAGGAAGAGAAAACCCCTTCCCAAAGGAGGCTTCCCTGTCGTTGTCTTTTGGGAAGACTCTTCCTTAAGGAAACCCTCCTTTGCTTTCCTGCAAAAACTGATTCTCCATTAAAAAAAACCCAAAAAAACTCTGGTTTTCCTGTAGAAATTGGTTCTCCATTTAATTCCATTTAATTTAATGAATTAATTTAATGCCAGGGTAACCTTGGTCTCTAGGGGGGTTTCAAAGGCTCTGCTCATGCTTGGACCAGTGTTGTTGTGGGGTGAGGAGAAGGGTCCTGCTCTCACCAAGCCTGGCCTGAACATGCAGGTCAGGGTGGGCATTCACAGGCACTCCCACAAATCTCATTTCCTTGGAAATCTGTAGGTTCATGATAGTTCTCCAACTACTGCTGGCACTGCTCAGTGCCTGCTTTAAACTGCTTGGTTCTGAGCTCCCTGAATTTTCAGACGAAGTGGGTTATTTTTTTCTGCAAATCTGATGTTTCTGTTGAGGGAGAGCAGTAAAATGTGTGGCTGCTCTTCTGTGCTCCCAGTATTTCACCCCAGAGGTTCAGGGTTAAAAAGGCCATCACTGAAAAGAGATGAACTTGGCCATTGCTCAGACTGGTGGCAGCACAAATCTTGAGAGCCTCTAGAGGTAGAAATTACAGAGCTCAGTGAGGTAAATTGTCTTGTCTGATGTAGTCAGGCTGAAGGGAAGTCTGTCACCCTGTGCTCTGGTAATTACAAATAAAATAAAATAAGTAAATACATAAATAAATATAAAAGCAGGATCTCTCCCCGCCTCCTTACAACTCTTTTCCTCCCTGGCTTGCAAGTTGCAAATACCTTTCTCCTTCTGGAGCCACATTAAACCTCTGATCTGCCAGTTATTCAAAATAAAACCAATTAATGTTGTTTTGATACAGAAGATGATGCCTTTGATGAATTATTTAGCCGTGCTCCAGATAAACTGGATGCTGTCAAAAAGGTAATTTATTTTTTTTAGTAGACATCAAAATCTGTTAGGCAAAACACAACAAATAAATCTCCACTGAAAAAGTTATTTTTTTTCTTTCCCCTCTTCCTCCCCTTCTGTTTTCTTTAGGTATTTTTGCAATTTGTCAACCAGCATGTTGGAAAATTAGGATTAAATGTGAAAGACATCGAATCTCAGGTGAACTGTGTTTTGTCAGCCACTTGAGTGTTTCCTCTCACCATTAGGAATCCTCATTTTTGTTGTAGTAATTTGAAATTTGGCAACGTAACAGTGATTTCCAGGTTTAGGTTTAAGAGATCAGGCTTCAGCCTCTGAAGTTAATAAGTATTATAAAAACGCAGCCTTTTAATTTTAAATTTAAATTTTTGTCACTTGTTTCGCTCTCCACACCTGGAATAGTTTGCTTTAATAGCTGTCCTCTTACAAGGTCATATCTTCACCAGTATGAATTTGGGAGCCTTATCTATGTAAATTTGAAGTTCACAGTGGAAGAGGGTGAGGGAGCTGAGTCATTAGACTGCTTGACAGAATAACATTTAAAATCCTTTATTGCTAGAATGGCATGTATTGGAATAATTTGCTAAAGCCAAATGATTTTCACATCATTCTTCATCTAGTTTTCAGATGGAGTTATCTTACTTATCTTAATTGGACAACTGGAGGGTTACTTTCTGAACCTGAGGAACTTCTTCCTGACTCCAGCCAGCACCACGGAGATGGTAGGATGGTATATGACCCCTTAGAGCCTGAGACACCAAATCTTGTGTGCCCAGTGCTCCTGTGTGTCCCTGGAGGGCTGGGCTGTGTGTGGAGTCACATCTGCAGGGTTTGCAGCTGGGGGTTTGGGATGGTACAAATGAACCTACTGGGTGCTGGTAAAACACCTTGGAACAGGTCAGTGCCTTCAAAATCAGCGTCTCATGGGGAGCAAACAGGTGTTGCCTGGATTTTTTTGACTTCTGAACCTCCTGGTGAAGCCCAGAGGGTCAGTGTGGTATCACCTACCAGCCTGTCCTGCAAACACCTGTAAGGGGATTTCTTTATGCTGTCCTGTCTTATACTGTCTTTCTCTTTCCCCAAGGATTTCTTTATGCTGTCCTAAAAATACACCTTAATCAAGACATGGCTAGAACATTTGGAAGGTCCCCTCTGCTTGCAAAGCTCTTGAGAGTTTCCATCCTTTCCTCCCCCCAAGGCTGGGAGCTGTAATCCCCCCAGCCAAACCTGCTTGGCAGCTTTTTCAGCCTCTTCCAGGCAGATTTCATCTGTGCTTTGGAAGCAAAAGCTGCTGCCAGCCAGAAGGTGGTGTGTGCTGGGCTGCCTCCTCCCCAGGGCTGGAATGCAGAGAGATTTTGAGATATTTGAGATATTTTCAGGTTGTCTCTGCTGTGGGTAGAGGTTTTTCATCTGGGTCACGGAATGGCTCTGAAAATCTTGAAACTGGAGCTGGTTTTGCTGGGTTACACTCAGATTTCTGAAGGTGAAATGTGGCAGATCCTTTTCACTTGAGAGCTGCCTGAGAAGGAAATCTCTCCTCTGGCGTGGTTTGCATTACAGCTTCCCCACACAGATGGAGCTTTCATCTGATTCCCAACTCTAGCACAGTTAATGCCCCTGGGAAATACTTATTTGTAATAAAAATTCTCAGAGGTCCTATATCAAGGAATAAATATTCCCATGGAGCTTTTCATCAAAATGTCTAAAAGCACAATTTTTGGGGGCCGAGGTTCAAATGGTGTCAAAATTCCATTGCTGTTGGTTGACGACTGTTTCAGGGGTTTGGAAAAAGCAGATTTTTTTTTTAAATCTAAGAACAGGGGAAATATATTTTGAAGGTTTGAATCAAATATAATCAAAGCATTTCCTTGGGGTAGTTTCTTTTCCCTTTCTCCTCCACTCAGTTTTCAAAATTGCTTGGCCTGCTCCATTGATTTGGAAAGAAATTTTTAACGTTTTCATTAACTTTATTCAGAGGAAGTTAGTGAATATTTTCTTATTTAAAATTTCACAGATAACCATTTTCCTTCTGGTTCAGCCCTGTTCAAGCCTCACAGATTTCTCTCTAGAAATGAGGTAGTCCCAAAATTGAGCTCCAAATCAGAGCTCAGACTTTCTAGTTCTTACCCTGCTCATCTCTGGCATCAGAGAAGAATATAATGGGGTCGGGTATTGCTTCTTTCCACTGTGGTAATTTCATTTCAGCAAAGTTCCTTCCTTGCTGCTGAATAGTTTGCCACTGTGGTATTTACCACTTGTTTCTCCTCTGATGTTCATTACGAGATGAGAAGTGGGATGACACCCATAACTAAAAATATTGATCGACCATAGTTCAGCTGTCATTGGTGCATAAAATATGCCTTTCAATTCCCCTGTGCTCTCCGACTGCCTGTCATTTTAGGCATTAATTGGTACAGCAAAGTGGGACGATGTAACCTTTGCTGAGATTGAAAAGATCTCGTTTGTGTTGGTAAAGTGATGACAACCTCATGCCCTCATGACTTCCACTCAAGCTGAAGGGACAGCTGGACGTTCAGAGCTTCACTTCATGAATGGCAGGCGAGGGAAATGAGGTTGGAAGGAGTGAGGATGAGGAGGAACAGGACACAAAAAATAGGGAGGGATGGGATGGAGAAGGAAACAGGAGCAGATGAGCCTTAAGGTCCCTACAAACCCAAACCACTCCATGATGGAAAGCAGGACACGATCAACCTACAGGTGCAAGAAGACAACACTCTGTGTGTGTGGTGGGGGGTTTTGGGGTGTTTATTGCCAAAGAAAATGAGGTTTACAAGTGAAGAGGTCCCACTCTGGGTGCTCATGTGCATAGAAAGTTGTGAACCCTGTGACAAAGAGTGTGGTCACAAAACAGTCCAGGCTGAGATGAGGGGTGAAGTTTGTGCAGTCAGGAGATGAAGATGATGATGAAGGAGGGTCCCTGTGCTTACCAAAACTGTGTGACCTCAGCCACCTTGCCAAACCAGCCCCAGAGCTGAAACACCCCAAAAGTCCTGACTCCTGTCCAGTTGTCAATCCTAGAGAACTGTCCAGCTTTTGATTCTGGAAGCACAGTTGGGTAAACCAGCTTATTTTTCAAGCTTTCCTTTGGTAATTACAAATATTTCTGTCTGAAGAGTCACTTTGAAATCTGCATGTTGTCATTCCTTGCAAATCTCCTGCATTCCAGAGAGGGAAATGGGTCCCTTTTACCTGTACTGATTCATTTAGGCAACAATTGACAAAAATAACTACTGTTTATGTGTGTGATGCTGGTTTATGTGGGGAAAGGAGAGAAAAAACAGAGGAAAGTTTGGAAACCCCCCCGACCTTCATTCATAAATGTGTTTAATTCCTCATGAATATTATTAAGAACATCATCTATGCTGTTATTGTGTGTGGACACCTTCTATATTTTTACAGCAGGAACTTCTGGCTCCCAAATACAGCTGCCCCAGAGATTTCCAGCCTTTGCAATTCTGAATGAGATATATAGAACCTCCTCCTGGTGTATTTTTTGTTTGTTCTGAGCATTCTAAGCATGTGGGCATTGTTAAAAACCCCTCTGAAATAAACACCATGCATCTACTAGATCTAGTTATGAATCTGGCCTGTTTTCCTCATGGAAACAGCCATTAACACAAGTCTTTCACATGCAAGGTCTATTTTTAAATAGATGGATTCCTCTACCCACCTCATGGGACGTGTTTTGCTGGAGATGGATTTTACATCTAATTTTATATGATAATTGGTAGAAATTCTGAAGAGCACTCCATCAAAACTAAGGAGAGGAATATGAGTACATATTTATGAATCATTATCTTTAGCTACTAGAGAAATATTTTTTAAAACCTCCTGGCCACTGCACTGTTGGGGAGAAAATATTTTAATATTTTCTGTTATATTAATCTCTCTCTCTAACAGCTCCACAATGTTAATCTTGCCTTGGACTTGCTGGCAGATGGAGGTCTTCTGAATTTTTCTGTGAACTCTGAAGGTGAGTCATGGCATGAAGACTTGTCTGGAATAGAATTGCTAATATCCTGGCTGAGCAAAAATCAGAGTAATTGCAGAAACCAGGTCCTGCCATGTGACACTGACACATTTCATTATGTGGCTGCCCCACAGCTCCTCATTCAGGAATGAATAGGAATGGTAACAAGGCTTGTTTTGAACAATCATTATTTCCCTGCTAAGAAAGTTGGATTGTTATAAGTTTAGTAACTTTGCACTAAAACTGTTTGGTAATTCAGTATTTGTTAAAGATTTAAACCAGTGACAGCTCCTGGGGAAATTACAGCAGCTGAGCTGGAGGGGAAATTATTTTCCTGTCTCGTAAAAAGTTTCAATGCCTTAAAATCAAGTTTGTTTCCTGTGGGGAGAAACCCTGCAGAATATGTGCTGAAAATCAGAAACATTGCTCACTCTGTTCAAACCCAGAACAACCTGGTGGGTCAGTCTCCTGAATATGAAAGTCACAGGTTGTAAGTTGCTCTTATGCCTGGAATATTGACCTCCCACATCCAGGTGAATGGTTTCATCACTGAATCAATGCACATGCATGTTCCACCACCATAAAACCCCCCAAAATCAAACCAAACAATCCCTTCATTTGGATGAGTCCAATTTTCCAATTAAAAAACACAATAAAAAAGTTCCACAAAAAAGTGTTTTAGCAGCTGCTGGTGGGATGAGGGATGTGGTTGCAGCAATGGGTGGTGCTCAAAAGCTTGTTGTTGAATAAAGAAGTAAAATCTTTATTAAATATGGAAAGGATCATCTCTTCCCATGGTAGTTACTCGTAAGAAAGTGGGTGCTTGTGTTTGGTAGGTGACACTTGGAACCATGGAGGGGGAGAGAATTTAGGACTTCCCTTTTTTTCCTCTTTTCTTTTGTTCTCTTTTTTCCACAAATGCTTTGGTGATGTCAGCAGTTTGCACGCTGAGCATTCATGAATTGTGGGCTTTTTGCTGTACCACACAGAGCTGGGAGTCTGAAAAGCTAAATAGCCTTTATTTATGTTAAAGTTAAAAGAGTCATCTGTGTGAGCTCAGGTCTCCATGCAGACATCCACCTTCTGGGAAAGGAGATAAATCTGTGCTTTCCCTCCTTCCCTCTGGCCGTTCTGCACTGCCTCAAACACAGAGCTGATCAGGATTAGAAATACTGGTGCCAACATCCCCAAGTCCTTTTTAGCTTCCCTGGGAAGATCCTCAGCTAGTGAGTAAATTCAATGCGATTAAGGGGGACTTATTACAGCTACACTACTTAGGCTGTTCGAGGATGTCATTTGCTAGTGTTTCATTGTTAGTCTTTCTCCCAGTGATTTACAGCACTGTAAAAAGAACAGTAAACCCTCTAAGTCCATTGTCCTCTTTCATTGCAATTATTAAATACAAGAGCAGTTTGTTTAGCCAAGGACACAGAACCTGGAAAATGAAATGAAAACAAACAAACAGGCAAGAAAGAAGCCAATGGCAAGGAAACATGATGGAAATATTGCAACAACAACAACAACAAAGTGTCAGGTAATTCCCAACATGATTCCTGACATAGAAGACTCATAAACAACTAAAGCTATAGAGCCCCATTAAATTACCCACTCTGTTCTCTGCTGGTGAAGCATTACTTCTTACTATGCATTATTTACCCTGTGTGACAGCAAGACAGGGCAGTGCAGGTCCCTTTTCCCTCAAGTTCATTTAGTAAATAATCAGTTTCCTAGCTCTGTGGTTCCTGGTTTGCTTCTTGTTGCAGATCCATCGTCTGAGTTCACATTATAATTGGGGAAAGGTGGGAGACACTCTGGCAGTGACAGTCTCTCTCCCTTCCAGGGATTGCTAATGCTTCCCATCTGCTTCTGTTGTTCCTGCTTTGTGTATCCACAGATATTGTGAAGGGAGATATGAAGACTACAATGAGGATTCTGTACTGCTTGTATTCCAAATACAAGCCCAAAGAAGCGTGAAGAACAAGGCCAAGAGCTCGAGCTTTTATTTTTATTTTTCTCCTCTAGCCTGTCACGGTCTGATGTTTTGGATTCCCAGCTCTGTTTGCCACTGTTTTCTGTGCACGAACCTGTGTTTGACACTTGCAGTGCTGACATTGTTTATGCCAGTATGTTATTCACACCATGTTTCACACACACAGCCTGGGTAACCTTAAATCTTGTGTGTCCATGGCCAGCGTGGTTCTGTGGCTGTAGCTCTTGTTCCAGACCCTGCCTTTTGTTTTCTCTAATGCTGTGAAGAAATGCAATGTGTGTTTGTTGTGGACTCTGCTTTCTTTGCTCCTGAAGGCGAATTTGGAAGTTGCTGTTGCAGCCTCCCCACTCTTCTGCTTCTGGGTCACTGGAAACTGGAGAGGTGAGGATTGAGACACACTTGAAGCTCAAGTTCAAACCCTTCTTTGAGAGGTTGCCAGAGAAGAGGATATGGATTGGACACCAAGTGAATAGGCAGGAGAAAGGAAATCTGAACTTATCAAGTGTTTGGTAAACGTTCCACTGCTTGAATAGGGAAGAACTCAGAACAATGTGGGACTGTGCAGTGACAGAGGGGTCTCCTGCACAGCTGGAGGAAGGTGCCCTGGTTTCCTTGCTAAGCCAATGCCAAACCACAGCTGGCAGCCCTAACATCACCTCTGCCTAGCAGGAATGCCAGCTCCTGTGTCAAGCATATTGCAAGAGTTGCTGGCTTCCTCTGCAAGGGGAGAGACCACCATGGGTGGGAGCAGTGAAGGAGCTTCCACCCCTTCTGAGAGCCAAGCTGTGCTGCAGGGGCTCTCAGACTCCTCTGGGACCCTCCCAGCTGAACTTGCCCAGCCACCATCCCCAGCCATCCCAGCATGTCCCTCTGGCTGTGCCAAGGCCAGCTGCACTTTATGTTAGCTGTCACCCTTGGTCTTTCTTGGGGGATTTAAATCACAGCTCCTTCAAAACCTCCATCTACTCCCTCGACCTCGAAATTATGTCATGTTGCAGAAAACTAAAGATCTAATGAAAACAGAAAAAGGTTTGGTATTATTTTGGCTTCCATCTACACTGACTGGATTTCCTGTCATCAGTGACTCTGACATTTGATCTCTGGTCTGATCCTCCATCTGTGTGTTAAGGGGAAAGCAGAGCTCGAGTGCTGACATTTACAGATGAGAATTTGTTGTGTCTACCCCTGGATACACAGCCCAAGAAAGATCCTTGGGCAGCAGTGCTGTGAGTCTGGTGTCCTGCCTTTGGCAATGGCAACGCTGTAGAGCTCTGCAAACTGCCCTGAGCCCCATCCTTTCTGCACCCAGAATTACCTCCTTACAGAGAAAAATACAATGACCTGCAAGATCACTTGCTTGCCCAGCCAGGGGGAGTTTTGAGTGCTGCTCTGAATGATTTCAATAAAGAATTTTTCATGTGCAAGCCTCGTTCCTTAATGGGCTTCTACCAATGGGTGGGAGAGGTTTGTTCTTGGTTCACAGAGCTTTATGTTGCTGTGACATGGCCAGTGGATTGTAGAATAAATTGCTTTTGAGATGTGGTTTGTGGAGAGCAGGGCTGAGGAGGCAGAGGGAGCTGGGCAGGGATTTGGGAGCACGTGGGAAGCCAACCTGAGCCTCTTCCCCTGTGCTGCTGGTCAGAATTCATTCCCAGGCTTAGGGTGAAGGTCAGACTTTGACTTTAGGCATGTGGGCTGTGAAAAAGGCAGTGGTGGGAGGATTGGCTGGTGCTGCCCTGGTTAGATGGTTATTGCTGCCCAAGGAAACTCTTGGGTTTTTCTCTGTGTATTCCCAGTTTTCTGGTGCACTCCTCTGGCTTAAATAAATCCAGTACAGATTTCTGGCAGGGGAACTGTAGATCTTGATATTTAGTAAAGAAAAGGGTCATTTTCCCTTCCCAACACCAGCTTGCTTAAACCTGTCATAAACAAATAATTCTTTTGGAAACACACAGGGGAAAACCAACAGTTAATGTGCTTGAATCAAAAGCACAGTGAGACCAAGAATTAATGTTTTAATCTGCTTTTTATGCTGAGAGCCAATTTATAACACACTTGATGTGTCTGAGCACTTTGATAGAGTCTGTGTTTGATTCCTAAAACATGCTATGGAATTTTGCTAATCCATCATCCAGACACCCACTCCATAAATTGGAGTAGAGTACACAAGTGCACTATTTACATTTGAGACGTAGTTACAGTCTTGGCATAGCTTTAATAATAAAGTCACAGAACTATAAAGAATATTCCAATACCTGGTCTAGTGGAAGATGTCCCTGCCCACAGCAGGGGAGTTGGAACAAGAGGATCTTTAAGATCCCTCCCAATCCAAACCATCCTCTAGTTCTATGAAACTGGAGAAAAAAGGTAGAGATGTGTAAATATTCAGATATATTACTGTTCTCAGATGTTACATCAAGATAATATGTTTCCTATTTCTCTTACAAGTGCAAGCTAATGAAAAGCAAAACTCTTCCTATAGTTGTGGAATTAAATTTGCAGTTTTTATATTTGAATCCTGTATAGGAAGCCTTTTGTGATGGAAAAGTGTGGTGGACTCTAAGGGTGTTGGGGTTTGTTAGTGGGCTTGGATGTTTAACCACCAGGACTGTTCAGTTTTCCATCAGAGTCACTGAGTGACTGTGTCAGAATCCCTTTCCAAGGAAGAAAATTCAGCCTCTTTATCTTTTAAATAACTGGTAAAGTTTATCTGTAGAACGGTGACTGGATGTTTTTATTAGAAATACTATTGCAAGCACATGATCTGACCCTAACCACATCTAGAGGATGCAATTCTGTTACAAAATAGGAAAGAATTTAGATGGTTTGGGCTGCATTAAGTTATGATCCTGTCATAGTAAGATAAGTCTTAGTGGAATCAGATCTTTGTATTTTGTCAGGTTATTTTGCAGACACACCAACTAAAATGGAAAAAATAGCCTCAACTTACAGGCTCCTTCTGCCATCTGATTTTTCTCTGTGTTCCTCCCCCTGCATATTTCAGTACTTTGGCTTTCTGACTCCTTGCCCACCCTGATTTTCCTCCCTCTTGTGCCCCCCTTGTGCTGCTGGCACAGGTGGCCAAACTGCTCCTTCCTGTGCCACCTGCTCCTTCCCCTCTCCATGCTCAGAGCTGCCAGGGTGTCACTGCAAGGTACCTGCCAGAGCAGTCATAGCTGAAATGCAGAAAAGCTGTGGAAAAAAAAAGACTCTGGAAACACCAGCTGGCTGCTGTGTGTAAGAATTTAAAGTGTTCCTCAGCAATATGCAAGAATTCCTTTATCTTTCCTTTGACATTAAAAAAATATCAAAGGTAGAAAGTAGCATTTCCAGGGATGTTAGGGATGCACAAGTACAACCAGATCATAGGAATGAGCTAATTTTCCTCCCCCATTCTACCTTCTAATGGAAGGCAGCTGGGATATGTGTGCCTCTGTATAGTTTGCCTTGATGTGTCCCCTTTTTGGCAGGAAAACATTGAGTAAGGAGGTTTTGGAATTTCTGAGTGTTTGAGAACTCCAGAAGATCAGACTCCTGTGATGCAGTGGGTTTATGTGGGATTTTTGGTGTCTGTGTGTGGGATTTCTGGATCCTGGTCTCCCAGCTGGCACTGTTAGGAATGTACACTCTGCAGTGTAACTTCTGGATGTGTCAGGTTTGCAGCATGCAAGGAGAATTAGTTTTGGGTAGGACACACCTCAGGTTTGCTCCCTGTGCACTCTGCAGGTTTGGTGTAAGAACTATTGCCACGGTGGTGCCTTTGCCAATAGCAAACAGTGCCAGAAGCCTGGGCATCTCCTAAGGCCAAGCTTGGAGGTTGTTTTTGGGACCATTACAGCATGGGCAAGACTCTTCCAAAGTAGTTTATCTTAGGTAAGAGCAATTTAAACACGTCACTTCTGTACTCAAATACCCATAAAGTTTGCATTCTAGTAGTGTTAGGGAACTTGAAGAGCCAGAGGTTTGATCTCAGTGATCTTAGTCCTAAAAGTTACTCATGAGATCACCAGCAAACTTGCTTAGGAAAGACTTTTAATTCCCCTGAATCTGTCTGGAAGGGCAGGGATTTTCTTGGATCTCGGACATGAAGCCAAAAGGGCAAGAGCTGTTGATAGAATTTCTTCCCGGGGATCCCCACGGTAGAAATGTTGACTCTGGCTCGCTGCTAAGTTTAGAAACCGTGTAAAACACGTCCCCTGCACTTTATACAGAGCAGATGGTACAACAGGCTTTACTGGTTGCAGTGTGTCAAATAACAGATTGTCTCGAAAAGTTTGCTTGCTTTTGGCAGACGATTTAATTCAGCTCAGAGCGTGTTGCTGAAGTTCACTGTGCATCTCGGCAAAAGTAGGCAGCTAACACATTTTATGTCATCTGCTATACCAAAAGTTTCTTAAATAATAATGAAAAAAAATGCTAGAAGTTGTGTCCCTACTTGTTCTCTTGAGAGGAGGTGGAGAAAGGCATCTCGAGTGTGTGAGTAGAAAAAGCAGTCTGAAATCCACAAACTTAATTCATATTCCAAAGCCACAATCCCCTTCCAGTTGGGAAAAAAATCATTCTCTTTCTAATATACCCCTTGAAATAATTCCTCCCTTTATTTTGGAATGGGAGAAACATAAAAATCTCAGATTTTATTGCAAGAAACATAGAGATTCTACAAACTTTTAGCATCTTCAGAGAATAGCCTAATGAGTTTGGTACCAGGACCCTGTTTACAGGTATCTGAGAAGCTTGAAGTCCAAGGAGACTCTGGTTGTATGTGATTCCAAGGGATGGCAATGACTTTAAAATGGACTTTTTCTCTAACAAATATCTGTAGCTGTGAATCACCATGCATATTTCACATTTCACTGCCCTGTTGCACATCTTGCCTGTGAAATCCCTTTGCCAAGGTGTGTGTTCTGTGTGCCAGACTCAGAGATGGAGTCAGCAATGTTACCAAGCCCTAAAACTCATAATTTTAATTCTGCAGAGCACTAATGCAGTCGCTGCCCTGGCCAAAGGGGTGTGTTGGGTGCTGTGACTTGTCTGTAGGTGCAGGGTGACCCTTTTTTTGGCAAGGACAGGGGTGCTGGGGAGGAGGTGGAGTCCTCACAGTGCACAATGCCTGAGTTTTCCAAGCCCCAGACATCAGCAGGCTCCCTCCACACAGACCCAGCCTGCTGCCAGACAGTGCTGTTGCCAGCTGGCATGCTTTGATTATGACTTTATTATTAATCAGCATTTGTCAGTTTTCTCTTGCTCAGCCTGTCTGGCGTGCCTGGTTCTCACCAGCAGAGCTGCCAGTGCCCCCAGTGGGGTGAGAGACTCTCATTCCTGTACCTCCTTTGCCATCTCTTGGGGAAGGCAAACCCAAGAGGATGTGAGAAATCCCTCTTTGAGGAGGAGCAGCAAAGACCCCATGGCAGGGGAAGGAGGGAAGTGGATCTGAGAGCTCCAAGGGGAAGGTGTTACCTGGAGGAGGAGAACAAGGGGACACAGGTAGCCTTGGAGGAGGAAGAGACTTGGCTGGCACTGGAAAGTTCACAGGGAAGGTTTGAGTTTTCCAGCAGTGTCACAGATCTTCTCATCTTACCTTTGAAGAGGATGGTGAGGGCAGGAGGACACAGCAATACAGGCAATAAATAAACCTGCCTGAAGCTCAGCCCTGGGTGGTTGGGAACCTTCCAGTCTGTGTCCCTTAGAGCAAAGGGCTCAGTGACCAGCAGGCTGAGCACAAGCTGCTGTGATATCAGCCGTTGGCATCTCTGGTACTTCTGCTGCCTCAGACCTGAGTCTTTGCTGGGGCCTGACTCTGTATAAGATGTCCCTTCCATTCTGTGTTCAGGGCAGTATCATTTGGGGAAATGCTAGTGAGCAGATAATACTTCCAAAGGCATTTTTAAAAGGTTTGATTAATCAAGCATATCAAAATCCACCAGCAAACCATCTCACTGAGCGTGCTGGAACATTCTCTGCTCTCTTTGTCAATGCCTTGCTCCTGAGAGGTTATCCCTGCAGAGACTGTGTATGAAAAGCTGCCAGCACACCCTGGTGACACACAGGCAGCAGTGAGTGACCACATGGACTGAGGGCAGAAGACAAGGAGGTCTCTCAGGGGTGACTGTGTGAGCAGAGGTGGAGTGTGTGCAGGGCACTGCCTTCCCTCCTACCTCCTCCACCCAGAGGAGCCACTGGCACCGTCCAAAACTGGTGCTTTCTGTGTCCCGTGGGTGTTGGGTTTCTCTTTTTTTCCAGACACCCACCACTGACTCAACTGTGAATTCAGTGGGAGTCGAACCAAATTAGAGCATTTCGGAGAATCCTGTTCAGACTCTGGAGTCTGCCATCCGTGGGGATGCTGCATGGACACCTTCCAGAGCAGCTCCAGAGCTCACAGGATTGTTGCTCAGTGCCTGGGAGAGTGACAGACCCACCCGTGGGACACAAATGGAAGGCAGGGTGGGATGGGCGTGGGCACCTGGCTGCTGACCTTTTCCAGGGGGGCTTGGGGGCAATCCCACCTCCTCCTCACAACCTTTCTCTGGAACAAAATCTACCATACTAAACCTGGTGGCTCTGGAGAATCCATTTGTTGCTGGCCAAGTAGCAGCTTGAAATGTTCCCTCCAGTTCTGCTCAGGAACTGATGGACTGAGTTGTGCCCACTGCTCAGCACCAGCCTCCTCTCACACTCAGCCACCCTTGCACAGAGACTATTGGAGCAAGAACAAGGGTATCTCCTCATTACTTTCTGCTATCTCAGGTTTCCTCTCGTCCAAGCACGGAGGCAAATCCAGCATTAGTGTTTAAGAATTAATTGTCTATCAGGGAGCTGAAGCAAATAGTTCATGGAAATGCTGCTCATATTATCTTTGGAGAAATGGCAGTGGACAAGCAGTGCTTCCCAAGCAAGGGCTTTGGGTTTTAACTGCTAATCAAACATGGCAAAATCCATCAGCAAGGAGCCCGAATTAGTGTCCTGGAAAATTAGCTAATAGCTGGAGGTGTGCTCCCCTCTTAAAATTATTCTTTCTGTGATTTGACAGCTCTCTTAAGCCGATTGCTCTGAGTTTAATTTCGTATTTTTCTTTCTGGGAGGATGTATTTTAGTGCTTGTTGCCTTCTAATGGAGATTTTTATTTAAAAAGAAAAAAAAAAGAAAAAAAGATAATTATTTCATAGCCAGGAAATCAAGTGTTTGTGGGTGAGGTGTTCCTCATGCCCTGAGGGGCAGTGGTGCCAGGTGCTGCAAGCAGGTATGGCCATAGGTGGGTAATGCTCCCATCTGCCTTTCTGCAGGCTAAATTCTATAGAAAATTGCATTTCAAAGGGCCTAAATGAACACAGTGACAAACTTGTGAACAATCCAGTAAATGAGACATTTCAGAAATCATTTGCTGATAGGAGAAGTGAGAATCTGAACAAACACATGCTAAATTAAAGAGCTTCTTGTGAAGGGAGAGATACCGAGTTTACCAGAAAGATTGCAGCTAATTGCAAACCCACATTTCTCCATGATTACAAATCAAGGCAGAGATACCTTTTTACTGGCAAAGGAAAAGACAAAAGCACTAATGTAAAACAGTCCCTCTGTGTTAGACACTTGGAAGGTTCCCATGGGCAGAGCCATTGTAAGAGTGGTACCTTTATATTCCCTTGGTGGGGGAAAAAAGCCTTTGAAGTGGTGACTGAATTATATATTTTTTAATTCTCCAACGATTGCCTCAAGAAGGTGAAAGAAAATCTCAGATAATGGGTCTAGAAAAGTAAAAGTATTAAGGGCATGCTCTCAATAATTCCTAATAGAAATATCCAGACTTACCTGCTTTCAAAGGATATTCCACTGCCTTCAAAAAGAAAAAAAGAGGGAACAAAAGCTGCCAACCTTTCCTTCCCACTCAGACTCTAATGCCATTATCAAGTTATTTGTGTACTGCTTTTCCTCTTTCCTCTGAACGTTGGGTATCTAATTCCTCTTTAGGCTTTGACTGTCAATAAATACACTAAATACAGAATCTGGCCACAGATCCTTATATTTTGCCTGGCTTTGCCTTGTCCTTCCCTCTGCTATGGGGAGGCTGGGACAGGGGAAGAAAGAGAAGCAGGGATGTGAAAAGAGGGGTCTCTGACATTACTGCTGCTGTTGGGAACTTCTTCCAGAGCTTTTGGGGGACTGAAGAGACTCACCATGCTCCCTTCATGCTTCTGTCAGTATTTTAGAGAGAGAATCATCCCTCCCTCAGAGGTGTTTCAACCCCAGGTGCCACTGGAACAAGGGTTTCTCTTCCTCTGCTTTCATCCTGGCTCCTCTTACAGCTTCTTTGCTTGGGAAAAAGAACTTGGAAATGAAACAGCTTCGTAAATAATTCGAAGGCAATCAAAAAATCATGCAAGGGAATGGTTAAGGAGGACAATGGCAGCTGAGAGTTAAATGCCTGAAACAAAACACCATGTTTTAGCCTGGGGAGTGAAACAACAGAGGAATATTCCACGAACCAAGAAGAACACCAGTGAGGCTTTAGTTTCTTGCGGTGCACCAGCCCAGCTTGATGCATTCTTGAATAGGTTTGTGTTCTCAGTATGATACTACAGATATCTCAGCAGTGGAAATGGATCAAGGTGCTAGAACATGATGAGAAAACATGAAAAGACTACCTGAGAGTTTCTACCTTTGTTTTAAAATGACATTCCTCATGTGATGTCACATAAAATCATTTGATGGGAGGACTTGGTTGTGTTGTTCTCTTTTTGGGGCACAGAGACCCCTCTCAGGTGCTTGAGTGCTGTGTGAGACCACAGACAGCAAAGTTGTCCCTGTCTGGTGTCCATCCTCAAGGTGAGTTCAAGGTGACTCTGCTGCCTGCCAGAAGATTTTGCTATCAATCTGTGCTTTGGGTCAGCAACAGGTGGTTTGTCAAGAACTGGTCTTTTTTAGACTTACCCCAAATCTTAGGGCAGGAATGTGTGTTGTTACTATTTTCCCACAAATAACTTCCTTCTTCCGACTGCTGGAAATGCCCTGCCACTTTTCTGTCCTAAATCCGAAGGAGAAAGAAGATTCATCTGGAAGAGTTTTGCACTTTATTACCCAGGAAGGAAACTTGTAATTTAGTGGAGTTACTGCCTATTTAAAGGCTCCTAAATATACTCCCTGCCTTGAGGTGGGCCCTGTTTTCAGCACTTTTTTCCTGTCACCAACTATGTAGTTAAAATATTATTTACCTGTATATTTAAGCACATTAGCCAGCTGTTGCCAAAGCACAATGTTGCAGCTCACATCCTACAGGAATATTTGCACTGCACTAAATAAATGCAGGGGATGTCTGACTGTGTTTCCTGCCCTCTTTGCTGTGAGATGTCAGGATTGATATCCCTTTCTTCTGCAAAACTGTAGCCAGTTCAAATAGGCAAAGATGCCTTGGGATGAAGCAGGTTTTTTGAGACAGAAATGTAGATTAAGGTTCCTTCCTTTGCCCCTTTGACCATGCACAGAGAATAGAGCAGTGCCCAACACATCACCCCAGACACATTGCTTATTGCTGCTGATGCTTTTCTGGGAGGCAGCTTTGCCCTGAGGAATAAAAGCCCTGCAAGAGTGAGATCAGCATGGAATTAATGATTCCCAGTAGGAAAATGCCAGTCTCTTTGTAAAGAAAAAGAGGGGGATACTCAAACTTTAACAACAGAAACAGCCCAGCACCCACTGAGCCAGCAGCCCTCTTCCCACGTGCCTTCCCTTCTTTTCAAGCTGGTCAGAGCCCAAAACATCTGCCTGTGTCTCTTAGACAGCAGTGGTGAGTGATGCTTTGTGCAGAAGCTCTGGAGGGTGGCTGCCCACAAGGATATTCTTCACTGAGATTTGTGTAGCCAGGCTTGCTTATGCATGGAAAGAAAGGCCAATATATCTGGAACTGGTCACACACATATATCTTTCTAATGCAGAACATCTTGTAATTACACTGGGAAGCTGTTTCTGAAGCAGAAAAAGGAGAGTGCTGCCAGAGGTCTGGTACACAAGTGGATGTGGAGAAGCTAAAGGATGCTGCTAAATCCCCCAGAAAAGCAGGAAGGCTGAAACTTAAACTGGAACTGCATAACAGTGCAACTTTTATAATCAATAGTTGGTAGGGAATATTGTCATTTTATAGCAGGGGTGTGGAAAGGAAGGATAGTCTTGTATTTATTAGTGAGTATTAATTTGGCTTCTTTTAGGGTGTAACTTGCTCCTTTTGCTCTCCCATTGCAATTTGCTTTTTAGATCAGTTGATGCCAGAGCTGTAAAACCCAAAAGAATGAAGCCATACACCAGTTTAATTGAGCATAGCAAACTAAACTGCTATATCTCAAATAAATAAACTAGGGAAAAACCATAGGGAAAGAAAAAAGCTATTTACAGATAATGTCACAGAAATGGGACTGTTCTTAATGAAAGACTTCTGAAGGAAAACTGACTTTCAAAAGCTGTATTTGCCTATTCAAGGAAAATTAATGTAAAATCATGCAAAATAGCTTTGTTTTTACATTTTGCTCCCCTTCTTTTCCTCTGCTTCTCCACTTTCTTTCCCTGCAGACACAAAAACCTCCCCCACTGTCTGTTCCCTTTGTGACCCAGGTGTCCAATAAAGGGAACTGAAGTTTTTAATTTCCAACCCCTTCTCCTCCATGAAAGAAGGACTGGGGAAACCAAACGATTTATTTTTAAGAGGCTGTTAAATGCTTGGTCAAAAACCTTTCTAAAGGGAATTTTTGTAGGGAAAACAGAGATTTCTGGGCTAGTTCCAGAAGGGAAGGGCAATGTGGAAGGAACACACTTGATTTCTCAGCATCTCTGCACAGACTTGGCAGATGACAAGCATTGAGGGGGAGCAGAAACATCAGTGATGCCCGAGGAAGGGGCTGGGAAGCTGCTGCTCCTGGAGGGAATGATGCAGACAGACAGCAAACACACAGTTGTTCTTTGCTGATGGAGAGGGAAAGAGGGTTGCAGACCTGAGGAGATGAGAACCAGGACCTTGTCTAGATGCACATACCTGACCTGAACCTGGCATTGCAGAATGATGCTTCACACAGGCAATGGGAACACAGGCTTAGCAGGGTGTGCTTCTTGTTTCTATTGGGTTTTCAGGCTTTTGCAACTTGGCAGTGTAAAAACCTGGTACTCCGGAAGGGAGGGGTGTTAGGAGAGGGATGAGCTGGTTGTGACTGTTCCTCGTGGAAAAACCTGAAGGTTCTGGTGCCAAAGAGCTGTGTGGTGGAGATGGCACTCCCTTCACACTGTGGTAACACAGGGAATGCAGGAGGGCCAGGACATCCTCACAGCCCTCTTTTATCCTGCTCTGTCCCCACAGTCCCCAGACTGACCCGTGGGTGTTGAAGCCCAGGCAGTGCTGGGGTATTTGTCCTGAACCTCCCCCACAGCCTGGCATGGGAAGAGTTTTCTAGGTGGATTAATATTCCCCAAAGGCTCCAGGTTGGACAAGGGACTCTATTTAGTGTTCCTCCTTATTTTCTGAGGCTTGAGAGCGAAGCAGGGCCACTCTCCAGGACCATGGACAAGCCCACAGCTGACACACCTGTGTGGGGAAACACACAGGCAACATCAGGGACTAAATACATGGAAAAACCCCAAGGAAATGTTATCTCCAGCAGAATCAATCCTTTTGGGATGCTTTGCTGTCAGGACTGGTGGGCACTCAAAGAGCTTCCCCCTCCTAGTCCAAATCCAGCCTGTGGAAGGAGAGCTGCCTCTGTTAATTCCTCAGTAATTCTCCCTTCTCCACAGCAGCTCTGCAGAGGTGGTTCCTGCTGGCACAGCAAGAGGCTGATCTCCCAGCAGTGACCAAGCCTCACATCACCCTCCCCTTGGCTGTGCTGAGCCTTCCCTGGCTCCTCACCATGTGCTTTCTCCTCTTCTATTACAAGTGTGCTCATTTGCTTCCATTCAGTATCCAAATGGCAAGGATGGAGGAGTCTCTGGAGTGGAAAACCCCTGCCAAGCTCCCTGTTGTCATTTATATTTATATTTGTTTGGAAACTCCCAAACACAAGCACTTTACATAACAAATCCCTTTTTCTTTTTTTCCTTTCTTTTTTCCCCTGAGGCTCCCAAAGTGCTTCAGAAATGCCAATTAACCCACCTGCATGGACTTTCCATGAGGTAGCTGTGCTGGTTTGGGGCTGAGGTAGGCTTAGTTTCTTCACAGTAGGTCATGAATGTTATGTCCATGTTATTTAGTAGCAACCTGTTGAAAACAGAGGGTTATTGTACCTAATTCTCCATCTCAAGTTACACTGGATTTGTACTTTACCCAGGTGATATCACCTGCTTTCTACTCACTGAGCTTATTGCAGAGCTCTTCCCCTCTGAGCATGGCCTGAATCTCACCAGAGAATAATGTTATACAACACACACACCCCCCTGTGTTCATACATATAAATATATATATATATATAGACATTATACCCTGCTCTGACAGAATTGTTCTCTGACACAGCCATTCCATGGGAGAAATTGCACCATTACTCTGTTTTAATCAGATATTTTACCAACATTTTCTTTTCTGTGGTTCCATTACGCTTCCTCCAGTGGTATTCCTATTCTGCAGTTCTCCACTCTTTAATACTTTACAAACCCAACACATTTAGTTAGCCTAATTTTTCTTAATAAACCTGCCCCTTTCTCCAAACCTTTGTGTGGGATTTCACTGACACTTCACAGGACACACAGATGTGTCAAAGTACGAAATCCTTAATGTGCTACTGTCACCTGCCAAGCAGTGGAGAAGGGATGACTGAGAGTCTTACAAAGAAAGGAACAAAATATTTAAGGAGCATGTTTCTTTTTAATGAAATTCTGTAAATTGACTATTTAACTAAGAAATTACAGCTAATTTAGCTGGAAATGGGATTTTGTAGGGAATTGCTATAAGGCAACATCTTACAGGGGCTTAATCCTTTACTTGTTTCTATTCTGGTTTTGTTTGTTTGTCCTTTTTGTTTTGGGGGTTGTTTTGATTTTTATTATTTGTTTTGGGTTTTGTTTTGGAATTTTGTTATTGTTTTGTTTTGTGGGAGGGGTTTTTTTAGTTATTTTGTTTTTATTTTTATTTGAGGGGGGTTGTTTAGTGGGTTTGTATCAGATTTTGTTTGGTTTGGGTTTTTTGTTCTGGTTTTCTGTTTTTTTCTGGTTGGTGCAACAGAAAAATAAATCTCTTCTATTAGAGAGAAATCCCCCTGCAGGGAGGCTGAAATGTGCCTGGAATCCCAATCCCTTATTATAGCTGAGTTAATCATGGAACCTTATCAAATATCTCATGCAAGTAGATATTTTCTGCAGTATCTGTTTAAAACAGACTTCTGTGCTTGTTGCAAAAGGCAAAAGGATGCAAAGCTGATTCTGCCTGTCTGATCTTGTTTTCTCTGGTGTTCATCCTCTGCAATGAAAAAAACTGTAAGAAAAGGCCTTTCTCAAAGCCTGGTCACTCTCAAGGGCTGAGGCACCGAGTTCTGTCCAGTTCTTTTCATAATTTTCAGTAAAATAGTGAAAAAACACCAAGTTTGCTTATCTTGTGAAACAGACAGACGTTCAGAAACCTGTTAGGAGTTTGAGTTGCTACTTTTGAAATTTCGGGGGGATTTTCCAGATAACATCTGAAACTCTTCACGCTGGCTTCACTTTTTTGCTGGTTTGGGTGTTTCTAGTTCCCATCTAATGGGGTTAAAAGTGAAGGGCATTGCTGGTGTGCCACAAAAGCCTGTCCCCTCTCACTGGAGGACCAGCAGCAGCACATCCCCCTGTGCAGAAGGAAGGACTCCCTTTGGGGGGTGTTTCAGCAGGAACATGTGCTACAGCAGAGCTTTTCATGCCTCCAACACTTCCCTCCCCTGCCGTGGGAACGCGGCCAGCTCGTTGGCGTACGCTCAGTTGTAATCCAGGGAAATCACTTCAGCAGCCAAAGGCATATTTCCACGATGATGTCTTGTGCCTTAACGAGGACAATCCTTTGGAGTGCTCTCCGAATCTGCCTGCTGATGGAATTCGGGGTTTTGAAATGCGCTGCGGAAATAACATCTCGGTTTGGCTCTTTTTATCTGACTCAGTTTTGGGTGGAAAGGGCTGGGAAGGGGGAATGACATTTTTGCAGGCTGACAAATGTCATCACAGTCTCAGAAGCTCTAAAGTGGGAGCCCCAGGCATGAGAAAATGATGGCCCTGGGCTCTTTTCTCCTCCTAAAGTTTCAGCATCTCCTCACCACTGTAATGAGTGGTAGAAATCTGAGGAACTCGTGGTGAGCCTGACAGTCATTCCATGAGTTGTTCCATGAGTCCTGACAGTCATTCCATGAATTGTTCCATGAATCCTGACAGTCATTCAGATGACCACATTCCTAATCCAGAAGTTGGGATGAACGTGGCACTGAATCCATGGCATGCCCTTGACACACCCTGTGTGTGACCAAACATGGATTTTATTTATTTATTTATTTAGGCATAAATAATCCTATTTCAATTTGTGTATAAATACATACAACTAGTATTTTCTATCTAAAATCAAGGACATTTTTTTTGTTCGTTTGTTTGGGTTTTTTCCCTGAAAAATAATTGTGCAATTTTGGAATGGGTGGGTTGTGTTAAATTGCAGAGGTTCAAAAAGAGGCACTGATAATTTTGGTAAGAAAGTCAGAGTTTTTTAAGTTCAGTTTTCACAGTTGTATCAGGCTGTTGTTTTCCCTGCTGCCTTCACACCAAATCTGTGGTTGCCTGAGGCACAGAAGAAACTCTGAGTGTTAGAAACCTGTGCTGCAGGATGAGGAGCATCCTTTGATGGAGACATCAAGACATGCTGCCTTCTTGCTTTCTGCGTTTGTTGGAAACTGTCAATTTATTTATTTCTTGCATCCTGAGAGTTTCTCATTTAAATTTCCTCCATAAAAATCTACAATTGCTTCAGAATCAAACTAATCATGACCCTTTCTTAGAAACACCAGAGTTCATCAGAAAGCTGCAGCTTCTTGGGAAGAACAATGTATGCACCAAACTGGGTTTACAACACAAAACTCTAAAGCTTCCAAGCCAGGGAGTGCCATCATTTAGCAAGCTTGGACAATTAGCACTGGGGTTTGCACAACATCTACAGAAAGGCTGTCACCACCACATGAGCATCTTTCCACCTTCTGCAGAGCTTCAGAAAAAACTTAGTGTGGACCTGTCCCTGGTGCACTTGCTGGGTAATGACTGAATAGATGGGTGCCTAATCAGGACAGTGTTGTTTTGCCCTGGGTGTGGATTCTGCCCTTTCCCTTAGAAAAACCCTGCAAGAACTTGGTTTTCATGATTTTTGAAATTAAACTTATTGATTTCTTCTTATTAAATGATATTTTCATTCAGAAATCGACATGGTCTAAATGGCACTTAAAAGGTCTGTAAAATAATTATCCTGTTAGGAAAGAAGTTGTTTCTATTTGACAGAAATAGTGCGGGTTCCCTGGAAATTCATTTGTTCTTTTTGAAAAACTATATATGGCTGTTTTGGATAAACCAAATAATATTGATCTATGTATAGAAAACCCAGGTTTGGCCACTAAGGTATAATATTAGTACTGGTGGTGACAGTAGTCATAGCAATAATAATAATAATAATAATAATAATAATAATAATACACAAAAGCTTTCCTTGCCCAGGGCTGCTCCTATCTGCTCCCAGCTTTTCAGTGGGATCACTAATTCTGTCCTCTCCTGAGACTCAGGCATCTGGATTTGCAGAAACCCTGAGCACAGCTGGGGTAAAACTACTCATGTGTATATTCATTTTTGTATTGGTTCACTGGTGTGAGGCCATTTCTTTGCTGTCTGCCTGGACTTTGGGGATAGTCCTGTTTGTGTGTCAGCTGAAGTCGTGGCAAAGGACACGGAGCAGCCCCAGGGTGGTGCTGGGGTGAAGCAACCCTAGGGCTGAAGTGACAACCAGAGCACAGTGGTGATGCTCTCCCAGTGAGGGATGAGGTATATTCACTGGCACACAGCGAGCCTGGGACTTGTGCTTTCACCCCTTGTGCTGGAGGGCACCATGGTCTAACACCCACCTGTGTTTTGGTCATCCCCAACTTTTTGACTCCTCTCTGCTGGTGCCTCCTGCTCCTTCTTGCTTTGGTCTGTCTGCCTTCATAGAATCACAGAATACCCT
>WBMV01003610.1:146560-169824 GCA_013396655.1 Campylorhamphus procurvoides | reverse complement strand
CTCTCCCTCTCCCTCTCCCTTCCCTGTCCCAAACCTTCTCCCTGTCCCAAACCTTCCCCCTCTGCCTTCCCTCTCCTTGTCCCAAACCTTCCCTGCTCCTCCTCGGTGCTTAAACCACACGTTGCCATTGGTGGTTCCTCCTGTTGGTGGTTCCTCCTGTTGGTGGTTCCCGCGTTCACCTCCTGCAGCTGGTGGAGGTCTCAGCCTGGGCTGAGTCTCTCAGGGCGTTGTGGGAAGAGGATGGATTTCAGGAAGAGTGTTAAAGGGGAAAAAGGGGAGAACTGGAGCATGGGAGCAACTCTGAAACCTGCAGGGGACTCTTGTGCAAAGGGCAGGGAAGATGCTTGAGAGGGTTTGCATCTCTGTGGTTTTCATTCTCTCTGCTCAGAGATTTTCGTGTCCTACTGACCCAAAATGCCCCATTTTTAAGAGGAGAATTTTAAAAAGGTCACATAGGAGCTTTTGTTTCTTTTAAATATGTTCTTGCCAGCAGCAGTCCTGGCTGTGGTGCCACCTGTGAGAGAAGCTCCACAGTGAGTGGGGATGTTCTGCAGGAGCTTTGCTGGAACCACCAGAGGGGTTGAATGAATACATGGAAAAAAATAATAAATAGATACCAGTGACTCTGGAGAAACCAACCTTCTTGAGCTGCACCAAGATCCCAAAATCCCACAGCGGTTTGGGTTGGAAGGGACCTTAAAACCACCCCCTGCCATGGGCTGGGACACCTTCCACCAGCCCAGGGTGCTCCAACCTGGCCTTGGACACTCCCAGGGATCCAGGGGCAGCCACAGCTTCTCTGGGCACTCTGTGCCAGGGCCTGCCCACCCTCCCAGCCAGCAATTCCTTCCCAATATCCCATCCATCCCTGCCCTCTGGCACTGGGAAGCCATTCCCCTTGTCCTGTCCCTCCATCCCTTGTCCCCAGTCCCTCTCCAGCCCTCCTGGAGCCCCTTTAGGCACTGGACGGGGCTCTCAGGTTTCCCTGGATCCTTCGCTTCTCCAGGTGAGCCCCCCAGCTCCCCCAGCCTGGCTCCAGCCCTGTGGTCCTGGGATCTCCTCCCACACACCTGAGCCTGAGCATCTTCCCCTGCAAAACACTGTGTTTTGTTTTGGTTCCATTCCCCTTTTTTGAAGTGGTTTTGCTGCTTTGGCCTCTCTTTCCTGCCTGTCCCATGAAAGGTGAGCTCCAGTGGAGATGAAGGGAGGACCAAGCCACGCTGCCAACTGTGGGAGCCCTTCAGGGCTTATTAGTGGGACTGGTGAGCTTTGGGCTTCAAAAACCCGGTGCCAGGAGGGGGGACAGTGCCCTGCTTGGGGCTTCACCTCTCATTTTGCCATCTGAAGGATCACAGTGTCCTCTCCCCTCCCTGCAGGCACTGGATGGGCTCACACCGAGAGCTTTGGCTTCTGTCAGAGAACGAGGAGTCAGAGCAAAAGGGTCTGAGGTGCCTCCAAAAAACCTGGTTTCCCAGCAACTAAACAGGAGCAGGAAAATAAAAACCCAAAGGAAACCCTGGAGATCTGGCAACCTGTTTGTTTTAGAAGTCGTTCCTGAGGCATCAGGGCTTGTTGGCTTTAGGCTGACACTCGCTGGGTTTTCATCTTGCTCTCTCTGGGTTGGGCAGGGCAGTGGCCTTTGGATGTCTCAGACATGAAGGAAGGAGGTTCCTCTGTGCCATGTGGGAATCCCAGAGGAGCAGGGAACACAGCCTGTCCACAGAGCTCGTTTGCTAATCCTTAATTCCTTACATTCCAATGGCAAAAGCAGGGCCAGCTCAGTCGTGGCTGGAAGAAGAGCTGGGGCACAGCAAGGCTGGAGCTGCTGGAGGTGGAGAAGGAGATGCTGCTGCTTTGGCAGGGGAGCAGCACCAGGCTGGGATGGGCCATGGGCTGGTTTGTGCTCTGCCTCTCCAGGAAGTTGTTTGGAAGCTCTGGGTGTTTGTGATGCAGGAATTCATGGAATCCTGGAATGGTTTGGGTGGGAAGGGACCTTAAAGCCCACCCAGTGCCACCCCTGCCATGGGCTGGGACACCTTCCACCAGCCCAGGGTGCTCCAAGCCCCGTCCAACCTGGCCTTGGACACTTCCAGGGATGGGGCAGCCACAGCTTCTCTGGGCACCCTGTGCCAGGGCCTGCCCACCCTGCCAGCCAGGAATCCCTTCCCAATATCCCATCTATCCCTGCCCTGTGTCCATGGGAAGCCATTCCCCTTGTCCTGTCCCTCCATCCCTTGTCAATATTCTCTCTCCTTGTTTCTTGTAGCTCCTTCAGGTCCTGCAAGTCCACAATTAGGTCATGCTGAAGCTTCTCCTCTCCAGGCTGAACAATCCCAGCCTTCCCCATCCCTCTGACCATCCTGGTGTCTCCTCTGGACTCTCTCCAGCAGCTCCATGTCCCTCCTGTAGCAGCTCTACAGGGGGGTTTCACCTGAGGGTGCAGAGAAGCAGAACCCCCCCTGCCCTGCTGCCCACCCTGCTTTTGATTAGGGCAGATTTAGTGCTTCAAAAATGGCTTTATTTGGTGTTGAACCAACAGAAGAATGGAAAGCCCTGAGGGACAATGTTTCCTGCCCTTGGTGCCTGGTCTGCAGGGTGTTGAGGTGCTCCTGGTCAGAGGACCTGCTTCAAAAGCTCAGCCAACCCAAATCAAACCACTTGGCAATGCTGAAGAAACGAATGCTGCAAAATCAGCCCTTGAGGGAAGACTCCAGAATTTTGGCAAACCACTTGCTTGTCCTGTGGAGAAGCAGGGGAATGTTCTGCAGCCTGTGAACTTCAGTGATGGATTAGCAGAGCTTTGGAGTGTCTCCTGGTGGGGTCAGTGGTGGGATGGCACGTGTTGGCACAAGGGCTTCAAACCTGGCTTGGGGGGGTTGGTTTTATATTTATATTTTGTGGATTTCTGAGTTTTCTCTGCCCTGATTTCTTCTTGCTCCTCGAGCTGGAGGAGCTGGGCTTGGGCTCCACCTCCCCCTGCCTGTGCCATGTGTGAGCCTGGGCTGCAGTGACAACCCACAGAGCAAGAGGGTGAAAAGCTGCTCCAAGCTCCTTTCCCAAGGTCCTTTCCAACCTTTTCCACCCATGGATAGACCAGGCTGTGCTTGGGTAGGTGCTGTCTCCTGCCCCTCCTGCTTTTCCACTCTTGGGCACAGCAGAAGGTGTTTGGGGTAGGTGAGACCCCCCATGTCCAAAACAAACACCAAGGACTGGGAGAATCTTCAAAAAGAAAGATCTCTGTGTCAAACAGATCAGATCATGGATTTATTCAGGTTAGAAAAGACCTCCAAGCCCAACTTTCACGTGGTCCCTCAATTTTGTTGGCAGAATTTGTAGCTCCAAAGCCCCATCCCTTGTGGCTTCTGTTCCTGCATCAAGGTCACCTTCTCCACATCTGGTTCCCCTCCTCCCATCATTATTTTCCCTCCCATCACCAGACTGTGAATCCTCCACCTCCCTGGGAGCTCCACGATGGGAAACGGGCTGGAAACTGCCAGAGCTGTGATGAATTTTGGGGAGGGAACCATCAGATCAGGGAGTGGAAAGGGGGCTTTTGCCATTGCTGGAGGGATTTTTGTTCCACTTTAATTATTAGATTAGTGCTGTCGGTTTGCTGGCCAGCTGTTCACTCTGCAGACAGGCTGACAACAATCCCAGCATCGCACTCCTGCTGCTTTCAGCTTGTAATGAGCTTGTTAGCAATTAGTTGCTCTTGGAAGGGGCTGGGGTGGCGTGGAGCAGCACCACGATGGGCTCTGCACCCCAAAAAAAGTTGGGAATTGAGTGGGAAGGGGCTTGGGATCCACGTGGTTTCAGGAGGGGGTGTCGTGTTGTGTGTCGTGGCATTTCACTGTGGCTTTGTGGATGGTGTGGCTGAGTTTGGGATTATGGCACAGATCTCATTTGGGGATTTTTTAATATTTTTTTTTAATTTTAAGCACTTGTAGCCTGGCAATTTTCCCTTCTCTCCTAATAGGCAGGCTGGGAAATGTGCTGAAGACATTAAATCTCTCTAAAGTCTTTTCCCCCCCATCCATGTCGGGAGCCGTGGATGGCCCAGCACATCCCGTGGGAAAATGGGATAATCAGGGATTTGAGGCGTCTGCTGGAGCTGGCAGAGGTGTGGATGTTTTCAGGGGAACAGGAAGCTTTCCCACCATCCTGCTTGTCCTGGTTGTAGACTCAGAGCATGGATTTTTCCCATCCTCCAGGATGGATTTGAAGCCCTGGAATTGCAGGGCTAAGCAAGGATCTTGGATCTGATTTTCCAACCTGAACAAGACTCGCTGTGCATTTGTATTTGGTTTTATCTTTTGGAGGGCATTATTCAGGTGGAATTCCTGAGCTTTTCCTTGCACTTGGGCCCAGGAGACATCCCAGAGCTGTGCCTTCCTGCTCCATGTTTTCTGGCTGGATGAATAAACTCGAGCCTGGAGCCAGGACTTGCCCTCAGGATTTTAGGGGATGTCTGGGAGGATTCCTGTCCGTGAGGTTTGGTTGGGAAAGGCTTAAAACAGGTGCTCTTGGGGGAGCTGCTCCTACTCCTGCCAAGCATTCCTGCTGGGATTTTGCTCCCCTGAGTGTGGCTGGGCAGCACTGGAGGGATATTATGGAATCATGGCATTGTTTAGGTGGAAAAGCCCTCTGAGGTCATCGAGTCCAACCATCCCCCAGCACTGCCGAGGCCACCACTGACCCCTGTCCCCAAGTGCCACATCCACAGGGCTTTTCAATCCCTCCATGGATGGGGACTCCCCCACTGCCCTGGGCAGCTGTGCCAGGGCTGGACAACCCTTTCCATGAAGAAACATTCCCTAAAATCCAATCTAAACCTCCCCTGGCCCAGCCTGAGGCCGTTCCCTCTCCTCCTGTCCCTGTGCCCTGGGAGCAGAGTCCAATCCCTGCCTGGAGCCATCAGGGACTTGCAGAGCCAGAAGGTCCCCCCTGAGCCTCCTTTTGTCCAGGCTGAGCCCCCCCAGCTCCCTCAGCCTCTCCTGGAGCTCCAGCCCCTTCCCTGGAGGGCCCCAAACTCTCCCATTCCCAGGGCCTGATGGGGACACCATCCCATGTGGAGCAGCTGGGGTGTCTCCCAGCCCTGTGTGTGCCCTCCCTGGCTTTGGGGTGACCGAGGACAGGGAGCAGAGGGGACATCCCTGGTCACACCTGGGCTGCTTCAGGGCTGGCTTCATTCCCTTCTCCCTCCCAGGCTCCTCCCCAGTTGACTCAAAGCTCAGCTGGGCCAACAGTGAGTTCTGCTCCAGATTCCCCCAAATCTCTTCCCAAGGAAAGCCGGGCATGTGCTGTGGACCCAAGTCCATATTTCAGGGCTGAGCTGTTCCACCCCAGGAACCTCCTAAAAAGAGGCCCTTTATTAAGAAAGAAAAGGCAAATGGACCGTGGCTTTTGCCCAGGGTTTCTGTTGGGCTTCGTTCATCTTCCTTTCCAAAAATCACCAAACCGTAAGGACTCAAAGACTCCCAAGCAAATTAATCTTTGGCAAGGAAAAGACCAAAAAAAAAAAGGAAAAAAGAAAAAAAATTAAAAATAAGTTGAAAAATTTGTCCCCGGGAAAGAATAAATCAAGAAATAAATGAAGCTTATTTTTGCAAGCTGCTTTAATTTATCCTTAATGACCCTGTGAGGGGACCCCAGAGGCCACCCAGGTGTCACGGGGGGGGTGTCCAGCTCCTTTCCCTCATCCCTGTTTTCAGCGAGGAATTCTGTCCCTCTCCTGCCTCCAGAATGGAAGGGGCATCGAGGGGAGCTGGAGGTTGGTGTTGCCAACCAGGGCTGGGCATTCCCTCGGGTATTTGGAAATAAAGAACAGAAGCCACCGAGGAAAAAAGGAAAACAAAGCTCTGTGTGGGATTGTGGCTTTGGAGCAGGGAAGGGTTTTCCCAGGGATTCTGCTCCCAGGGCTTAATGAGCGTTAATGAACCTGTGCTGGGTGGGGGTGCTGGTGGAAACTTCTGGTCTTTTAGCCAAGAAATGTTTGTTAAGGAAAGGGAGCATCACTGCCTTCTCCACTGGCAATCCCAAGGATGTCCTTGGTGTAGGAATGTGTGTCCTTACCCCAAAACCCCTGTGATTTCCCGGGGCTGTACCCCCTTTGGTACCCAGTGAGTGCTGGGGACACCAAATGCCACCCCTGGCAAAGCTGCTTCAGGGTCTGCCACTTCTGGGGGGGAATTTCTTTGCCTGTTCTTCTCCTTCCCCCATTCCCTTCCTGCAGTCCTGGCGCTGGCACAGAATCCTGGGCTGGTTTGGGTGGGAAGGGACCTTAAAGCTCCTCCAGTTCCAGGATTCCACTGTGGGGTGTGCAGGAGGGACCCTAAACTGTGGGATCTGCATGGGGGATCCCAAACTGTGAGGTGTGCAGGAGGGACCCCAAACTGTGNAGGAGGGACCCCAGTCTGTGGGGTGTGCAAGGGGGACCCCAAACTGTGGGGTCTGCAGGAGGGACCCCAAACTGTGGGGTGTACAGGAGGGACCCCAGACTGTGGGGTGTGCAGGAGGGACCCCAGTCTGTGGGGTGTGCAAGGGGGACCCCAAACTGTGGGGTCTGCAGGAGGGACCCCAAACTGTGGGGTGTACAGGAGGGACCCCAGACTGTGGGGTGTGCAGGAGGGACCCCAGTCTGTGGGGTGTGCAAGGGGGACCCCAAACTGTGGGGTCTGCAGGAGGGACCCCAAACTGTGGGGTGTACAGGAGGGACCCCAGACTGTGGGGTGTGCAGGAGGGACCCCAGTCTGTGGGGTGTGCAAGGGGGACCCCAAACTGTGGGGTCTGCAGGAGGGACCCCAAACTGTGGGGTGTACAGGAGGGACCCCAGACTGTGGGGTGTGCAAGGGGGACCCCAAACTGTGGGGTCTGCAGGGCACTGCCCACCCTACTGCCCCCTGACCCCGCAGTGGTGCCCGCTGATGGCACTGGGACAAGTCTGGTTCAAACCGAACCCGGCCATGTATAATGCAGAACTTCCCCCTCCATCACCTGGGCTGGAGAGAGAAGAAAAATCAGGCAATTTCCTGCAAGGACAAATGACATTTCTATTTTTAACAGCTGATTTATAAATAGGGGCATTATTTTAGCCCTTTGCAGGGAGAAGGGAGCGGGCACTGCCCTCCCCCAGGCCGAGCTTTGCTGCAGCCCCTCCAACTTCCAGCCCTGTTCCAACTGGGCAGGCCAGTCTTTTCCTGACCTATTTTTATTTTTTGGTTTGTGCCGAGCCCCAGATGTGATGGGGCTTGTCTTTTGGGAGGTCCCAGAGCCCTGGATTTGGCAGGAAGGTTTGGGGGCATTTGCTGGTTGTTTTCTGCCTTGGTGGGTTCAGGCTGGGGCAGGAGAAGGGAGGGAGGTTGGGGAGTCGTTGCTGTTTCAGCTCCCAAATGGCCCTTCCCCAAAGCCCTCCCTGGTTGATGGGATGGAGAAGCCTTGTTTCCGTGCTCTCCACCTGGATTTCTGGCTGCTCTCCACCTGGATTTCTGGCTGCTCTCCTGGGTTGGGAAGGAGGAGAAGCTGCAGCTCTGGGCAGGAAGGGGCTGGTTGAGACTGCAGGGAAGGGACAAAGAAAGCATCACCACCAGCTCTCCTGCCAGGGGCTCATTGCCTCGTGCCTTCAGGTCTCGCTGCACTTTATTTGGCTGATTAAAAAGCACAACAGCAAGTGCATGGCTGAGTCACAGAAACACTGCCTTGACCAGCTGCTCTGGGCCAGAATGCAGTGCCAGCTGTGCCCGGGCACCTCGGCCGTGCCACCCGTGGGGAGATGGGGCATCGTGGCACGGGCTGCCAGCAAGGCTGAGCTCTTTGCTCCCTTCATGCTTTAAAATCTATATTATTAAAGCTTTTTGTAGAGCTTGGTGGTACCTTTGGCTTGTTGGGGCCTTTGCACAAGATTTCTGAAAATGCTGTTGGTTGAGAATTTCAATGGATGAGATTTTAATGAAGTGGAGAGCTTCTCATCTGTGAAAATGTACTGAGAGAGACATAACAGAGTCCTAACCCTTGAGAGGAGCAGTCAGAGCTGCTCAGGGGCCTTGAAACCCTTCCAGAAAGCTCAGAGGTGATGAAGAAGACGAAGAAGAAGAAGAAGTGGGGGTCTTTTTGGGACCACCAACTCAAATTTGGGAGGCGCATCAGGGGCGTGGTGAGGGCAGTGCTGTGGGAGGGGAGGTTTGGGGTGGGTGGAACAGGGGAGTTGATGGCCAGATATTGCCATTAGAGCCTGAATATTGTCATCAGAACCTGAATATTGCAATTAGATGATGGTATAAAGGTATAAAAATCGAGGTGTGCAAAGTAATTTGGGTGCCCCGTCGGTGCCACAATAAAGGGCTTTTTGCCTCTCAATCCTCCAAACCAGTGCAGAGAATTATTTCTCTGATTTTAGGTGACATCTTCTCTGTTTCCCCCTGGGAGTTCCCCTGGATTCCTCCCAGCCAGATAGAACCCCATAGATCTGATGCCACCAACCCGTGGGGCTGCAGTGCCCCGTTGGCATCTGTGGGTCTGAGATCAGAGCCGGCTGGTGCCCCCCTGGCACAGCTGGCACCGAGCTCCGAGCAGGTTCCTGTGCCAGGGGCGGCTCAGTGGGAGCCCTGGGGCTGTAATTAGGAATTAATAATTAATAAGCTCATTTCTCCTCGGTGCAGGGCCCTGGCTGGCAGGAGCTCTGCTGCAGCACAGGGCACCTTCTCTGGCAGGTTGAGCCCAGCTCAATTTGCTCCCTTAAAGCAGCTTTTTTGGGGGGGCAGCTGAGTTTGGGGGTTCTTTAATTTGGAAGTTCCTCCTGGCTGTGTCACAGGGCTGAGCTCTGTGACAGAGGATGTCCAAGCTGGGACCAGATGGCAGCCAAACTTCACAAAATAAATAGATATTTGAGAATGGAAGAAATACATATTTGAATGGGAGAGGGGAAGGTGTGGGAGGGTCTGGCACTGCTGTGCCATGAAATTTTGACAGAGGGGAGCTTCTCATGGAGGCTCCACGGATTGAAGGGTTTCCCTGACATCCCAGCCCTTGGAAGGGCTTCACATCCTGCCCTGAAATGAATTTTACCACAATTAAAGTAAAAGTAGTAATAATAATCCTGTGGGTTTGATGCCCAAAAATCTCCAGGAAGTCGTGGCTGTGCTGCCCAAAACTGTTCCCAAAGAATCCCGGGGATAAAGGCAGCAATTCCTGCAGGATTTTGGGTTTTCATCTCCCCCCCTGGGCTGTGTGTGGGGTCAGGAGGTCCCTGTGCCTTTGGGAAAGGTGGAATGTTTTCTGTTGTGTTCCTTTTCCTCCTGCTCCCTGAGTTATTAAAGGTGGGTTCCTTTAATTGGCACCACTGGATGGAATAAAAGATGAGGAGCAAATGAATTCCCATCATTTCTGGCTCTTCTGGAAAGTCATTTCCATGTATTGATGGAGGGGTGGGAGGTGCCCTCAGTGCCTGGAACTGTGAGGGGTGCTCAGCTCTTGGGCTTTGGGGTGTCAATCCCCCAGGATGGGGGTGGATTTGGGCCAAACCCCCAAGCTGGAGGTAAAAAAGAAGCAGAGAAAGAGGGGGGAGTGAATTGTAGGCTGTTAAAGGTGCTGGTGGGATGTGGGGGTGGAAATTTGGGGCTCTCAAGGCTCTGGGGGTGGCAGGGAAGGGAAGGTGCTGTGGGGATCAACGTTGGGTTGGGGTTAGGGGTGCAGGAACCTGATTCTTGGGAGAGCTGAGGTGCTGCTGGGGACGTGGCCAGACAGAACCACAGATCACTGAGATGGGAAAAGCCCTCTGAGATGAGTCCAACCATCCCCCAGCACTGCCGAGGCCACCACTGACTGACCCCTGTCCCCAAGTGCCACATCCCTGCAGGGCTCTGGTTCCACCACTGGGCAACCCCTTCCAGTTCCTGACCAGGGAAGAAATCTCCCCAATATCCAACCCAAACTTCTCCTGTCCCAGCCTGAGGCCGTTCCCTCTCCTCCTGTCCCTGTGCCCTGGGAGCAGAGTCCAATCCCTACCTGGAGCCATCAGGGACTTGCAGAGCCAGAAGGTCCCCCCTGAGCCTCCTTTTGTCCAGGCTGAGCCCCCCCAGCTCCCTCAGCCTCTCCTGGAGCTCCAACCCCTTCCCAGCTCCAACCCCTTCCCTGGCCACACTCCAGCCCTCAATGTCCTTCAAACATGGATCTCACAGACTTCACCCCCAGAAGAACCCTGATGGTGAAACCTTGGGTCCACCAGAACTCCCTGCAGGGCTTGGCTCAGCTCCAAAACGGTGTTTTTGGGAATCCTGGGATGCCTCTCCACAGTTTGGGATTTCAGGCAGCTGCAGCAAGCTCTGGGATGGCTCAGTTTAGTTTTTGGGCACCCAAGTGGAGCCGAGGGGAGCAGGAGCCCTCTCAGAGCTGGGCTGGCCACGGTGGCCACTGGTGTGTTGAGCTGCCTTTGCTTTGAGGGTGTCTTTTCCTACCACTTGTGCTGAACAACATCCCAAACCATCTCCCCCTTCTCTATTTCAGGAGGTTTGTCCCAGCAGACAGGCTGTGCCACCACACACATTTTCCCTAAGCATTCGTGTGGGTTCAGATACACTTATTAATTTTCATTTTGGGCTGCATCGTGTAATCATGAGCACTTAGGAGAGAAAGGAGAGCATGGGCACAGCTAAGTGAGGCAATTCATCACAGGGTTCTCCAGCTGGGGTTTACCAACAAGGCTTTCTCCACCTTCCCACGTGAACTAAGAGATGCATTTAGGGGGAATTTGCTGCTGGGGGCTTTTGGAATAAGGTGATTGTGGAATAGCTGTGCTAAGAGGACTTGTTATTCTGCATAGTGGCAGCTTGGAAGTCCTGCTGGTGAGAGGGGAGTTGCACTGTTTGAATCTACCCCTAAATTAATTAGGAATTGTTTTGGGGATGGAGAGCCCATGGAGGCTTCATTAACCCCTTCCCAGCCCCAGCCTTTGTTGTGTCTCAGGCATCATTTGGCACATTCCTGCTTTAGAAATACCAGGCATCTGTTTAGCCAGAGAATCCCAGACTGGTTTGGGTGGGAAGGGACCTCAAAGCCCACCCAGTGCCACCCCTGCCATGGGCAGGGAAACCTTCCACCAGCCCAGGGTACTCCAAGCCCCATCCAACCTGGCCTTGGGCACTGCCAGGATGGTGTTGTGGTGCAAGAGCTGGACTGAGGTCTCTTTGCACTGGAGTGTTTTGGGTCTTGGTGGGTTCTCAGAGATCACAGGGAGCTGATTTCCAGCCCAAAGCTGGTGCAGCTCCTCATCTGCTGGCTCAGGAGGTGGCCTTGTATCCCTCCCACCCAGGGATGCTCCTGGCTTGGCAGAGAGGGAAGGGGGTCCCACTCTGGGCCTTGCTTGGCCACAGTCACACCCAGACAGGTTTTGAGCCCTTGGGGCTCTGTTCCTTCTGGGTGTCCAGAGCTGGGGGTTTGGGATCAGCACCCTCACCCAACATCTCCACGGCGTCCCAGTGAGGATGAGACACCCTCAGTGCTCACCAGAGATGGGTTTTCTTCCCAGCTCAGGGCTAAAAAAGGATATTCTGCTTTCCCTGAGCTTTTCAGGGCAGTGAAAAGGTGTTTGTTGTGAGTTAAAACTCAGCTTTTTTGGGGTTGGGTGTTTGGAGCTGCAGGTGTCGAGATTCGCGGTTTGCATTGCAAGATCTCTCCAAGCTTGTTTATCCTTGGCATTTAATTTTGCTGCCTGGCTTTGTTTAACCTTTTTTTCAGCGTGCAAACCTCCATGGCAAACCCCAGGGTGGCGTTTTGGGGTCTCTGAGTGGTTTGGGATTAACCAAGTGGCGGGTTAAGCGGTTTGGGATTAATGCAGCGGGATTTTCTCACTGAAGGCTGGGAAACACCCCCGTAGTTCCCCAGCCCAGGGGAGATGCTGAGCATGGACAGCCAGAAGTTAAAATAAACACTTCTTTTCTATAAAGAGTTGCTGTTTTAATGACCAATTCCAGGGGTTTATCCCAAAGTGCTGTTTTGAGCAGCGTGGGGACATCTCTGGTGACCTCCCACCACGTTCCTGTGCCACAGGATCTGTTCCTTTCCCTCCCAGCTTCAATTTGAGCTGATTGCAGTGGCTGATCTTGATGTTTTATGCCTGGTGAATACTGAAACTTTCGGGCTGATTTGGGAGCCCTTGGGAAGCTGCAATTTGTCTCCTGCCTGGAGATGGGCAATTGCTGAAATCTCCACCCTAACCCCTCCTCCAGTGCTGAATTCTCTGCCTCCCCTCCCTCCTCTTTGCAGCTCTTGGCACTTGAGCCTGATGATTTGGGGAGCAGAGACTCAGGGAATTAGCATGGGAAGTGTGGCTTTGAAAATTCCGTGAGGAGCAAGAGAAGAGAGAAAGGCAAAGCTCAGCCTTCCCCCAAAAACCCCCTCCTGGTGCTGAAACATTCCTGCTTTTATTCTCCAGGCTGAAGAGAAGGAGCTCCCCTTCCCTGCCAGGTTTTCTTAGTGCACTTTATTATTTTTGGGGGAGACCAAGGGGATGAAATACCCAACATCCCATGGATTGCAGGGACCAGAGGGGAAGTTGGGCCCATTAAGCTGAAAACCATCAGCATGTGAGAGGGTTTTGTGCTGGAGAGCTCCAAGAAGTGTTGGCAGCTCTGAGGAGGTTTTAATTAAAGATGCTGCCATTAGAGACAAATGATGTGCAAATCTTCCTTTTCTCCCTTGTGCTTTCTAAAAATATAAATCCCCACTTTCCTGGCAAATGCAGGCTCTGATGCCCCCCAAAGACCACCCAAGGGCTTGAGCTCTCACCCAAATTTCATTATGCTTTCTAATTAATTAACCTTAATAACATGTCTGTGTGTTAATTGCGCACAACAGCAAGTTTGGGGAAGGAGGAAGTCCATGCTCAATTGCTCTTTCTCCCTCTTTGAATTTTCCCCTCGTTTTTCAGAAAAAAAAAGGGGATTTGTGGCAGAAAATGAGGCTGTGCTTCAAATCATGGCAGAGGGGTCAAAACCAGAGGTGTTTTTGCGATGGAAAAGCAGGAATTGGAGCTGTTTGGGCCGAAAAATGGGGCTGCCCTTAAAGTCATGGCAGAGTGGTCCAAACCAGAGGTGTTTTTGTGCTGGAAAAGCAGGAATTGGAGCTGTTTGGGCCGAAAAATGGGGCTGCCCTTAAAGTCATGGCAGAGTGGTCCAAACCAGAGGTGTTTTTGTGCTGGAAAAGCAGGAATTGGAGCTGTTTGGGCACAGGTGGTGCTTGTGCTCGTGTGAGTTGTATGAGGTTTTGCTGCAGAAATTACCATAACGCTCCCCACCAAGGAGCTGCTGTCCTGGGTGGCACAAGGGCAGCTCTGGCTCCTTCCAAAACCTCTCCAGCACTTAAAGGCAGCACAAGGAAATGGGTCAGGGTCTGGCAAAGGAATTCCCAGGGCCATGGGCAGCACCAGGGGCTCTGTGTTGGCACCAAAATAGCCCATGGCAATAAATGTGGGGCATTTGGGAGCTGCAGGAGAACTGTTTCTCTGTAGACCTTTTGGAGTGGCCTGGAAACATTGAAGGTGTTTGGGGTTGAAATAAAAACCCAAACCCAAGTAGTGGCACTTCATATCGTTTGGTGGGCATCACTCAAAGGTTGGACTTGAGGTCTTGGAGGTCTTTTCCAGCCTTAGGGATTCTGTGATTTTGGGATTTCCCTGCCTTGCTGCCTTTGGTCACTCCGTGATGCTCCCAGGACAGGAATTTCCACCAAATCCCAAAGCATTAACTCCATGAAGGTGAATCCAGCGCTTGCTGTGCTAATTCCAGCATGATATGGAGCTGATTGGGCATCCAGGGTCCTTCTCCAGGTGAATCCCACCCTTCCCATTCCTGGGCACCCACAGCAAGCACCGTGCAGCTCTGCCGGCCTCCCTCACCTCCTCATCGTGGGCATTCAATTAGAAGTTGATTAATGAGCGCTCTGGGGACGTTCTCAGAGCCTGAGAGGAGCAAAACACTTCCCCAGTCTTGGAGCTCAGAAATAGAAGCGTTTCCTGCTCACAGGATTGGTTTGTTGGCCCACAAAACCAATCCAAGTGTGTCATTCCCCTTGAGCTGCATTGGCATTCCCAGCTTGGCTCCCAAGGCGGAGGGGAGAGTGGCATCTCCGGGGTGTTCCTGGGCTCTGGGATTATGGGAGCTGCAGTTTATCCATCAATGTCTCTGGCAGGAGAGCTGTCTTTGGAATAAAATCCAAGATATCCAAGGCAGACACGAGCACTGGAAGGAGAGAGGCCCTTCAGAACCTCCAGAATGGTTTCAGTCAAAGAAACATTGGATAAGCTGTTTCAGATGGCAGATCCCAGAACCAGGGAGCTCTGGAGGGGACATGTGTCCTGCCAGCCTGGCTTGGTGGAGCTCCTGAGACAAAGAGTTTTGTATTTAAAGCTCATTGTTGGAGCTGTTTGGTGTCTGGGGGTTCCCTGAGGGAGCCGTGGGGATGTCTGTGGGCTGGGCTGCAAAGCCCTCTTGGGTTTAGTCTTTATTTCCTTAATTTCAAGTGTGATATGACAGATTTCCTCCTTTTTTTGGCCTCAAATTTCATAGTCCAGCTGCCTTGGATGGGTGGGCTGTGGTGATGGGTGTGCTGTGGTGATGCTGGGTGTGTTGTGGTGATGGTGGGTGTGTTGTGGTGGTGGTGGGTATTTTTTGGTGCTGGGAGCAGGGAATGCTCTGGAGGTCCCTCCCTGTCCCTCTCCTCAAAGGAGAGCAAAGCCCCTTGGAAAATCCCTGAACTGGAAACAGCTCTGGAATGGGACTTGGGCAACCTCCCTGTCCTCACAGGGCTGTGGAGTCTTTTGGAGAATAAGAAAATAGGAGGAAAACTCATCCTGTCCCTCAGCCAGAGTTATCAGACCTGTGTCCTGAGGTTTTCTCCTCCAGGGACAACTCCAATTCCCAGGGGATAAATCCTTACCCCACGTGCTCCCAGCCCTCTCTCCTGCCTGGCGGGGGAGGCTTTTCCTTGCCGTGTTTTGGTGGTGTTTTTATTCCCCCTTCCCCCCCCAAATCCATTTTTCTTGTCTTACTCATGCAAAAATCTGTCACCTTTTTTTTCCGCCGCCCGCTCGTCGTGTGGCTTTCCATCATCGCGGAGACGAGCCGTGACTCCGGCACTATTAATATTCCCACTCGACAGACTCAGCCCGCTCTTCAAGAAGCCAACCCAACAGCAAACAGGCCACGTGGCCAATTTGTCCCCCAATTTGTCACCTGTGCCCTTGGTTTGGGGTGACCGAGGGTGACCGTGTCACACATGGTGCTCCCTAATGCCAGGAAAGGAGGAGCCTCTGCCTGCAATTAGTCAAGCTCGTTTTGAGCTGAGTTTAATTGGGGTCACGTTTGGCTGGATTTACCTTTGGGTGGATGCTGTGTGAGGAAGGGAGTGCAGAAACCTTCACACTGGAACTGGGGGCTTGGTTAAGCATCATCCCTGGATGTTTGGCCAAAAACATCATCCCTGGATGCTTGGCCAAAACCATCATCCCTGGGTGTTTGGCCAAAACCATCATCCCTGGGTGTTTGGCCAAAACCATCATCCCTGGGTGCTTGGCCAAAACCATCATCCCTGGGTGCTTGGCCAAAACCATCATCCCTGGGTGCTCGGCCAGCTGGTTTTGCTGCTGGAAGAGCTCCTGGAGCATCCCAGTGCCCCACCACTCCCTGGGCACCTCCCAGGCAGAGCAGAGCAGCTCTCCAGCCAGGCAGGGGATGCTGGAGGGGGATGTTTCTCCTCACTGCCCTCTTGGCTCTCTAAATACATCTCTCCATGCTTTCCCTGGTTTTAAAGTGGGGATTAAACCCAGGGATGTCACCACTGAGCTGGAGAGAGGAGGAGACCGTGGCCACACGGGTGAGCATCCCCAGCTCGTCGTGGCTGTTCTGCAGGGCCTGTGGACAACCCAGCAAGCTCCATTTTTAATAATAATCAGCTCCATTTTCCACACCACATTCTCTCCCCATGCACAGGCCAATTTCAGGCTTTATTATGATTTCAGTGTTTCGGTTTCTGCTGCAAGTGGAAAATGATGTTGGGCTCCAGAGAAGCTCATTAGAGCCCATTAGAGCTCTTTGTGAGACGCTCCTCCGGAATTAGAGGCTTTAACCTTGTTGAGTGCAAATTCCAAGCCAAGTGTGGCCATGGCAGGCCTGGCAGGGCCGGTTCATCCCGAGGTTAATGCACTTTCTCCATCCACTTGGAATTCCTGGTGCTGTTTCACCGTGTCCATCCAGCCCTTTGCAGGGGCTCAGGGCAGAGCAAGGAGCTATTTCTGAAAGCCACAGGGGCCAGGGGGCTCAATGCACAGTTTGGTAGGTTTGGGCAAGGCATAAAAAGTGAGTTTCCCCCCCAAAAAAAATCCTGGGGCAGAATTAGAATTGGTTGGGGAAGCTCAGCCAGCTGTACCTGAGTCCATCCTGCCCTCTCTTTAAAGCCTCCCTCCCCTTTCCCAGGGAACATCATGTTCTCTGGCTCTTCTGATTTCTCAGTTATTTCCAGCTCAGTTTTGGCTTTTATGGTGCTGGAGCTTTTCCTTGCTGGTCATGTAGAACCCACCAATTCCTGCCTTGGGCCAAGAACCAGTTTCCTTTCCAACTCCCCTGCTGGGGTGCAGCCACCAGCCCCATGACCCTACAGGCTGCCTTTGGTCCCATCCAGGGTGGTTCACCTGCTCTCCTTTTCCTCCAAGGAACACAGGGCTGGATTTATTCCCTACAAAGCTTGCTTGGCTGTTTTGGGGTGACCCCTGGAGTGGGGTGGGATGCAGAGGGATAAATGACATGGCCACAAACGTAGTGGATGTGTGGGAAGAGATTTGGTCAGTGCTTCGAGCTGGTTTATTTTTAGCCTTCATTGAGAAGGGATTTGGGATTAGAGCTTTGTTCTGTGGTGTCCAGGCAATGGCAGATGGGAGGAGGGTGGGCTGAGCTACAGCATGAGAGCAGCAGGGTGGGACCAACACTCCAAGTGCCATGGCCAAGGTCCTGTGGGGCCTCTGTGGCAGAGGTGGAGGGGAATGGCAGCTTTGTGGCTTTGGGGCTCCTGCCCAGATATATCAAAGTGACATAAAAGCGTCTTTGTGTCAGTGGGATTCAGGTCCTTGGAGGAGACAGGTCAGACCTCACCAGGGGCAGCTCCATCTCTGCTCTGTGTGACAGGGACAGCACCCAGGGACAGGCTGGAGCTGTGTCAGGGCAGGGTCAGGTGGGATCTCAGGGAAAGGTCCTTCCTCCAGAGGGTGGTGGGCACTGCCCAGGCTCCCCAGGGCAGTGGGCACAGCCCCGAGGCTGCCAGAGCTGCAGGAGGGTCCATGCTCTGTTAATAAAATCCCCAGGATCTGAGAAAAGCCCAGTGCTGCTCCTGGGGCATTGCAGGGTGCAGGGAGGGAATATCTGAGCCACGGGTTTCCTTTGTAATTAGCAAAGAGACAGAGACCTCTGAGGGTGGAAATCTGCTTTTCCTGGGATTCAGGGACAAGGGAAGGGGTGCTGTGTGTCCTTGCAGCGTCTCTTGTCCCTGGCACATGGCACGCTAGGTGGCATGAATTGTGTTCTTGCTCTCTCACCCCTGTCACTCTTTGAGGTGTCTAAAGCACCCAAAAACCTTCTCCAGGGGGGACTTGGTGTGTTTTTCTTGCTTCTGGTCCTTATTTCTGGCTAAAAGAGTTGTTCCATGTGGCCACCACACACAGGGGACACCAGGGGACCTCCAGGCTGTGGAGGCTCAGGGAGCTGAGCTCGCTCTGCTTCTTGGTCGTAACAAAATGACCCGTTTGAGCCACTTGGTGTATATGAGGAGTGTTAAAAGACTTATTAAACCTGCAGGTCCTTAAACCTCAATCTGCTTCCCTCAGAATGATGAGGATAAGGCAGCCCAGTGGCTGTTAATGCTGATGAGCTAATGGGATCAGGAGAGCTCATAAATGGCCTGAGCTGATGGGTAATGGAATAGGGCCATAAAAGAGAGAGGCACAGTGAAGGTGTCCCAGTCAGGGAGGTGACAGTGGCACCTTTGGCACTGAGCTCTGCCTGGCATGGAGAGCTCCAGGTATTAAAATGGAATCTGAAAGAAAACTTTGGGGACAGAAAGTCTCCAAAGGAATGAGCTTTTTTTTGAAATCTGGGTTTGCAGAGGGAGGGGTTGGCTGTGGCTTCTCATGGTCAAGGGCAAAGGAGCTGCTCATAATTCATCTGTCCTGGGGGCACTGGGAGACTGGAGAGGGCTGGGTCAGTGCTGGGTGGTGCACCTCAGCCAGGTCCATCCTGGGGTCAGCCATGGATCAGTGAGTCAGAGAATCAGGGAATTATTTAGGTTGGAAAAGACCTCCAGGATCATCAACAACCATCCCCCAGCACTGCCAAGGCCACCACTAACCCTGGCCCCAAGTGCCACATCTGCAAGGCTTTTAAATCCCCCCAGGGATGGGGACCCCACCCCTGCCCTGGGCAGCTGTGCCAGGGCTGGACAACCCTTTCCAGGAAGAAACTTTCCCTGCTATCCAACCCAAACCTCCCCTGGGGTGACTTGAGGCCGGTTCCTCATGTCCTGTTGTATTGCTGTAGATGAAGGACACCCTCCTGTAGCTGGTCCTTTCCTGTTCATTGTTGTTTCAGACCCTCTGGGTGGGTGGCTCCCATAACTGGGGTGTGTTTGGGGGGTGTATCTGTGCACCTGTATTGTCTGTGGAGCAGCTTCACCCTGGGGACACCTGACTAGAAGGTGTAGGAGCTGAACCTCCTCACAGAGGGGATGATGAGACACGTTGGCCAAGGCTGAGCTGGTGAGATCCAGGAAAACCAAGGGAGATGAGGAGCACATCCTGCCCTGGGATGCTGAGCTGTTTGCCAGGCTCCATCACAGCTCCCTCCTGCTGACTCCCAAAAAGCTGGGCAATGGGGTTTATCCACCCTAAACCCTAACCCTAACCATGATGGGCACAACTGGGGTGGCCAGGAGGGGGTGGCTCCAGCCTTGGCCCACAGTGCTGGAGCAGGAGGGGCACAGGGATGGTCCCTGCCCCAGGAGTTGGTGGACAGCTCATGTTGGAGCATCAATCCCCCAACAGGGAGCCTTTATTCCTGACTGGGGTGGATCTAAGCCTGGAGAAAGGGATTACCCTCAATCAGGGTGGGGGCAGAAATGGGGCAGGGGAAAACAGCACAAATTGGTCTTCCAGGCTGAGCCTTTTGGCAGCAAAAGCAAGAAGGGAAAAAGAGCCTTTTCCATGCCTGCAGGACCATCCCTGTGCCCTGAAACCCTCCCTGCTCTCCCCATGAACTGGGTTTTCTCCTCCACTGACTCTTCTCTCTTGACCTGGGGTCTCAGACAGGTCAGCTGTGAAAGCTGAGCCCAAACACACCAGCTCAGGCTTAGTTAGTTCAGCCAAATAATGTCTGGAACACCTAAGAGGGACCCCTCCCACCAGCCCAGGGTGCTCCAACCTGGCCTTGGACACTTCCAGGGATCCAGGGGCAGCCACAGCTTCTCTGCCCACCCTGTGCCAGGGCCTGCCCACCCTCCCAGCCACCAATCCCTTCCCAATATCCCATCCATCCCTGCCCTCTGGCAGTGGGAAGCCATTCCCATTGTCCTGTCCCTCCATCCCTTGTCCCAAGTCCCTCTCCAGCTCTCCTGGAGCCCCTTTAGGCACTGGAAGGGGCTCTGAGGTCCTCCTGGAGCCTACCCTTCTCCAGGTGAGCCCCCCCAGCTCTCCCAGCCTGGCTCCAGAGCAGAGGAGCTGCAGCCCTTGGAGCATCTCCATGGTCTCCTCTGGACTTGTTCCATCTGCTCCCCAGCCCACAGGATGCTCCCACACACCCACTTGGTTTTCCTGCCTAGGAATTGCACCTAAAATCCCTCTTTTTGGGGAGGGGTTGGTGTCAGATGCCTCTGAAGTCCCTTTGAAGGAATTTATGACATAGGTTTATTCATTGGTGCCCCTAAACAAGTGGGGCTGTGTGTGATTCCCTGCTGGATGGGCAGGATATCATCGGGAATAGAAATTGCACCCAATAAATTCCTCGAAATGGAGAGAAGGAAAATCTTTACTCAGCGAGCCGCTCAGCCTGAGTGCTAAAGAGCCCAGGCAGTGTCAAATTAATGACAAAATAAAGCCTTTAGTGTTCTGAACAGCTGCTTTTTTCCCTCTTTGGAGCTGGGGTTTGTTCCTGATTACTGGAGCTCACTCCTGCGAAGCCAAGCATGAAAGAAGAGCAGGGGAAGGCTGGTGAGGGAGCCAGGAGATCTGGAATTCCAGGGCCTGGCTGGAGGGCACGTGCTCAGGGCTTGGGGATTTTGGGGCCTGGGAATCGTCTCCTTGAGGGAGTTTTTTCTGCTGGTTTCATTAGTTAGGAGACTCAACGCATTCCTTTGGATTTGGGGCAGAGGATGCTCCCAGGGCTGGTGGCACCTGGGCTCCCTCAGTGCCACTTTGGTGGCTGCACGGGCACTTTATGGCGCAGTAAGTGGGAGGGAGGGCAGAGCAGAGCTGTCTGGCAGCATCCCAGGGAGTGCCTGAAAACACAAATACCCCTTTGTTTAGAGTGCAGGTTCTCCAAACTGTGCATTCAAATCCTCTCCTGCCTTTGAACAGCAGGAGGGTGGTGGGGCTTGTCCCCTCCAACACAACCTTGGCCAGGGCCAACATCCTTCTGCTAAAGAGAGAGCTCTCTCTAGAGGTGCTTGGATGCCAAACTGGGCAGTTTGGATGGTTGGACTGAGGATTTGACCCTTGGTGTCCCAAAAATCTTTGTGGAGCAGATAAATAAACCCTCCTCCCAGCTCCAGGCCTGGAGGACAAAGCCCATTCCAAGATACGTATGTTTATATACTTGGCAAGCTAATTAAAAAGGCAATTTTTTTACTTTAAAACATTTCCTTGCCTGGTTATGAATATCATCTGAGGTTATTATGAACCAGAAGCATCTCAGAAATGGGCCATGGTGGCTTCACTTTCCCCTGTGCTCAGCTCCAAGTTCCAGAGCTCTGGATGCTCCAGAGGGCTGAGGGATGGTTTGGAGCAAGCAAAGGTTTCATTTTTGGGCACATTTTCAGGCCTCCCACACCCGTCTCTGGTTCAGGTTGCCAGGCCTGGGTCTCGTTGCCCCAAGGGGAGGGCAATGCAGAGTTGGAATGTTTCTGTAGCTGGGTATTTGTTAAAGAAAAGACACCAAACTTCTGGAATAGTCTGGAAAAGTGGGTTTGCCCCCAAAGAGCCTTCAGCCCTCCTTGATTGTCATGGAAAGGTAAAGGAGGAGCCCTTTGGTGGCAAATAAATAGCCTTTAGTCCATCCTAGACCATAAATAGGGTCTTTGGAGGTGTCCATCCCAAATAGCTGAGTTTGGGATTTAAGGCAGGCTGGGAAGGGGTCACCAGCAAATCCTCCTGGCAGGATTTCTCTGGGATTTCACTGTGTGTGCTGGTCCTGGGGCTTCCCTCGAGGCTTTGGAGCCCAAAGCACCACAGGCTTCGTATCCCACCACCTTTCTGGAACAGCGAGGGCTGCTCAGGGCTGGGGCTGTGCAAATAATAAATACCAGCTCTAAAATCTCTCCCTGAACCAGCTCCTGCATCAGTAGTTGAAAGGGAAAGGCTGACAGAGGTCAATCCTTTAGCCAGGGGATGCTGGGCTGGCCAGAGTTGGGTCCTTGTGGGAGGTTTGGGAATGCAGAGCCCAAAATCCTTTCCTTGCTGTCTTATTATTTCTTTTCATTTCTCCTGGAACATATTCCAGTCCTTTTCCTACAGAGAGTCATCTCCCCAGAGCTGCCCTGCATCCAACAGAGCTGGCTGGGGCTGCTGCCTGGATTCCAGCATGAGTTACCCCTACACCCCAATCTCATTCAATCCCACATGGGGTGGGATTGGGAATAATTTATATCACCCCACTGGATTCACTGGGAGCATCTCCTTGCTGTGGTGGCTGGAGACCTCCCTGCACAAGCCCTTCAATCCCCGTTCCCCAGAGCTGCTCTGCTCCAAAGTCACCATAAAACAGCAACATCCCACACCTCTTTTACTGCCCCTCTGTGATTTTGAGCCCCATAAAAACATGAATCTTTTTTTTCACTCCTTGCCGTTGTCAGTTCACCCTGGAATCAGAAATATCACTTTGTTGTGTCCACATCATGATGACAGTATAAAATTGCATTTTCATCCCTGGGGGAGTGTTTGGGGCCAGAAAATAGGGCTGTCACTGTCCCCAGCCCTGCTAAAAGTGGGGGAAAAGAGCAAAAAGATTTGGCTTCCCATGGAGACTCGGCTGGATGAGGAGGGCCAGTGGTTACTGCTGCTCTTTTGGCAATAAATTGCCTCTAACTTTCAAGCACAGCATTTTTTATACCTTGCCATAAAGCAGTGGCTGGGCAGAGCTGTGCCTCAGCCATGTGATGTAAATGGATGGATCCAGCCCAGGAAATGGGTGCTGTGGGGCAAGGACTGTGCCCATCCTGCCCCTCTGGATTAAACCAGGCTTTGCTGTGGCTCAGGTGTCCCTGTCCCTGTCCCTGGGTGCCACACCCACAGTCACCTCCCTCCCTGCTTTGCCTTTCCCCACTGCTCTCAGTGCTGGGAGGGTTTGGGTCCGTGTTTTACTGTGAAGGTCTGAATTTAGGTGGGATAAAATCTGCTTTAGTTACTATCATGGAATCTCAGGATGGTTTGGGTTGGAAGGGACCTCAAAGCCCATCCAGTGCCACCCCATGCCATGGGCAGGGACACCTCCCACCAGCCCAGGGTGCTCCAAGCCCAGTTGGAAGGGACCTCAAAGCCCATCCAGTGCCACCCCGTGCCATGGGCAGGGACACCTCCCACCAGCCCAGGGTGCTCCAAGCCCAGTTGGAAGGGACCTCAAAGCCCACCCAGTGCCACCCCGTGCCATGGGCAGGGACACCTCCCACCAGCCCAGGGTGCTCCAAGCCCTGTCCAACCTTGCACACTCCCAGCCTGGAGATGTGAGCTTGGTGCCCATCCATCCCTGCCAGGCAGTGGGGGCACACACAGAGCGTGGAAAGCGAGCGTGTTTTCCCGAATTCCTGGTGTGACTCAGCTCTCCCATCTGGGGGAACTCCCACTGTCTGTGATGTCTCCTCTCCTCGTGTTCCCCAGGTGTCCTCACACGCTCCCACGGCACTCAGGCACTGCTGATAGCCCTGATTTACCTCCTCCCGGGCTGGGCTTTCCCCACAGGAGGTGACAGACGTGACAGCTGCCTGTCCTGCTGCTCCACAGCCCCAGAGGGAGTCCCGGGAGGTGGCAC
>WBMV01003610.1:120929-145691 GCA_013396655.1 Campylorhamphus procurvoides | reverse complement strand
GGGGCATGGGGAATGGGGAATGGGGAATGGGGAATGGGGCATGGGGAATGGGGAATGCCCAGAGAGTGGAGAACAGCTTTGGGTGTTGGACTTTCTGCACTGGAGAGCAGTGGGGAGTTGCTGGGAGCTCCCTGTGCAGCCAAGTGTGACAGGAGAAGGATGCTGTGGTTGGAAGGTGTTTGTCTTTGGACAAGGGATGGAGGGACAGGACAATGGGAATGGTTTCCCACTGCCAGAGGGCAGGGATAGATGGGATATTGGGAAGGAATTGTTGGCTGGGAGGGTGGGCAGGCCCTGGCACAGAGTGCCCAGAGAAGCTGTGGCTGTCCCTGGATCCCTGGGAGTGTCCAAGGCCAGGTTGGATGGGGTTGGAGCACCCTGGGCTGGTGGAAGGTGTCCCTGCCCATGGCAGGGGTGGCACTGGATGGGCTGTGAATTCCTTTCCAACCCAAACCATCCCATTATTCTGTGGTTCTTTGCAGCCTCCCCAAAGTTCACTTTTCCAAATGCTGGATCCATCACTCTGAAGTCAAACAGAATTCTCTGTGCTGGCATTTTGGAAGTGCTTTATGGAAACACCTCTCTCAGTTGGCTGCAGAGGGGATTGAAGTTGCTCTCTCTGGCTGGGTTTCAGGCCACCAAAAACCAGCTTTGGTGTGCAAAGGGCATGAAACCATCCCCTGAATGTGGCCATGGCCATTCCCACTGCCATGGTGGCCAGGGTGGCCCTGAGCTCCACCCCAAGAGCTGAAGTTGTCCCACTGGGAGTTTTTGGAGCTGTTTGTCCTTTCCTTTCCATGCAGCTGCCTCCTCCTCCTGCACCAGCTTGGCAGGACAACTGGGCTTTCCAGGCAGGGAATGGCCTGAAAACCCCAGACGTGGAAATGACTTCCAGCAAGGAGCAAAGATCTGGGGAGGAGCCATCCTGCAGGTCCCCAGTGTCTCAGGAGGTTATGGAGACCATGGCTGAGGATTCTCCAGCCAGTCTTGCCCAGCTCAGGAGTGTTTCCCCATCCTTCCTTTGGCTTTGTGGTGCCTCTTTGTGGCTTTAAGGTTCCTGGGAGGACTGGAGAAGGTCCATTAGTACTTTCTGGAGAACTCATTTGGTGCAGGATATCACTCCATAGCTGGAGGGGTTTGGGTTTGACACTGGTTTTATCCACCCTCTCCTGAGGCTCCACAGCACCTACATGAGGTGTCCTCACGTGCTCCCAAGGAGCTGATACCCCTGTTTTACCTGTCCACAGGCTGAGTTTTCCCCCCAGGAGGTGAGAAACATAAAGCCTGTCCTGCTCCACACCCCAAAAGACACCAAAGGGCAGGAGAGGCACCACCACGCTGGTGGCACCTGCCCAGGATGGGGCTGGGGGCTCTGGGGGCTCCTCTTGCACACTCTGGGGGTATTTTTGGCAGGGCCACACAGACTGTTGGTGGGGTCAGTCCCAGAGCTGCTGCTGGGCCTCTGGGAAGGGAGTTCAGCAAGGGTAATGAAGAACAACTCATTAAGTGGAGCAGCGGGGAGAGGTTGGGAAGACAGATTGTAATTATTGTCCCGGTGAATCGTGGCCTTGGAGCTGTTTGTTGGCACCTGTTAAAGGGCTCCAGGGCTCTTCAGAAGGGATGCAGAGCTCATCCACAGGCTGCTGCTGCTGGGCGGACAGCCCTGGTGGGCATGGGGCAGGGATGCAATCCACCATCACCCGCCTTGCTCCCCTTGCCACACCATCTGCTGCTCCCCCAGGGCATCAGCACGCTGTGGTTGCCTGCTCTGACCTCATCCCACCCAGGGCTGGTGATGTCGCTGTCCCAGCCTGGCTTGTCTCGGGGCTCTTGGCCTCATTTCACCTGTTTGCACGTGCCAAGTGGCCTCCCATTTGTGCTGGGGCATTGATTGGCTTAAGATGAGAAGCTTTTTGTCGAGAAAAAAATGTTCTTTCCCCCCCCAAAAAGCTCCCAAATCCATTAAAAAGCAGAGATTCCACACCCATTCCTGAAGGTGTCACCTGCCCCAAGGTCAGACTCGATGACCTTGGAGGTGTTTTCCAACCTAAATGTTTCTGCAAACACAGCTTTGGGAATGTAAGAGCTGTTCCTGGGTTAATTTGTGTTCTCCTGGGAGAACCTTGATGGGATCATGCAGAGATTGTTTCCTACAACTAATAAATTCCAGTCTGGTGGGACAGAGCTCCCGTTCTGCATCGCTTCGTTATGCGTGGAAGTAATTAGGCCCTGATGGAATCAGAGAGAGGGCAGCAGTTTTCTTAGTTTATGGACTGACATAATTCTCAAACATGTGGAGCGTCACCATTGGAGTTTATTCATTTGCTGCCAGAGTATTGGTGCTGTATTTCTTTTTAAATGGCCACTCAGGCCATGCTAAATGGCAGCGATGGCTCTGCAGGTGATTTATGGCAGCCATAAGGACTGTCCAACAGTGCTCACCATCCCCACAAATTCTTGCACCAACAGACCATTCCAGGGAGGGGCAGATGGCACAAATAAGAAGAAAATTGCAATATCTCTCAGTCAATTAAATATGCAGCCTGATGAGCCTCTGCTTAGTGCGGAGTTGAACTGGTCTTGAAGGGTCGAACACAGCTGTGAGCCACAGGGGGTTGTTTAATGCCAACCCTAAAGAGTCAACAGATTCAGCCCAGAGTTGGTCCTGCCCAGTGGCTCCAACTGCTTTGGCAGGCAGAGATGGATGTTCTGGAGAGCTGTCACAGCGGGACGTTATTGGATTTGGGGTGCTGGTTGGGAACAGCAGTCACATCAGTGCTGGGAACAGCGATCCCATCCATGCTGGGAACAGCGATCCCATCAATGCTGGGAACAGCGATCCCATCCATGCCCAGGAACAGCGATGCCATCAATGCCAGGAACAGCGATCCCATCAATGCCCAGGAACAGCGATCCCATCAATGCCAGGAACAGCGATGCCATCAATGCCAGGAACAGCGATCCCATCAATGCCCAGGAACAGCGATGCCATCAATGCCAGGAACAGCGATCCCATCCATGCCCAGGAACAGCGATCCCATCCATGCCCAGGAACAGCAATCCCATCCATGCTGGGAACAGCGATCCCATCCATGCCCAGGAACAGCGATCCCATCCATACTGGGAACAGCAATCCCACCAATACCAGGAACAGCGATCCCATCAATGCCAGCAGCACCCCCCAGCTCCCCTTGGGTGCTTTGGGATCTGGGGGGCTGTGCTTTGGGAGCAGCAGCCTTGGAGAAGAGCAGAGCTGACATCCCAGCTGTCCCCAGACGGGTTGGTGACAGCGGGGCCCGGAGGGGCTGTGCAGACACGGAGCTCATTGCGAGCAGACACGGCCCTGCCTGACAAGTCCCACGGGGACATCTCAGCCTGCGAGACCCGAAGGAAAACCCTCTCCTTGTAAACACGGTGCTGACAGCGTTCCTGGCACCGCTTCCCCGAGCTCCATCCCCACTGCTCTTCTCCGCTGGGATATCAGACCTGACACCAGGAGGGCTGGCCGAGAGTCTGCTTGTCTGGCACGCTGCTCTGCCAACTTCCTGACAGCACCACCCAAGCAGGGATTTGGGGAGAAATCCCTTGGAGAGGGAGAAGATGCCAAAGTCGCCCATCTCTTGCTGTTTCCCCTCCTGGCTTGTGTTGGTGTTGGGAGGGCTGTGCTTTGTCTTAGGGGCTATTGAGGGTGACCCGCCAAGCTGCCTTTGGAATCCCTGAGTCTGGGATTTTTGTATTTCCCAGTGGTTTTGCAGGATTGGGATGCGTAGAAACTGATGAAGAGGATGCGCTGAAGGCTGGTTTGCTTTGCATCCCCCTCTGCAGGGGACAGGGATTTGATCCCTTCCCTTCTGCCCTTTGTTTGGAAGGGACATAAAAGTCCTCTCCACCCATTATTGTGAGTTCCCTCCTCACCCAGCTGCACTTGCAGGCTCCTCCTTCTTGGGAAGAGATCCCCTTGGGGTCTGACACTTCCCAAACCTGCTGTTTGGGTGTCCCTTGCGATTTGCTTTCCACAGCCATCATGTCACTTGCCATGTTGTCCCTCCTGCCAGGATGTGAACAGCTGGACCATCAGGATGTGCTTGCCTGGTGTTCCTTCAGGGAATAACAAGATGGCTCGGTGCCACCACCAGCTCAGGGGGTGCTATGGGATGCCTGGGGCATGGCAGGGGATGTCTCTGCCTAAAACTCAGGAACAGAGTCTTTTCCCCTTCCAAACAGGATCTTTTCCCCATCATCCTGTGTGTTTCCCTGCCCAAACCCATCTCCATTCTCCTCTTTCAGCATCACGTTCCCCTTCTGGACCCGCCTAGAAAATCCTGGTTTTCCTTTCTTTCCCACATCTGCTGGATGGGGCTTGGTGGGATCTGTGTCCCTGCACTCCAAGTGCCACAAACGTGGAGGAAATGATTGCAAGGGATGCTAATTCCCTCTCCTTCCCGCGCTTGTACCTTGATGTGACAGTCACGTCTCGCCTTGCCAGCGAGCTCTCGCCTGCGTCTTTGTCTGCATTTAGAAAAGTCATTTACAGCCTTCAAATTACTTGCTTTTGCCATCATTTTTCTCGCTGCTGAAAGGATAATTTATCAGCAGACCTGTGTCTCCTGGTCCTAAGCTCGGAGATACTTCTCTCTCCATTACTCCTGGAAGGCTTCCTTGCCTTTGGAATATCACTCTTGTTTGGCCCGATGGTTTGACGTGCAGCAGGATGTGTTTATACACTGATGTCTCAGAGCTGTTGATGGTCTGTTTTCTACATGGGATGTGTTGGGGATGCTCGTGGTTTGGGTTTTAATCTCCCAGAATGCATATTCTTCCCTTTATCAGCTAAGGAAGGGTTTTCCCTTTGCTCAGGAAGGGCTCCATGGTGGTCCTGTTAATGGCTTGGACTCACTAATCTTAAAGGTCTTTTCCATCCTTAATGATTCCATCAAATTCTCTTTCATGGATTTAGAGCTTATTTACCTTTGTACTCTGAGGGGGGTTTTCAGAGGAGCTGTCAAAAGGAGCTGTGATCCATCAAAGAGAAAAAGTAGGTGTTTTTATAGACTATTCTCAGGGTGCATGTCTGTAGTTTTGTTTCTGGCTTGTGCTGGACTTTTTTATTGCAAGTTTAAACATCACTAACAGCAAGGAGTGCTGTTTTCCCCTCAGACACATGAACTGAGGTTAAATCATCCTGCTTTGCCTCATGTTTGCTGTCTCAGGTGTATCACAGCAGTGCAGAGACTCATGTTGCCCTTTTCAAACAGCTCTGTATTTTATCCTGATGCTCTGATAGTGCTCTGAATCTCATTCCCTGTTATCACAAGCCTGAAACCAAGAGGATCCCTTGAAAAAATGTGATATCTTCCCTAATAATCGCTCCGAGCAAAGGTGAGAGGGTGAGGAACATCTTCCAGAGGAGCTGGGGGGACAGTTCCTCAGCAGTGCCAGGACAAGGGGAATGGCTTCCCACTGCCAGAGGGCAGGGCTAGATGGGATATTGGGAAGGAATTGTTGGCTGGGAGGGTGGACAGGCCCTGGCACAGGGTGCCCAGAGAAGCTGTGGCTGCCCCTGGATCCCTGGAAGTGTCCAAGGCCAGGTTGGACGGGGCTTGGAGCACCCTGGGCTGGTGGGAGGTGTCCCTGCCCGTGGCAGGGGTGGCACTGGGTGGGCTTTAAAGTCCCTTCCATCCCAAACCAGTCTGGGGTTCTCTAACACCAAAGCCCCATGTAATATGAGTTGGAACAAATCTTTGACAAGGCATCAAATGCTGTCATAAATCATCTTTTACAGCTTCCTAGGGGAAGATGGAAATCCTTGTTCTCTGGGCTTTAGGCCTGGATCCTCAGCCCTGGTGATGCTCTCCCAGTGGGTGCTGCTGGGAGAGCAGTGGGAACAGCGTGGAGTGAGCTCAGCTTCTGAGTGGGAACATCTAAGAGGGGTTTAGTTGGACCAGGAGTGCTCTCCAGGTGTGAATCTCCCACCTGTCCTCACTTTCCGTGCTCTGGTTGCACTGAGGAGCTGCCTTGGAGCACTTGGCTTCAGCTCGTTGGGGATGACAGTCAATGGAAGGATGTGGGAAGGATGACCAGCCTTGGCTGGTCCAAAGGGCTGGAAAACCCTGAAGAAGCCTGGCCTTTGGTTCTCCTCCCCTCCTGTTTGCTCTGTAGATGTGCTCCTGGTCCATGGTGGTCACTGCTGGGTCCCTTGCTGGGCACCCCTTGCTCCCTGGGCCTGGGGGTGACCCTGTCCCAAACTTTCCATGCCCTTTTCTAGTTCCAGGTAATCCAGTCACTTGGGAACATGATTTAGGGGTGGCTTTGGCAGTGCCAACTTAATGATTGGACTTGATGATCTTTAAAGTCCTTTCCAGCCTGAGGGATTCTGTTCTAAAGAGCAGCAGGAAGCCATGAGGATTCCTTGGAAGCCTTTCCTTGCAGTGTCCCAGGAGGGATGCAGATCCAGCAGCACCTGGACTGAAGATGTGTCTCCCATGGTCCCTGGGCTTGCTGCAGGGGAGCAGCTGCAGTTCTTCCAGACAGAGACTTGATATGGGTCAGCTTGGAAGGGACCACAGTGGGTCATCTGGTCCAACCTCTCAGCTCAGGCAGGGTCATCCCAGAGCACATGGCATGGGATTGGCTCCAGAAGGAGCTTCCATAACCTCTCTGAGCAACCTGTTCTCGTGTTCTCAGCACCCCTCTGGTTGTGTGAGACTGGACATGGACATGGATATGGACCACCTTCTACCCTGCCAGCTTGGCCCTACCCAGCAGCTTTTCATGCACTTTGAGGGTGACTTGAGGGTGGAGTGGAGGGGCTGGAGGAACATGAACATCCCTTCCTTCCCAAGTCCCCATGGAGTTTCTTCCCCTGGGATTGGGGTGAGCCTGGAGCCCCTGTCACGTCACGTGTCACTCCTTGGATAAACATGGAAGGGATTTTTCCAGCTGCAAAGGGCCATGTGAAAACCCCCTAAATTTGCCTGGATTTATTTGACTGAGGGCTGTGGTGGGTGCAGCAGCTCCTAAATCCTTCTTCAGCATTTCCATTCTTCTCATCTCAGGCTTGTTGTGTCCCCATGATTTCCACTTGCTGTATTTGAGACTCCCCCAATTAGAAATTTTGGATTTCTGCCTCCCAACCCTCTCTGGGCAAACCCATGCAGGGGGCCCTGGCTGCAAACCCAGGCTCGCTGTTGTTCAGCTTATCTTTCCAGCTTGAGTGGTTTAATAGGTCAGTCAAGTATTAAAACGGGATTTTTCATTTGGATATAAAATCTTTTTTAAAGGGCATTTCCCCCCCACCTCTGCAAATACTTTGTGTTTAAACCTGGCTGTTATTCCGTGTGTCTCATTTCACCTGCTCCCCTGGTGCTGTGATTTAGGTCTGTGTCAATATTTGAGGGAAATAAATTGCTGATGTTTCCAGCTTCTCTTTGGGTTTGTGACTCATCTCGGGGTCGTGTGAGCTCAGCAATTGCGTTAGTTGGCGTTTCTGCCAGACTGTGGCTCCCGGTGCTCTCAATAGCCCTTACTGGTGTTTACTGGTTGCTTACTGGTTTCAAAACCTGGCCTTTGTGGAGCTGGGACATGGAGGTGACTCGTGCTCCCCGTTCCACTTGTCAGAAGCCACCACATGTGGTGGTTGGGGGGTTTCTGAATGGCTGTGAGACCTTTTCTAGGAAGAAGTTCTGCACATCTGGGAGTGGCCTGGTCTGTCTGTGCAAGGTGCAGGAGGGACCTCTTGGGGTTTCATCTTTGGTGTTCCGTGTGTCCTCCCAGCTGGGGGAAGGCTGAGCGTGAGCTGGTTGGTGTCACCTCAGTCAGAGGTCACATCTCTGGGGCCCCACCAAGAGCCACCACACCTGGGAACCCGTGTTCTTCCACTTGGAAATCCATGTCCAACCCACTTGGAAACCCGTGTCCACCCCACTGGAAAACCTGTGTCCACCCCACTTGGCAACTCAAGTGTCCACCCCACTTGGAAACCGATGTCACCCCTACTTTGCAGAGCTGCTGCTGGCCTGGAAGCCCCAACCTGGTCTCAGCCCAGAGTTTATTTGAAGGAACAGGCCAAAATGAGACTTTAAAAGAGCAGAAGTGATGATGCCAAGTTTGGGGTCCTCCAGGACTCCCCACTGCCATCCTAAGGGACACAGGGAACACCTGATGCCAGGTGTGGGGCACCCCCCTCTGTCCTGATGGAGAAGATCTTCCCACATTGGCCCAAGTGGTTTTAACTCTTTCCTTTTGCCCAGGAGTGGTGGGGTGAGGAGCTGAGGGACCATGGTGGTGTTTGTGTCAGGAGAACACCGGGATCATTCCCATAGCTGAGAGCTGTGCCTGCAGGGCTGGGTATCCACCAGCTGGAGGAGCATGGAATGAGTGAGGGCTCAAGTTTCCATCTCTTGGGATGATCCCCTCTCTATGCCAGGAATGAGCAGTGGTGGCTTCACAAAAACCTAGAATTTGGGTTATTTTTCCCCAAACACAGCATGTTTCTCAGAGATTTAACATGATCTGACTCCAGTGGGTTGAGGAGATGTTTGCCCTTTGCTCTAAAGTGGCTTTCCCTTCCTCTCTTCCATCTTTTATTGTCTGGAAGGAGAACACAATGCACTGGGTGACTAAACTTGCATGTGGCTGTTTCCCACCCCTCTGCCCCGGCTCAGGTGGGAACAGGGATGGATTCAGTGGGAAATATTCCATCATTCCTCCCTTCTCTCCCCACAGGTGTTTACAAAATATGGGAAATGCTACATGTTTAACTCAGGAGAAGAAGGGCGGCCTCTCCTCACCACGGTGAAGGGTGGCACAGGCAATGGACTGGAAATCATGCTGGACATACAGCAGGATGAATATCTGCCAATCTGGGGAGAAACAGGTAAGACCTCCTTTTTCCTCCGGGGATTTTTTGGAAAGACCTTCCCATCCCATGCCATCCAAAGGCTTAACCAGGTTCTGAAAGCAAGAGGAGCTCAGTGTGTAGAGAAATGAGTTGCTTTTCTTCTCAGTGTCTCTGGCTGCCAGTTGGGCTGGACTTGGGTGTCTTGGCCAAACAGGGGTGTTGTCACCTGTGATGGGACAAGGCTGGGCATTTTTTGGGTGACAGGAGGTTGGGTGACTCCTTCAGATGCTCCAGCACATCCCTTTTCCCTAGAAAAGGCATTTTGGAAAGGCCAGGTTCAAGGTGGACCTCCAGGTGCTCTCTGTGTTTTCCTCTTCCTTGGAATTTGGGAGCATTTGGTGCCCTAATAGTTGTCTTTGCTGGGTCAGTGGTGCTTGGGTGGACCAAGGATTGGGAACTTTGGATCCAAAGCCTTTGGGATGGATGGAATCTGTGCCCTAATGACCCCAACTGGGTGGAGCACCCTCAGAGAGCTGCACTGCAGCCCTCTGGTCTTGGCACAGAAGGGGCTGACCAGGAATGCTGGAGCTTTGGGTTGTCCCACGGGTCCCATGGGTTGGGTTATCAACACTTGGAGTGGACATGGAATGGACATGGAGTGGACAATGTCCTGCAAGGACAGCTGAGTAATTCCCACCACTCTGCCCCAGCTGCCCCAGTGGGCATTGCTGGCAGCACTGGTGCCAGTTTCATTAATGAACCCGGAGTGGCACGTGCCACCAAAGCCACCCGTTCAGAGCAAACCTTATCAGCCCTTCAGCAGTGGCAGCTGCAGTTCTCCTGAACCCACGCTGACATTTGAAACAAAGCATCTCAAAATAAAAAAAAACCCTCTGGAAAAACTGCCAGCCACTGTTTGTGTGGCAGAGCCTTGTGCAGAGGGAGGTTGTGGTTATTTTGGGGACCAGGGAAGGGAGAGGAGTAAATATCACTTAAGGTCTGGTGTCACCCCGTGAAGATGAGGCCCCTGAAGCACCTTTCAAACTGCTTCTCAGCAGCAGAGAGATGGTTGGAGTCGTTCAAAACTTGGCATTTCTTTGTGTGATGTTTGACTCTTCCCATCCAAACAGCTCCCTGTGGTGCTGTCACTCCTTTCAGACTGCACAGCCTGGGGGGACAAGAGCTTTGCCTTCCAGCTCTTGGCTCGGGTCCAAAATCAGCCTGATCTGGCTCGGGTGGGGGGCAGGAGATGCTGGTTTGGAATGGTCATCTCAGTCTTGCTGTGCTGGTTTCAAGGTAAACCAGCAGGAGAAATGAACCCAACTCGAGAGAGATCACGACTCAGAGTTATAATTTGCTGAAGAGATTACAATAAATGCAATGATGCAAAGAAAAACCAGCTTTAACCCACAAAACCCAGCTGTGTAAGCAGCCCCTGGGGCATGAACAGGATGGAGTTCATTGGCCCCTGTGCTGAGCCCCACATGAGCCACCTGAGCGCGAAATGAAAGGAAAGGAAACCTGTTGGTGAGGATGATGGTCCCAGGCACAGTCCTGTTGAGGTTCTGCTCCTCCTCTGGATGCCACCAGTGGTACCAGAAGTCCCCAAAGCCCAAGGTTATCCACGCTCAGGGTCAGGTGGGAATGCCCAGCCCCTCCCCCAGGGTGGGGAGTTCCACAGTGGGGGATTTACTCGGTGAGTCCTGGGATATTCTGGGAATCCTTGATGGCCCATGAGCAGACACGACCCCTTAGGTGGTTGTGAAGGTGCTGGTGCCTCCCCAGAGGGGAGTTATCCCAGCTCAGTCACTGGTGTAAGGACAGAAACACTGCCCTGTCTCACAGGGCTCTTTAACACCCAGTTTGTGCCCAGAGGTGCCAGGTGTGCCCTGGGCAGCTGCTGCCAACGACCCATCATTACCAGCCCATCAGAACTGGCACAGAGGGTGGAGAACACACAGTTCTGGGGACAGCCACCAGGACACTTGGTTTGAAGTCTTGTCCTTTTACAGTTCCCAGCACAGAGGGGGAAGATGAAGAGCATCTTCAACCTCTGCTGTTTTGTGGCTCCCAAACTGCCCTGGGGGGGTTTGTGGGACAGGAAACCACCACACTGATGGCTCAGGGATGTCACAGGGGTGGACAGACACACCTTGAGCTCGTTGGGTTCCCGTATCACAGAACCACAAACTGGGTTGGGTTGGAAGGGAATTTACGGATCATCCAGAAATCTCTGGGAAAACTTGGGCTAACATGGGACAACCAGCTGGGAAAGGGAATGGGTTGAGCAGTGATGGTTGAGGGAAAGTTGGGAACTGGAGGGGAAAAAGGTCGAGTAACACAAGCACACGGAAGGGGCAGGAAAGGAGCAGCTGCTCAGAATGGGGAAAATGGAGCAGCAAAACCAGTCTGGGAAATATCCAAAGAGTTACAGATAAGGAGAGAATGGAGCAGGTCACGGTTTAATCATGGAATTATGGAATGGGTTGGGTTGGAAGGAACATTAAATCTCATCTCATTCTCATGCCATGGGCAGGGACACCTTCCACCAGCTCAGGGTGTTCCAAGCCCCGTCCAACCTGGCCTTGGACACTCCCAGGGATCCAGGGGCAGCCACAGCTTCTCTGGGCACCCTGTGCCAGGGCCTGCCCACCCTCCCAGGGATAATGGAGAAATGAACTCACTGGGGAGAAAAAACTCAACTCCTTCCACCCTGGAGCTTCTCCAGAATCCCACCCCATCTCTATCTCTATCTCTATCTCCATCTCCATCTCCATCTCCCATCTCCATCCCTCTCCACAGCCAGGCCTGGAGGTCCCTCCTAAGAGCTCCATGTCTTTGGCAAAGCCTTTCCTTGGAAAGCCCAGCCTGTCCCGTCCCAGCGGCAGCAGCCGAGCAGATTTAATTCCAAACACATTTACATTATTATGCAAATATTTGGAAATAATCAACTCCTTCTCTTACCTACCAAGAGCTGAGTTAAGTGTTTCCATGGGAACAGCAACTCTTAACCACCCCAGTTAATATTTTTCATTCTGCTGGTGTCCAGAGAGCTCCAAGAAGATTGAGGACAATTTGTACAAGGCGCTGTACGAACGTGGCAGATGAAAAGTCTTTTGTTGAAAGGCAAAGATTAATGTTTTACGAGCTTCAAAGTCAAGTACCAGTTCTACCTGGGCCTGTAAGAACATGGCCAAGCTTCCTTGTAATGAGTCCAAAGAGCTTCTCCTACACCATTTAACCAACCAAGGCCCTGCTTATGGAGCTTTGCCTTGAATCCTCACACGTGACGTTGCACCCCATGAGGACTTCATAAATGATGGAGGTGGCCCAACCTCCATCACCACAGAGGGGTCTGCACGTGGAATAATGTTCATTTCTTTGGTCCATGGTGACAGCCTTGGCTTGGGCCTGTCCCAGGACAAACAGCCACCCAAAAACCCTCCAGGCCCATCCCACCCTGTCCCTCAGACCCCGTGGACACAAAGAAGAGATGATTTTTATCACCACCAAGTTCAACCAGTGCCATCTGATCCTGTATTTAATCCTGTGGCTCCTCTGTCTTCACTCCACACTTGGAGATGCCACAATCCCAGCCCCACATGGAAATCAGCTCCCCAAATCCTCCTTTTGCTTCTGGCTGCTGCCTCAGGATCTCAGCTTGGTTTCTAAACTGTTCTTTGCAATGCAAATAAGAAGCAAAGGAGGAAAATACTGGTTTGGAGCTGGGGATTGGGCTGCTCCTCCTGCTGCTGCCACCGTGCCACGTTGGCACATGGTTTGTAATGCAAAAGGCCATTTAATTAGGACTGGCTGGGCAAACCAAATCAAGTGGATTGTCATCCCAGAAAGTCCTTCACTGAGCACCCATTGATAGCTGGGGAAGCTGAAATGTCTTGTCTGACAAATGACTTGTAAGGGGAAAATATTCCTTTTGCTTGAGTGTCTTCAAGTGCAGAGCCCTGGTTTGAACGTGGGCAATGTCTGGGCAGTGTCATCTGGGGAGAGCCAGGGAACACTCAGGGCTTCAGTCTGCATTTCCAAGTGCAAAGGAAAGGGGATTTGGGCTCTGTGGGAATGTCAGGGCATCAGGAGGCTTTGCCAGCCCTGGGTGTGCAAAAATATTGTGGCAGGATTGTCAAAATCCTGAAAAAATGTGAGGAAAAAATGTGAGGATGCAAAGGAAGAGAGGTGGAAATCTCTGTCTTTTGAATTTTGCATTTCTAGAACTGAAATGTTCGGGTGTTTTGCTTTAACCATGAGCTTCCCAGGCAGGGAAGGAGCTGGGGGAATAGTTGTGGCTGAAATCTCCACATCACTGCTGTGCTTTGAAGATAACCTTGGATAATCCTGGAATAAACCTGATCTCTTCCAGATATAAACCTGGAAGTGTCCAAGGCCAGGTTGGAGCACCCTGGGCTGGTGGGAGGTGTCCCTGCCCATGACAAGGGTGGCACTGGATGGGCTTTATGTTCCCTCCCAACCCAAACCATTCTGGCATTCCATGATATTCCAGGTGGGAATCACGATGCCAACAAACAAAAATCCCTGGAAATCCTGGAAGATGGGGAAAAAATCCACCAGGGAAAACTCCTTCCAGTAACAGAGGGAGAAACAACAAACCAGAGAGTGAGAGGAATCTGGAACCTGCAGCCAAGTCATCCATTTGGCCCAGAGTATCCCAAATTTCCTGGCCCAGGAAAGACCCTGGGAGCTTTGGGGCTGCTGAGGGTGTTTGTTCCATTCCATTTGGGAGGGAAAGAGGCAGAAATAAAATCAAATACAGTGAAAAAAACCCCTCAAATTACAGCAGGGACTGTTTGATTGGAAAGGGAATCCACTTCTGGAGTGGCCCAAGGAAAGGTGCAGTTCCTGGTGGAGAGCACAGGGAAGTGGAAATCTCTGGGTTACAGGGCTGGACCAAGAAGTGCAGGGGGAGAGTCCTGGGGTTGTGTCGGGAGTGATTGGGAAAAGGTGACCATTTTACAGCAATTAATCAAGGAACACAAGGTACAACATAAGGGGGAGGAGAAACANGACCCTGGGAGCTTTGGGGCTGCTGAGGGTGTTTGTTCCGTTCCGTTTGGGAGGGAAAGCGGCAGAAATAAAATCAAATAGAGTGAAAAAACCCTCACATTACAGCAGGGACTGTTTGATTGGAAAGGGAGAGTCCTGGGATTGTATCAGGAGTGGTTGGGAAAAGGGGAACGTTTTACAGCAATTAATCAAGGAAGGTACAACATAAGGGGGAGGGGAAATACACTGTAAAAGGGCCCTCAGGAGAAGCCTGGAATCCTTAAAGCTGGAGCTTCAGTGCACTGAGGAGACGAGCACAGAGTATTATGGGTTGTTGTTATCCATCTCTGTGAAAACACAGGCTGGGAGGGCTTTGATCACACAGAGAGACCCCAGACCAGTGTCCTTCACAATCCCATTGAATCACAAAATCCTTGAATTTTGGAGTTGGAAGGGACCTTAAGGATCAGCTTCTCCCACCCCCTGCCATGGGCAGGGACACCTTCCACCAGCCCAGGGTGCTCCAAGGTCCATCCAACCTGGCCTTGGACACTTCCAGGGATCCAGGGGCAGCCACAGCTTCTCTGGGCACCCTGTGCCAGGGCCTGCCCACCCTGCCAGCCACTAATTCCTTCCCAATATCCCATCCAACCCTGCCCTCTGGCACTGGGAAGCCATTCCCATAGTCCTGTCCCTCCATGCCTTGTCCCAGATCCCTCTCCTGGAAGCTGCCCCACATCTGTAGCATCAATCCATCTTATCCAGAGGCCCCAGTGGGTTTGGTGGCATTGAATTCCCATGTGGCTGCTTTTCTTTCTCATTAACACCCCCTTAATTCCTCTGATCATTTTCCACTCCTAGAGTTTAAATAAATGGAATTAGTGGGGCTCTGACCTTGAACTGGGGTCTCCACTTGAGCCCAGATGCTGTAGAAGGCACCTGGGATTTGTTTGGGGGTGCTGCTTGTTCTGGAGAGGGCTCTTTGGGTCTCTGAGGGGGGAAGGCTGACAGTGGTGCCCTTGCTGTGACAGGTAGAACTTCTCAGCCAGCCCTGACCTTCTTCCAGCTGCATCTTCCTGGGCACCAGCTCCCAGTGGGATGCTTGGAGAGTCCCAGGAACCCTAACCCTGGGACACCACAGCATCCCTGGGACAAGCCTTGCCTTCCCTCACTCTCCTGCAGCTTGGGGGGGGCTCATATTTTGGAGAAGGCCCTTTTTTGGGGCAGAAAAGGCCACCCAGGGCTGTGCTGAGGGGTCTCCTTCCTGCTTTGGGTTTGGAGCATCCTCAGGACCCGCCCAAAGTTTGGGATGCTCCAGGAATGAGTTCTGAGGGCTTTGCAACACGAATCAGCCACATTCCCTCCACGACGTTTTCCATTCAAGACAGGGCTCTTCATTGCTCCCAAAAAACGCCCTGATCATTTTTGGGATCCAAAGAAGCTTTGGAGGAGGCCTGGATGACCCCAGGCAGGGGCAGGTGCCTGGAGGCCAAAGCTGCCAGCCCTGCCAGCTCCTCCTGGAGAAGTTTACGGCTTCAGGCCCAGATTGGGAGCGTTTCCATGGTTTCTTTGACTTAGATTTGTTCCCTGCCCTCCGGGATTCCGTGCCAGGCAAAACAGCTCGGAGATGGAGCTGTTCCTTCTGCATCTCCCTGCAAGGCTTTGCCAGCAAGGACAGCCAGTCCTGCAGCTCAGGGGTCAGCATGTGCCCCCCTTCCCCCAAAGCCCCCCCAGCTCTCCAGCTGTGCAGCCTCTCTGCTCGGTGCATTAATGAGCCCAAGCCCTGCAGCAGTTGCTTTTCCAGCTGTGGGGAGGCACAAACGCTCCCTGGCAAGCTCCTTCTGCATTTTAATATGATTAGTGGTGGCTCTTCGTGAATCCAGGCCTCTTTTTTTGCTTCCAAGAGATGTGAATTGAAGTGGAGGAGCCCCCTGGGCACCCCCAGGTCACAAGTGAGAAGCCCCCGAGCTCCTGGGGTGATCCCAGATGATGGTTTGGATTTACACCCCAAGGAATCATCTGCAGGCTTTGAGCTTCACCAGAGTTTGGGGGAGAAGACACTGCTTTGTGCATCTGCTTCTTTCCCAGCATGTGGAAGAATTCTAACCAGTATAAAACTCATCTGCAATTATAAAATAAGTAGGACGTGGCCTGGGAAAGGAAGGAGGGCTGGGGAGCAGCAGGAATGTGGCAATGGATACCCATCCATGTGGATACAGAGCCCTGGGCACATTTCCCAGCAGGAATCCACTCCCAAAAATCCATGAGCTCTGTGCTGAGCCCAGGGCTCCCCAGAGCTTCTGCACTGTCCATGCCCTGGTGGGAGCAGGGCCCTCCTGCTGCACCATGAGTGCCTGAGGGCAGTTTTTGGGCACATGGAACTCTTGTTTGCCTCGGAAAGACCCATTCTCAATTTCCTTATCTATTAAAATATGCAAGGGAACTCAAAACTTAGTGGGGTTTGTTGAAGTCAAAAAAAGAACGGGCCAAGGAGGGGGGTTTTCCTGAATTCCCATTCAGAATTCCCATCCTGAATTCCTGCTGCTATAACTGGAAAAAGTGACTTGTGTGCCGGGTTGAGTTTCAAGAAGAGCAAAGGGCTGTAAAATTTATCCCTGCCTAGTAAAAAAAACATCCCCAGATTCCAACTTTAGGAATTCTGGGAAGCTGAGAGGTTAATTAGAAGATTTTTACGCAACTGACCATTCAGTTTGCAAAGACTGCCTCGAGGTTATTGTTGTGTCTTTATTTAAGTGGCCAGAATCCGTTTTTCAGAAGAAATTAAAAGGAGAAATCAGACTTTATTTTCTCCTGCACAGTGGGGTGGTGGTTCTTGTTCAGTCACCCAAAGGAAGTCCAAATCCCTCCTGTCTCTGGGGTTTTTATGGAGCTTTGGCATTACCAGGCAGCAATAATTAGACAGAGGGGTGGAAACCCCCCCAAAGCCCCCTGGCACAGGGTTGGGCCATGCCCAGGGAGAGAAATGGTGCCCATGAAGCCCCACTGGCCTTGAGCATCAATCACAGGAGATCTCAGCTCAACCCATCAAAGGCAGCTTGACCTTTAGGAGCCTGGTTGGAGTCACCTAAAGGGAGGCATGGAATGTGCTGCCTCTTGGAGCTTTTCCTAATGAGAGCAAGAATTCCTTCAATTAGCCTGGTTTCCTGGGGAGAAAAGGTCAGTGTTATTTCCACCACCCCCCCTGACAGCTGGAGCAGCCCCAAAATTGGGCTGTCACTGAACATGAGCTGTGTTTGCAGAGCACACCCACCAGGAGCACCACTGGAGGAGCAGCTCCAAGGTTGCTCAGCTTGTTGTGCCCGGGCTGTGTCATGAAGGTCACACAACCAAGAGCCTCCTGTTTGGAGGGACTTGCTCTGCAGGGCCTCTGGATGTTGTGGTGGAGCTGGAGAGAGCCAAGGCAGGTGTTGGAAAAGTTCTTTTGCCTCTTTTGTGGTGGAGCTGTTTGATGTGCCCATGGAGTTACCAGGGGTTGGTCCAAGGATTGGTGGTGCCCATCCAACACAGCTTGGGAATGAAAGGACATGGGGAAGGAGGGGTTTCAACTTGATATTAAAATCAAATGATTGTTTATAATTAATATGGAGAATGCTCATGTATTCTTTACACTTTGAAATTTCTGAGCCCAAAATGAGGTAATTTTTTAGCCATGAACAGCATCTCGACAGCTTTGGCAGCTGCTGAGTGAACATGAGCCTGAAGCCTGGGGGGGTTTCCAATGAATTTCCTGCCCAGGGCAATCAGAACCCCCTGGATTTGTCCCTCAGCCCATCCCAGGGCAGTCAGCACATCCTGCAGCGTCCTCTGGGTCCACTTTGTGCTGGTTTGGCCACCAGACATCCAGAATTTAAACCAAGAGAAGGAAGGGACAGTGTTTGTTTGCTGCAGGTCTCTCATCTCCTCCTTTCCCACCACCAAGTGCCCTGTATGGACATGGANTTGGTCTCCTCTGGACTTGCTCCATCTCCCCATCCTTGTGCTGTTGGGGACCCCCGAGCTGGAGCAGCTCTGGGGGGGTCTCACCTGAGTGGGGCAGAGCAGGAGAATCCCTTCCCTGACCTGCTGCACCTTCCAGCCAGGCCACAGTTGGTTTCTGGGCTGTGAAGCCACTTCATGGAGAAGGTGTGGGATCTCATGCAGGATGCTCCTGAGGGATGGACAGCACAACCAGACTTCCCCAGCCACAGAGTGTTGTTCAACTAAAGGCTGTAAACGTATCAAAAATGGGAAAATGCTTTAAGGGCTGGAGATGCTTCAAAGGCTTTTCTTAAAAAAGAAAATAAAAAATATTTGCTTTTAAAAAAATAAAAGCTTTTCTTTAAAAAACCCCATAAAGGCCCCAAATTCAGGAAATGCTCATTTAAGACCAAACTAAAGGGCTGCAAACTCCAAAGCAGAGATAAGGCCACTCAAACGGGCACATCCACGTTCCAAAGTGATGCCAGCCAGCCTGGAGATGAAATATTCCATGCTCAGCTTTCACTGGAGCCTTTGTGGCTGCTGTGCCGACTTAAATGCTGATTTTTGAGAGCTCAGAATAGCAGGGAAAACGGGAAAAGGTTTGTCCTGGTCCTGGCCAGCACGGGGGGCTCAGCAGGTTTGGGAGGTGCCCCAGGAGCTGCAAACAGCAGGTATTTATCCCTCTTTTCCTGGGCACAAGGACTGAGTGAGGTCCCAGCACCACTGCTGAGGTTTGGGATGCTCTCTGCATTTTATTTGGGATTCATCCAGGTTATTACCCCCCTCTCTGGCCTTAACCCTTCCCTCAGTGTCCTCCTTTCCCTGCTGGAAGAACGAGATCTCAGGGAATATTAATCAACCTCACCGAGAGACTTTGTGGCTGGAAAGGGCTTTGAAGATAAAAGTCTTTTGCAAGGGCTAATTAAATGTAATCGTATTAATCTCTTTGGCTTGGGGATGATCATTTTGCTCTGACTTTCTGCAGCTCTGGTTGGTGCTTGAGACCTCCCAGATGCTCCCAAATCCCTGGGCTGAGGGTGGTGCTGGAGGGTTTTCCTCTGGAAATGGTTCACTTGGGCTGAGCAACATGAGTAGAACCTGAGAGTCTTCTCCTAGAAACATCATTGCTTTGGCCAGCTTTGATGGAGAACTAATGTGCTCTGCAGGAGCAAATCTGGTCTAAGGAACAAATAATCTGCTCTGAAGGAGCAAATAATCTGTCCTTCCTGAGATATGGAGCAAATCAAATGTCTTTCATGACACAGTGCAGAGCTTTGTGAAGGAAATCAAGCACCCAATGTCCTGGCAAGGTGTAGGAGTTTCTCCTGCAACTCCTGGGGGCCGTTCCTTGCTCCATCTCAGTCCATCCCCAGGCAGCACCACCAAATTTCCATTGTTCTGGCTCTTTCCTGGCTTGTCCCCAGGGCAAAGCCACCACCAGTCCTTGCTGGGCACCTCTGGAAGGAGCACAGCTGGCTCTGCCCGGGCTCTGCCTCCTCCCAGGAACACAGAGTGCTCCAAACAATCCCAGGGGACCAAGAACCTCCAGAGCAGCTTCTGGGTGGCTGGAGAGCAGGTCCAGGCTGTGCAGCAGAGCAGAGGAGCAGAGTTGGCATGAATTATTCAGCTCCTGGGCAGGTTAAAAGGAGTTCAGGAAGGAGCCAGAGCTCCTCTTGTCAGCCCGTGAGCAGAGGGTGGTGTTTCCATGGGCAGGAAGGATGGAAAGAGGTGGAAAAGCTGCAGTGCTGAAGGTCCCTCTGAGCTGTGCTGTGGCTGTGCTGCCACTGTGGTGTGGGCAGTGGCACCCTGGTGGCACCTGTGGCTCTTCTGCTGCGTGGGGTTGTCTCCAGCAGAGCTGGGGAGGTGGTGGAATTGGGGGTGAAGGGGAAACCCCGAGGAGTCTTCAGGTGTGGGAAGCTTGGGAGAAGGGGAGGGACCATCCGTGGTGGTCAGGGCACTGCTGGAAGCCCTGGAGAGATGTCCCCTCCTCCTGTGTCCCTGGAGGGAAGCTCATCTTCATTAGAGGCTTTGGGGACAGGCTGGGTGATGTCCTTTGCAGCAGGCTGGGATTGCCATGGGGGGGGGAGGTTGGCTTTGGTGGCCTCACCGTGGCTGGTGAGACATGTCCCTTGTCACCCATGGGGACCTGGCCCAGCAGGGGGATGTCACTGGTCACCTCCTGCCACATTGGTGTCATTCTTCTGCTCTTCAGCCACGTCTCCAATCCTTTCCCATGTGCTGGCCAAGGGAGATGGGCCAGGTGGTGGCTGTGGCTGGGACTGGGGGACTGTCCTGCCCTGTGACAGGTCACAAAGCCACCCAGCAATGAAAGCTGAGCATTTCAGAGCAGAGTCACCACTCCCTGGGCACAAACCCCAGAGTTTCGGGGTTCTCTTGTCTCTTTGCCCCCATTGAGGCCACCAACCCCCCCAGGAGCTGCAGGAAAAGGCCCATGCTTGGGTTCTCCTGGTGGAATTCCATATTTTTGTTGTGGTTATTACTTCCACTCCTGCTATTTCAGGAGAGGCTTGTGAAGCTGGAGAGAAGGAAATGCCATCTGCGGCGCTTGGCCGAGTGACAAATGGTGGCATTGCTCGTCTTTTGGAGGGGGAAGGGGGTGCCACTGCCTTCTCCCAAGTGTTCATGTCCTGAAAAGGCTCTTTGCTGCCTGGGGAAGGTCAGGGGGAGGAAAGCACAGTGGATGAGAGTGGAAGTGGGGATGGGAAAGGGCTTTCTGCTGTTAAACAGCCCCATGTGAATCCCAAAACTGCTGTAGGAGCCAGTCCTTGTCTGTGGGGAAAGGCCAAAGGTAGAACAGAATCACAGGATTGTGGAATTGCTTGGGTTGGGAAAGCCCTCCGAGGTCATTTCCCACCCCAAACCAAAACCTGTGTGCCCCTGGAAGGCGAAGCAAAGACAAATATTGGGAAGGTTTCCTAAACAAAAGCGTTGCCTTCTTTTGAAACTTCATTTTCACTTCAAACTTCAACTCAGGTGAAGACAAAAAGGATTAAATAAAAGCTTTTCCCCCTTGGAAAGTAAATCCCAACACTTTGCTCTGCTGGAGCCTTTTGTTGTTTTTATTTCCTTCATCCTGTAAGGGAGCCAAAGGAGGGAGAGCTGAACCCCAAAGGCTTCTCCCAGCAGACTCCTGGTGGGAGTGGAGCTGCAAACCCCTCGCCCCCCATCCCAGAGAGCCCCTGGAATGCTGAGTCCCTGCTGAGCTCCAGCAGTGGGAACTGGCCAGGAGAATGTCCCAGGTGCCAGGGCTGGGCTGGCTGGGCAGCAGCTTCACCCCATGGGAGTGACAATCATGGAATGGCTCAGCTTGGGAAACCCTCTGAGATCATCGAGTCCAACCATCCCCCAGCACTGCTGAGGCCACCAGTGACTGCTGTCCCCAAGTGCCACATCCACATGGATTAAACCCCACCAGGGATGGGGACTCCCCACTGCCCAGGGCTGGACACTTTCCATGAAGAAATTTTCCCTAAATTCCATCCTAAACCTCCCCTGGCACAATTTGAGGCCACAGAATCCATGCAGGTCCCTGCACAAAAAGGGCTCTGAGCCAGCTCTGCTTTGCCTTGTGATTTGGTCCCCTTTGATCCAGGCCAGGAGACCTTGAGCTCCCTTTGAAGTCTCATTTCAGGGAAGGGTCCTGTTTTCCCCCCAGTTCTGGGCTCTGTGCACCCACTGATGGCCTTTTCCACATCCAGCATCCTCCCCAAAGTCACCTCTTTGTGACACCTCAGCACCTGCCACCAAATCTGAGTCTCTGCAGGCTGATGGTCCCAGTTTGCTCCCCCTTCACCCGGGGTGTTCCACTGGTGGCCTCTCTCCATCACCCCCAGGTCACAGGGATGAGACTCCCCCAAATCCCAGGCTGGAGCAGCTCCGTGGTGGAGCCTCCCAAGGGCTGTCAGAGCTGATCCAGTGTTGTCCTGATTGAGGTGTGTTCCTCACGCTCCCAGCTCTCATCCAGGCGTGTTCCCAAGAGGAAAATTGCCCCATTTCACCCTTACCCAGCAGTTTGTTGTGCTCCATCCCGGGAGCGATTCATCCTCAGCGTCTCCTCTGCCCTTCAGAGCGGATATTTATTTCCATCACAGCAGGAAAGGCCTCACAGGGTTGTTTGTGCGATGGTACGAGGGCTCCTGGAAATATTTCAATTATAAACTAAATAATTAAGCCTTTTTGCTGTGAGTCAAGTTGCTCCTGGACTCGTGAAAGCTGCAAGCTGATAAACACAAGAGCGTTTGTGGAGCAGAGATGGGCTGGGACAGGAGAGGACCCAGGACTGGGAGCTGGATTTGTTCCTTTTGCTGCCCCAGGGTGGGATGTTGACATGCCAGGACTGTCACCCTGAGGATGCTGAGAGGTCCCATGGGCTCAGGAACCTTCTCAAGGCGAGAATTGAGGGTTCCAGAGGCAAAATCTTTGCTTGGGGTTGAGGTTGGGACCTGCAAAACATAACAGGGCAAACCTTTGGGGGCAGCTGGTGACCCACCCCAGTCTTTTTCTGTCCCACTTTGAGACTGTCCTGCCTTGCCATGGGACCCACATTCCCAGGGAGGGGCTTCCTGGGGGCCCTGATGCTCCGAGCTGGAAGATCTCCCTGGCACCTCTTTGGACCTTTGCTTTGAGAAGCCCCATCCTGCTGAGCCCTCTGCCAGGTGGCATCTCCCAGAGAAGCTGTGGCTGCCCCATCTCTGGAACTGTTCAAGACCAGGCTGGATGGAGCTGTGAGCACCCTGGGCTGGTGGAAGGTGTCCTGCCCATGGCAGGGGTTGGAGCTGGATGGGCTTTGAGGTCCCTTCCAACCAACCCATTCCACAATTAAACCCTGACCTGCTCCATCCACTCCTTATCTTTGACTCTTTGGATATTTCCCAGACTGGTTTTGCTGCTCCATTTTCCCAGTTCTGAGCAGCTGCTCCTTTCCTGCCTCTTACACAATGATTTTTGTGTCCTTGAGTTACTCAGCCTTTTTTCCTCCAGTTCCCAACTTTCCCTTCAACGTGGCTGCTCAACCCTTTCCCTTTCCCAGCTGGTTGTCCCATGTTAGTCCAAGTTTTCCCAGAACTTTGAGTCTGTGATCACCCTTGGGCTCAGCCTCCAAAGGATCCCGTTCCCATCCGTCCATCCATCTATCCATCCATCCATCCCTCCATCCATCCCTCCCTCCATCCATCCATCCATCCATCCATCCATCCATCCATCCATCCCTCCATCCATCCATCCATCCATCCATCCATCCATCCATCCATCCATCCATCCATCCATCCCTCCATCCCTCCATCCATCCCTCCCTCCATCCCTCCATCCATCCCTCCCTCCATCCCTCCATCCATCCCTCCACCCAAAAAGGGGCAGCAGCAGTGCCAGGACCCATCCTTGGCCCTGGGAAATGTTCCCAGCTGACTCCTCTACCAGCCAGAATTCACAGCAGCTCTTCCACCCTTTAATATTTCAGGATATTGGGGGGAAGCAGCAGCTCCTGGAGAGGCAGGGCTGGGCAGGAGCTGCTCCTGTGCCTTTAAAACCTGTCCTGCCTTATTTTGCTTTCTTTGGAGCCACTGCTGTCCCTGTGGTGGCAGCAGCTTGCTGAGGAGAAAGGTGGCAGATGGGTGGCTCGAGGGGCTTGGCACCCCCGGCTCTGGATGCCGGGAACATTTCTCCCCTCCAGAGGAAATATCTCTTCCTTCCTTGCTCTGTCTTTCTGGCAGCAGCTCCCAGGGATGCAGGAGATCCCCGGGGTGGCTCCTGGTTTTTTGGCTCTCCTCCCTCCTGTGGTCACACGTGATTCCCAGAGGATGGTGGGGTGGGCAGGGAATTTATATTCTATATGCTCCATAAGCTGCATAACCTGGCAGGAACATCCCTGCCTGCCCTGCCTTGACCCTGCCAGGAAAGCAGGTTACGAGACACTTGTTCCCCCACTTTAATGCTTCAAGCTTAAGCTTAATAGGACAGAAGCAAGGAGCTGAAATATTTATTTGCTGGCTCCTGGCCATCCAGCCAAACCTCTTTTCCAGCCCTGGAGTCCTGCTGCTTTCTCCTGCCCTGTGTATTATGTAAGAAGCTTTTTAATAATATACGTTGAGACATATGGCCCCTCAGATTTAGTATGCAAATGCAATATGCTTCACTAAAAATAGCAGATATGCTTAATGTGGTTTGGTATCACACCTTCTGTTCCTTGGTGAGGAATGGATCGTGGCTGCGCTGGGCATGGAGCTTGGCAGGAGGGAGCAGGAGAAACCTCCACCTTTGTGGCCCTTCTCCTGCCTCTTCCATGCCCAGGACTCAGGGATTCAGTGGGAGACACCCAATAAATGCTTAGTGGGAGATGAATATTGACTGGCTGCAGGGAGGCTTTGGGGCCCAGCCAGGTGGAGGTGTTGCTTTACACCCAGGAGTTTAGCCTGTGTATTTCAGCCCAGTTTACACTGGAGGAACCATGGAATGGGTTGGGTTGAAAGGGACCTTCTAACCATCTCATCCCACCCTCTGCCATGGGCAGGGACACCTTCCAGGGTGCTCCAAGCCCTGTCCAGCCTGGCCTTGGGCACACAGGGGTTGAATTCCATCAGTGCCAGATGAAAACAGCAGTGCCCTCATCCCATGGGATTGGATGGCAGAGACTTCCCTGCTTCTTCCCCAGCCTTTGGGCCATGGGAGGAGAGAGAAGGACACGAGGTCCATCTGCTGCCTTTCCCAAATCTCTCTTTCCCTCTCCCTCTTGCAGGCTCTGCTGGCAAAAGGCATTTTCCCTTTTCTCTGTGCTGTTCCCTTCGTGCTGAAGGCAGTAACAAATGAGGTGTCACTCCGTGGTGACAGCTGGGTGACATCGGTGCTCCCGTCCCCTTGGGGAGGCAGCTGAGGTGGGAAGGAGCCCTCCCTGTCCCTGCCACAGCCCCCAG
>WBMV01003610.1:25504-120066 GCA_013396655.1 Campylorhamphus procurvoides | reverse complement strand
GTGGTCACACGTGATTCCCAGAGGATGGTGGGGTGGGCAGGGAATTTATATTCTATATGCTCCATAAGCTGCATAACCTGGCAGGAACATCCCTGCCTGCCCTGCCTTGACCCTGCCAGGAAAGCAGGTTACGAGACACTTGTTCCCCCACTTTAATGCTTCAAGCTTAAGCTTAATAGGACAGAAGCAAGGAGCTGAAATATTTATTTGCTGGCTCCTGGCCATCCAGCCAAACCTCTTTTCCAGCCCTGGAGTCCTGCTGCTTTCTCCTGCCCTGTGTATTATGTAAGAAGCTTTTTAATAATATACGTTGAGACATATGGCCCCTCAGATTTAGTATGCAAATGCAATATGCTTCACTAAAAATAGCAGATATGCTTAATGTGGTTTGGTATCACACCTTCTGTTCCTTGGTGAGGAATGGATCGTGGCTGCGCTGGGCATGGAGCTTGGCAGGAGGGAGCAGGAGAAACCTCCACCTTTGTGGCCCTTCTCCTGCCTCTTCCATCCCCAGGACCCAGGGATTCAGTGGGAGACACCCAATAAATGCTTAGTGGGAGATGAATATTGACTGGCTGCAGGGAGGCTTTGGGGCCCAGCCAGGTGGAGGTGTTGCTTTACACCCAGGAGTTTAGCCTGTGTATTTCAGCCCAGTTTACACTGGAGGAACCATGGAATGGGTTGGGTTGAAAGGGACCTTCTAACCATCTCATCCCACCCTCTGCCATGGGCAGGGACACCTTCCAGGGTGCTCCAAGCCCTGTCCAGCCTGGCCTTGGGCACACAGGGGTTGAATTCCATCAGTGCCAGATGAAAACAGCAGTGCCCTCATCCCATGGGATTGGATGGCAGAGACTTCCCTGCTTCTTCCCCAGCCTTTGGGCCATGGGAGGAGAGAGAAGGACACGAGGTCCATCTGCTGCCTTTCCCAAATCTCTCTTTCCCTCTCCCTCTTGCAGGCTCTGCTGGCAAAAGGCATTTTCCCTTTTCTCTGTGCTGTTCCCTTCGTGCTGAAGGCAGTAACAAATGAGGTGTCACTCCGTGGTGACAGCTGGGTGACATCGGTGCTCCCGTCCCCTTGGGGAGGCAGCTGAGGTGGGAAGGAGCCCTCCCTGTCCCTGCCACAGCCCCCAGAGCTCAGCTGTCTGTGCCTTTCACATCCAAGGAGATGAAGGTTTTCAAAGTATTCTTTGATTTAAAGGAAAAAAAAAGAGAGAAAAAGGGAAAAAAGGAACCCTCAGAAACCCTCTGAGTGTATCCCAGGAGATAAAGGGGAAGGATTGATTCTCCACTGCCTTGCTTGTCTTCAGCACAAGCTGCTGGCCTTTCCTGCTGAGAACTCTTTCAGCTCTGGGGCTTTTGAGTTTGTTTTCCCCAAATGAATCTTTAACTTGGCACACAGACACGACTTGCTGCTGGGGGGTTTGTCACACAGTTGCTCCTCTGCTGCTCCTCGTCCCCTCTCCATCCCCATCAAAGCCTCCCGCAGCCTCAGGAAGTCTCTGATGTGACATCTACGTGGTTGTGCCACTCCTGGGCAGTGTCTGGGACATCTCAGATCACGTCCCACCTCCAGCAGAGAGGAGCTGGTCCATCAGGGAACTCTTCTCTCCCCCCATCACCCCCACACTGATCACCCTGAGGGCCAGTGGAACGTGAAGTTGCAGATGGTACCTTGGGGCACCAAGGTTTGATTTCCCAGCCCTAGGGAGGGTTTGGAGACAAAGGGTGGTTACCTGGATCAGCTCCTTGGATCTGGAGAGGGAATGCCTGGACTTCCCATGGTCTCAGGTGTGTTTACCTGATCCTCTTGAGGAGATGAAGGAGTTGCTTTGACTCAGGGCAGGGAAGTCAGAACACCTTGGACGTGACTCCTCCTGCTGTGCCATCTCCCTGAATCACCCAGGAGAAGCCTGGAAAGAAATTCAAGTGTCCAGAGCTGGGCCCAGACTTCACCTGGAGCTTGTGTTGGTGCTGTCAGCAGCAGGGAGTCCTGCAGGGACAGCAGGGACCTCAGGGGTGTCACCACAGCACCCACAAGACCCCAGCAAAGAGAAAAGACATTCCTTGGTGCACTCAAAGGCTGGAAAGGGGGACAGCTTGGAGGTGCTCTCCTACCTTTGGGCTCCCACCACGAAGGGGACATGGGTGAGGGACCTGTCCTCGGGATTCAAGGGCAGGGTGGTCTCCATCAGCCCTCCATACGACCTGGGGGTTACAGGAGTGTCCATTCCAGCACCCCAGATGGGACCCACACCTCCTCTGCTCCAAGGGAGACTCTTCTCCAGCCAACTTGGGGCCATTTTTGTCTTCTCCAGCATCAAGTTATCCCACTGCTGGTCCTACCACCCACTCAAGACCAGCTGGACCAGATGAGACCACAAGGGGCTCCTCGGTCCCCTCACATGGCTTTTTTTACATTTAATTAAGAACCACAGAGTCATTAAGGTTGGAAAAGACCTCCAGGATCACCAAGTCCAACTTGGTTAACCCAGAACCACCACGTTCACCACTCAGCAGTGGTGGAATCTCATTTTAATCCCTGAGGAAATTCTGGTGGTAGAATTTAATTTTAATCCATGGGGAAATTCTGGTGCTAGATGTCTCATTTTAATCCCTGAGGAAATTCCATGTCTCTGCTTGCTCCCAAAGCAGCAGCCAGAGCACAACCTGCAAGAGCAGCACCCACAGGACACATTTGGAGCCACTGGTTTTTACTGGGAAAGCTGCATCACCTTAACTGGGATCAAACCTCCCAAAGCCTTTTGCAAACAGTCTCATTCCAGCTTCTCTTCACCTCCTTTCCAGGCAGCTTTAGCTGGAGTCAAACACAGCCCTCCTTTGAGAATGAGAGCACACACAGGGGAATGAAACTGGTTTTGCTGGTGTCAAACTGGTTTTCCCACGGGTAGCCTTGAGGGTCCTGCTTTCTTACAGCTACGTTTCCATGGCAATTGGAGCTGCCTTCCCATCTCCAAATCTTTGTCGGGGAAAAATGTGCCTGTCAGGGGTTTGTTTAAGATCCCTGCCCAGATTCCGTGGGGGTGAAGGAGCAGGTGGCTCCCCCGGGCCTTGGCACCAGGAGCCACCTGCTCTGGGTCCCTGCAGGTCAGGCTGAGCACTGGTGTCACCAGCCCAAGGGGCTCAGGAGGGGCTGAGCTCCAGACACCGGCCCTGGTGGGTTATCTGAGGACACCCAGCCAGGTCCCACCTGCTGGGCTGAATGGGAGGGATGTGGGTGTGGGAGGGACACGGGAGAGGGTTGGGGTGCTCCACCCTGTCCAGGGAATTCCAGCCCTCCCTGGGACCGGTGGGGAAGGTGGGGGAGCTGTGGCTCTGCTGCCCTTGTTTCCATGACGATACTGAGCTAAGGATGCTGCAGAAACCAGAGAGGAACCTCCACATCTCCCAGTGGCCTCTGGGCGTGGCTGGGCTGCCACAGCCACCCCTGCTCCTGGGACATTCCTTCCCGAGGGACACAAGGAATGGTCTCAACAGACCCTTTCGTGGACCTGGTGGGGCCATCATGGGGATGAACATCTGTGTTCCCCTCCAGATGTGGCACTTGGTGCTGCCCCAGCCCCTGGAGGACGCTGCCCCCTCTGTGGGCACCTTGAGGGGTTCATTGCCATGTGCAGGGTGTGGAAGAGGCTCTGCTGACTCTTCCAGCCAGAGAGGTTCAGTTGGACTTTGCTCCCATTTCACAGAAGGCCAAGGACGATAAGAGTGGGGAGAACCCAAATTCCCCAGCTCTTTGCAAGAGGAGCCTCATTCCCCATAATAAACCCTCAGGCACCTTCTAGTCCAGTCATAACATGAATCAGCAGGGCAAATACCTTCTCCCTCTCCCAGATGGAGCCATGTGGGACCTGCTCTGCCTTTCTCCAAGCAGGACCATCTTCCATGGAGCCACCAGTGCCTCCAGCAGAGCTGGGGGGGTAACAACTCCAGCTGGAAACGCCACGACTCAGGCTGTGTCCTCATTTCCCAAGAAATTAGTGCCAAGAGCAGCTTCAGATGGTAATTGCCAGAGAGCAGCAGATCCATTTGGACGTAACGAGGTGGGGGGAGAGGGAAGTGGAGCCTCTGGCAGCGCTTTGGCTTTGACTTGCAGCTTGGTGCATTTCCACGGGCTCAACATCGTGCACCCGAGCGCGCCGTCAGCTGGAGCTTTGGAGAGGTTTATCAAGGGATCCTCCGAGCAGAAAACCCTGACAAAGTCATGGAAAGCCACCAAGAATAGAAGGCTGAGCTCTCTGCGCCGTGTAACGCCCCGCAGCCGGTTCGAGGCAGATGCTGAATTAATCCCCAATTTAATTAACGCTGCTCAGTGGAAAGAGCAGCTCGGGGTTTGTTGGGAAAGGCTGTCCTGGGTGCTGTAATGTATGTTAATGTATGGGCAAATGCAGTCATCGAGGAGTTTTGGTTCTATTCCCAACCTGGGATGGACTAAGAAGTGAATTAGAGGCTCTGAGGAGCGGGGCTGGAGATGAATGAGGGTCTGTGGTTGGGCTTCCCACCGTGCCAAAATTCGGTTAAAAACTCGAAGGTACAAACCAAGCCCCGAGTGATTGGAATTTATTTTTAGTTTCTCTGCCATCTGAGCCAATCAAAGGGCTTTCAGGGTTATTTTTCACCACGGTGATGGGGGATTCCAAGGGGTGGGCTGAAGGAAACAGCAGTGGCAGCGTGGGCTGGTGCTCATCCCGCTTAAAATGCTGCTCAAACTGTCAGAATCAGCAAAAACCATGGCTGGGATGTGTCTGGGGGGACATTCCCACCCCTGGTTTCACCTCTGCAGGCTCAGGGGGACTGCCAGGGTTTGCCACTGAGCTTTTTTGGGTTTGTTCTGCCCAGGGATATTTATTAAAGGCACCCAAACCAGACCTTTTTGTGCTTCTGGGTGCTGGGAGACCTTCCTTCTGACCCTTGCAGCAAATATTTAACTCTCACTGATTCTCTGCAGCCCCAGCACAGAGCTTGGAGATGTTCTGGTGTGGCTAAAGAGTCCTGGCCCAGGCACATTTCATCCCTGGGGCTTGTAGGTGGGCTTTTCATTTTTCTCTCTTAGTGCAAAAGAGCTATTTTACAGAAAATGAATTTTTAGGAGAAGCGACACTTTTCCAAAGCCAGTTTCATGTTTGTGGTTCCATCCTTGCATGTGTTTCATGCAGGAGAAACAATGAATTCTGCCTGGCTTTGGCAGCTCTTCTTAAAAAACGCTGTTTGTTTTGCTCTCCTTGTTATTATCGCTGATGAAAACTAATAACTGTGTGGTTTGAAACCCAAAGTATTTTCTGTGGTGTAAAAATGCCTTCCCCTCCCCTTCCATGAGTACAACTGGCTCCATGCCAGGGTCTCCTGTTTAAAATCACAAACCCTGTTGCTTTCAGGTCTCCTCTGGATCCTTGCAGGCTGTGGTGGGTTTGGTTGGTCTGGATGGGTAGGGATCTACCCATGGATGGACCTGGACATGCAGTCCAGGTCATGGGCAATAGCCCCTGGTCGTGGGGACTTCATGGGATGGACTCAGGGCTGAGCAGACCCAGGGGCAGGTGCAGAACGATTTTGGGTGGGAAATGTTTCCCCAAAACAATTCCCGTCGCCCAACAAATTCGACTAAATAGGAGCTTCCTCCTGCCACTTGTCAGGTAATTACTGAGGGGAGCAGATGGGATCTCCTCCCGAGAGCTGGAAGAGGATCAACAGCAGGGAAAGCGGTGCTGATGGCTGGGACTGGCAGGAGTGGGAGTCCTGTGGGAATGACAGGGTGGGAATTGAGGCTGGAGGAGCTGGGGGGTGCTGGGGAGGGGGGTTGAGCCCACCGTGGTCTGTGGTCACCCAGGGGTTTGGGCAGCCTGTCCTGAATCACATCGGGGTGCTGTGGAGATGCTGAGCAGGGATGAGGTTGGATGGGCATGTTCTGCATTGCCGAGGATTTTGGGGAGAGCTGGCTGGACCCTCGGGACAGGGCTGTTTTGGAGGGGCAGCAAGGAGGAGACCCTCAAGTGGGACCCTCCTGGTGGGCAAGCGCAGGGTTTGGGCAGAGAGGGAGAGAGTTTGGACGTGCCAACATCCCTCTGGCATCATGACAACATCCACCTGGAATCTCCTGGATGGAGGGAAGCCCAAGAGCTGGGCAAGGCACAGGCAAGGCAGGTGTTGGGAACGGGGGGTCCCAGTTACAGGACTGTGCTGGTTCCCAGCATGGAAAGTGGTGGAGAAGGGATTCAGGTCCTTCTCATTCGGTCCTGAGCAGAAGTGGAGGCCAGAAGAAGCCAGTCATGCTTTGGGAGGCTTCAGTGTAGGGAAAAGCCAAAACCAACTCGTTTCTCTGTGCCAGGACCCCACCGAGGTGGGATCCAGGGAGATGGGATCCAGTGGCATCCAGATGGGAGGATTTAGGGCAGGAGGGTGAGCGTGGGCACCAGAGTCACTGGTCAGTGGGAGCAGCACTGCAGGTCAATAAGGCTCTGGCTGGAGCTGAGCCTGAGCAAGCACTGCCATCCCAGAATATCCCACGAGTATGGAAAATCCAGGGAATACCAGATTGATCAATCCTGTTTGACTTTGCATTGTCTTCCTGCCCCTCAGGGAGAAAAGCTGAGCTTAAAAAGGCTCGAGATTACTGACCTGCCCCAGGTCTCAGGGGGCAGAAGCTGCTGAGATCAGACATGGAGACGTGGAGATGCTGCTGGTGGGCACGTCCCTGTGGGTGCAGAGGGTGAAGTTCTGAGAAACCAGCAAAGTGGGGCTTTCCAAAGGTTGTTTGTTCCCAAAAGCTGAAGAAAGGTGTGGTTTGTGGCTAGCAGGGAGGGTTCCTTGCTCAGGAGGGGGGGAAAGGGCCAGCAGCACATCTGGCCAGGGGTCTCCAGAGGTGTCTGGTCCAACCTTCCTGCATCAACACTTGGCCAGGCTGAGGTGAAGCCTCGGGGAGGGAGGTGGGTCTGAGCACTGGGGGTGCCAATGTTTGGCCTGAGAAAACCAGACCTAAACTCAGTCCCTGCCTTGCAGTCTCTGCCTTCCTTTGCCTCAGAAGCTCCTGGATGAGAAGGGTCCATGTAGATGGGATATTGGGAAGGAATTCCTGGCTGGGAGGGTGGGCAGGCCCTGGCACAGGGTGCCCAGAGAAGCTGTGGCTGCCCCTGGATCCCTGGAAGTGCCCAAGGCCAGGTTGGATGGGGTTGGAGCACCCTGGGCTGGTGGGAGGTGTCCCTGGTTGTCATTCCTTGGTGCCAGTTCCTCCCAGGACTTTTGGATTTAACACAGAGCTCTTACAAGCTGAAATGTGTAATAAAACAGTAGCAAAGCACCGAGGAATAGTAAGAAAGTAAATGATGATTCATCCTTAAAGAGAAGCTCTTCAGACGTGGAGGTGGCACTGCTGGCCACCAACGTGGGTTCCCAGAGTGGGCAACTCAGGTTTCAGGCCAAATTAGGCATCGTTAACGATTTCCTTTGCAAATCAGTCCCTCTCCCCTTTTAATCCCATGTGCTCCCTCGAGTTTGTTGGGATGTACTGGGGTGTGCTGGGATGTACTGGGATGTGCTGGGATGTGCTGGGATGTGTTGGGATGTGTTGGGATGTGCTGGGGTGTGCTGGGATGTACTGGGATGTGAGTGCACAGCAGCAGCACTCCAGGGACAAAGGTTCCCTGCCCCAGCTGGGTGGAGATGCCTGTGTGGGAAGAGGAGCCCAAAGTGCTCGTGTCACCCACTCTGGATTGACTCCCATCCCATTAATTCTGCTTCAGAACGTCTCTCTGGGGCTGGTTTTGGCGCTGGTGGAAGAGGGTGAGGACCTTGAGGCCCTCAGTGCTGAGTGGGGATTTGGGATTTGGGATGTGGAAACCTCTCACCTGAGAGCCCACGTGCTGCAAAAGGCTTTGTCCAGCTTGGAGCAACTTCAGCTGCCAAAACCAAGAGTTCCTTTGAATTTGTCCCATTTTTTAGGTTATTTAATGACCTACATCATCTCCCGAGTGGCCTCAGGCTGTGCCAGGGGTGGGGCTGCAGAGTCAGGTTGCACCCATGCTCTCAGCTTTGGAGACCTTCTGGAGAGTAGGAACATCTCTGGTTGGGGGAAGGAGGAGTTTTTTGGTTTAGTGATGTGGGAATGTGTTCTGGGACCAAATACCAGCTGGAAATGGGGTGTCACCTCCTCTTTCTTTAGTGTGCAATTTCAGAGCAAGTTGGAGAAACCCTGAATGGCTGTTGTGACCCTTGGGTGTAAGGGCCAGGAGCCTGGAGATGCTCTTGGTGCCCGTGGGCAGCAGGGATGATCTGGGCAGAGACCCAGGTGTGCCCTGCTCTCAGCAAACACTTCCTCCATGGCCAGGAGTCTGATGGTCCAGGTGGAACACTCCCAACTGCTCCTCTCCTGCTCTAGAACATCGTGGATCTACCAGAAATCATTTTCCATGGAGGGGCAAACGTCCCTGTGCAGGTGGACACCGTCCCACCACCACAGCCCCTTAACTTCCCCCTTCTTCTTCCAGAGGAGACAACCTTCGAGGCTGGAGTCAAAGTGCAGATCCACAGCCAGTCGGAGCCACCCTTCGTCCAGGAGCTGGGCTTTGGGGTGGCCCCCGGATTCCAGACCTTTGTGGCCACCCAGGAGCAAAGGGTAAGTCCCGACTTTCCTTTCCACACCGAGACCCCTCAGGGGCTCCACGAGAGGTTCTTTCTGTGCAGAGGGATCTTCATCATCCTCAGCTGCTTTTTGTGCTTTGCCTCAGGGACGAGGGCAGCTTTTCCAGCCTTTTCTGCAGTGCCTTGCCCACAGTCCTTGTCATTCCAACCCCAGAAGGGACTTCATCCTGCTTGTAGTTGAGCCGTGGCAGTCGCTTCTCGTGTTGGGTCCCATCCAACCTGCCAAGCCCTTTGCCAAAAACCTCTCACACTGCAAGGCTATAAAAAGAGACAAGAGGAGAGTGTTTCATAATGTAGAGCAGCGTGAATCCTTTCAGGTGACGCTGGAAGAGCCACTTATTTCTTCTAACCCGTGCTGGGCTGCTCCTGGCTCGGGCTGCATCGCTCTCCCCGAGTCCCAGCGGTGCCACATCAGCGAGCTGTGGATGGATGGGATGTGATGGGCAGCATCAAACCCAAATCCTTGGCAGGCAGATGGCAAGTTGGCCACTGGAAGAGTTTTCCCCCCCAAGCTTGGCCCCGGTGCTTTCATTGCAGCCCTCCTGCCTCGTTGCCTCGCTCGTTTTGTCGCTGCATCCACCCTCAAATGAGGCATAAATCGAGGGGAGGAGAGCAAACAGCAGCTCTTGGAGGGTTTGCTCTGGTTAAACCTCCGTGGGGATCAGGGCTGTGGGTCTTCAAGGTGCAGGTGAACCAGCAAATGTGTCATTCAGGCTTCTCTCTGTACCACCAGGTACCAAAACACACCTGGATGGACCTTCCCCCCCTCCCCAGGACTCCTTTGTGTGGAATCATGCAGGGTGCTTTGGGCTCCAGGTGGAAATTCCTCCCTTAAAGCTGAGAATGGTGGATCTGGTGTGGATTTGTGGCTCTGGCGGGAAGTCTGGAGGGCTGGAGGAAATGAGCAGCTTTAGCCCCACTCAGGGCTGTGCTCTGGAGTGTGACACCTGAGGAACAGCAAGGCAGAGGGTTCTTGGGGGGCTGAGGCAGCAGCTGCTGGGCTGCAAAGCACAAATGGCTTGGAAAACCCATCTTGGGCATTTTCCCCTTGGCACAAACCCTTCCCTTCATCCCCAGGGTCCTCACAGGGTGAGGGGAGCTGCCCCCAGCAGCCTTTGGGGCACCCTGTGAGGCAAAAGACCTGGAGAGAGGGGGGAATAGTGATTAATTAGCAGCAGAACTGCTGACAGTAATTACCAGGCACTGAATGCCTTACCCATCTCCTCTTGCATCCTGTCACCCCCCAGAGCAGTCAGGGAACGGCAGTGCTGGGTCATCCCTGTGCCTGGAGGTGCTGTGGGTGTCCTCAGGGCAGAGTGGGAGCCAGCCCTGGCATTGGGGCCAAATATTCCCTGAGATTCCCAGCCCAGGACCTGCAGGCTCTGGGTCACCCCAGGGATGACAGAGGTGACAGAGGGTCCTGCTGGGATCTGCCATTTCCATCCTCAGCATGAGAGTGGTTCTGAGCTGTGAGAAACAACTCCCCCCACTCAGTGAGACCCCTCAGCTCTGGAGAGAGGCCAAGAGAGGAGATGCCAAGGCTGGTGATGGCTCAGGGCACTGCCCACCAGCTGCCAGGGCTGGCCAGGCTGTTGGTGATGCTGTGCCTGATGCTCAGAGAGTTTGGCAGCAGCTCCTCGAGCCAAACCCACCTGGCAGTTCCTGCAGCAATAATTGGAAAGATTTGTCTTCCTTAAACATCCCAATTTCAGCGAGATTTGGGAGCTGGAGCCTGCAGTGAGGATCTCAAGGACTTTGTGTGGAGAGAGAGAAACAGGCTAAATGCTGGAGGCTGGAAGACAGCTGCTGTAAATCTTCCCCACCTCGTTGCCAGCATTAACTATTTTGTTATTTCTATTAGGAAATTAGAATTCCTATCAGAGGGACAGCAGCTGAGAGGGAGGGAAAAACACATCCCTCCCCAAATCCCTCCTTCCAGGCAAGGGAGAGGTAGAAGATGACAAGAAAAACGATTTAGGGGGACTTTGAGCTCGAGTGTGTCCCTCCTTCTGCAGGAGTTGCCAGAGTTTTGGGGCTGGGAGAGGGAAGGGCACGTTCCTGCTTGGAGCCAGAGCTTCTGGAACTGGTTTAAATTCTCCTGAGGGCTCCAAAGGCTTTTCCCAGGAGAGCTGGAGGGATATCCCCATTCTGCTCCCCAGATATTGCTGCCTACTCTAATCCCTCCTTTCCATAAAATGATTTTTTAACCTGATTACAACCATTACAACACAACCTACCTCCTCTAATTGCCCCTCGGGGTAATCACCCACCTTCTCAAGCCCTCAGTGCACATCTTTTATTCAAACCCCTGATTTAGCCTCTTTTTTCCTTCTAAATCCCAACATCTGAGCCAGGCACGTGCTGCTCCTTCAATAAGCCAGAGCAAAAGATGGAAAAGCCCATGAACATCACCCAGGGGACCGAGTCCAGCCGCTTATTGGGGTCCTAAAACATGTGTTTTACACCAGGAAAGATAAAAGAAATGATCCTCCAGCTGGAAAAGGACAGAAATAAAGATAAAGAGAAGGTCGTTTCACATCTCCCAGCTCAGAGCAGCCTCTGTACGTTGTAAGCACTTTTGCCAGCAATAAAAAAAGAGGTGTGGAATTGGGCAGAGTGGCCCTGCTGTGGTGGGGGGAGCTGGGGGGTCCTCTGGGACAGATTTTGGGGTGCAGGGGCTTCTTCATGGTTGGGTTAGGGACTCGTGGCTTTATTTCTGTGGCCATACTCAAATCCACCCCTTCTTTCCCCACCCCAGTCTGGAAATAAGAGTCTTTTCTGGGCTTTGCTTCCTGCTCTCCTGCCTTTCCAGGTGTGCAGCTGCTGAGCACAAACCAGGGCTTTGCATCTCGGGGCCAGGGGGACAAATCCTGGCTCTTTACCCCGAGAGCTTCCCCAAAGCCCCTCGTCACAAGGCGGCTCCGGCTCCGTGATGATCTCATTAAATCTCCCTTTCAAATTAGCTGTCAGTCTGGGGGAAAATAAAAAAATTAAAAAAAAGGAAGCAAATCAGCTTTTCTCCTCCTTCTGCAGCGGCTGAAGCCTCCGATTCCCCCCGAGCGACACTGTTCGGATGCGTTCCCACAAAGGGGCTTTGCACGTGGCTGGGGTGGGAGTGCTGGGTCAGCAAAAGCAGCCCTGCCAAAGGCAAGGCCAGCAGGAGGTTCCTCCCTCGTTGGGTTATGTAGGCCAAGCTGCTCGTTTGCTGGGGCCGAAGGGGGGGATGTTTCCCGAGCAAGGGAATTGGGATTGTTCAGCCTGGGCAAGAGGAGCTTTGGGGTGACCTAATTGTGGCTTCCCAGGTCCTGAAGGGAACCTAAAAAACGTGGAGAGAGAGAATTTGAAAGAGTGTGGAGTGACAGGACAAGGGGGAATGGCTTTAAACTGAAAGAAAATAGGTTTATATTGGATATTGGGAAGGAATTGGTGGCTGGGAGGGTGGGCAGGCCCTGGCACAGGGTGCCCAGAGAAGCTGTGGCTGCCCCTGGATCCCTGGGAGCGTCCAAGGCCAGGTTGGATGGGGCTTGGAGCACCCTGGGCTGGTGGGAGGTGTCCCTGCCCATGGCAGGGGGTGGGACAGGATGGGCTTTAAGGTCCCTTAAACCCAAACCATTCTGAGATCCTCTGAAATCCCACCCTAAAGTTTGGGGGCAGCCAGGACTGAGCTCCCTGAGCTCAGGAGGCAACACACAATGGACGATCCCAACTAAAACCAGTGCCTGGATGGAGGAGGAGGGTGGGAAACATCCTGCCTGGGTACATTGGTATCGTGCCCTGTGGGAGTGCCAGGTGAAGGGAGGGGGTTTGTGGGGCTGTGAGCCCAGAGCTGCAGCCTTGGCATTCTGAGATCGCCCCTGTCTCGGGCAGGGATGCTCCGGGATGCAGGGCAGCGTTTCCATGGCAATTGCTGAGTCTCATGAATGAGGCTTGTGTGCTGATGAATGGGAGCTGGGCAGGGGCTGGCGCAGGACATGCCGTGCCATGGCCCTCCAGACGGGTCCCCAGGGAGGGCAGGACCCCCCAGAGGAGGGCAGTGCCCTTCAGTTCCCGCTGTGCCTCGCTTTGTATGGATCCCCCTCAATTTCCCCCCTTTCCTGGCTCTTTTGTGTGACTTTGGTGCTGTTCCACCCCTCTGCAGAGGGTGCTGTGCATGCCCCATGTCCCCCCTTCCCCTACACAGGGCATGGATGGGCACACTGGCAATGGGCTGATCCCACGGAGAAAGAGAAACTCCTCCTGCCTTTGGCTCCCCTTTTCCTGCCTGGCTTTTACAGCCCCTCCCAAACCTCTCCCAGAAGGGCTGGCATCACATAATGATTCTTCCCAAAACGGCTGCCCTGGCCATGCCACCGGCACAGCACATCAGAGAGGATGAAAAGCACGCTGGAAATGGCCATTCCTGCCAACTTGGCAATAAAAATTTAAAAGGCTTCAATTAAGCAACAGGTTGGAAGACGGAGCAATATCATTTCATAGGGCTCTAGTGGGCCTTGGAGACTCATCCTCTGGTAACACTTGGGTGGGGCAGAGAGCAGGAGCCTCCAGGAGAGGAGCTGCAGCATCCAGAGGGTGATTACAGAGGCAGGGAGGTGGGACTGGGCTCTGGCAGGGATGGCTCACCAAGCTCTGCAGGCAGTGGGGTTTGGAAATGAGGAGCAATTAAAGGGCTCAGTTTCTCATGTTTAAGGGTGGGCAGGCCCTGGCACAGGGTGCCCAGAGAAGCTGTGGCTGCCCCACTGAAGTGTCCAAGGCCAGGTTGGATGGACCTTGGAGCTCCCTGGGCTGGTGGGAGGTGTCCCTGCCCATGGCAGGAGGTGACAATGGATGATCCTTAAGGTTCCTCCCAACCCAAACCATTCCATGGTTCTGTTTCTTCACCTTGCTCATGGCATCTTCTCCTACCTATTCCTAGGATGTCCTAGGAGATCTTACACCTCCTCCTGGAGAAATGTTCACTCCCTGATTTCTTCCTGTTCCCCTCAATCCCACCCACTCTCCCAGCTGAATCCCTTGAGTCTATCACTAAATTCTGAATGAATTCAACAAGGAAAAGCCAAACAGGCCAGTAGCAGTGGCCAAGCCCATAGAAACCTTCATTGCCCAGGAGCAGTTTGAAGCAGGTGGAAGAAAACCTTGGGGTTGTTGGGAAATGGTATCAGGAGGGAATCAGGCTGTTTGTGGAGGGATACAAAAGAAAATGGGTTTGGAGGGAAGTGATGGCAGGAATGGGCATCTGGATGGGCAGAGAGTGGGAAGGGCTCATTTAGAGAGGAGGTCAGGAAGAGACATCAGGACTATGGATGCGGTGATGCTTTGGGTGCTCCTGCTCACCCTTCTCTGTGTGATGTGGATCACGGGAGTTTTTAATTTAAAAAGATTGGAAAGCTGAGTACAGGAGAGCTCCAGAGTCCAACTCCCACTGGGCAACCTCCAAACTGGGCACCTCTGCAAGAGTTTGGCCAGTGTGGTCCAACAAATACAGCCCAAGGTGGGGAGAATGAGGGGGAACAGTTTTGCTGCCTCTGGATATGCCAAGGGAGTGACCAGGAGGGAGAGGGCAGAGTTTACTGGGACAGGGTAGTGATGGAGTCACCTTTCCTGCAGGGATTTAACAGCTCTGTGGATGGGGGATGGAGGGGGGGAATTTTTTCCACCTTCAACAATCCTGTAATTCTGTTGTTTTACGAATTTAAGGCTGAGTTTGCAGATGAGCAGCAGGCACAGCTCATTTAGGGGGGCAGAGGTGAGTTGTAGATGGCCAGGAGCAAACCCAGCATGAGGGGGCTGCCCTTGACTTCTTGGGGACCTGCAGGAGGTCTCAGTTTTCCTATTTGATTTGCAAACTGATTTCCAAAGAAACAGGGAGCCAGAGGAGTCTGGAATTCCCAAATCTCATTTTCCTTCTGGTGCCCCCTCACCTCCAGCACGTGGGAACTCGTGGGCTGTACAACCCCCCCAAGCTCTGCTCAGGGGGAGCTCCAGCTGCTGGAAGGGTTAAGTTCTCCTCCTTAAAGTCAATTCTGGTTGTGTGAAGGCAGCAAATGGGAAGGAACAGCCTTATTGCACTGGCAGAGGGAGCTGGAGATGGCAAATGGAGAACTTCCAGCATCATTAACTGGGAGCCGGTGCCAACGAGCCGTGGGCGTGCTGGGCTCTTCATTTCACAAGTGCTGGAGATGCCTGGGATTGCAATCCCATTAAGGTGGTGCTGTTTGATGTCTCATTAAAGCACGGAGGTTTCTGCTTGTTATTTCATTTGCAGCAAACACTCCCCATCTGGGGTTTGGGCTGTTCAGGGAGGGGTTTGCATCCCTCCTTGGGTTTGGGGTTTGGTGGCATCAGGAGGCAGGAGAGGGGTTGAGTGGGAGCCCAGAGGGGGTTGGTGCTGGATGCACCCCCAGAGCTGGATTGGTGGCAGAGCAAAGTCATGGCAAACAGGGCAGGCAAAGATCCTTCCCCCAAAGGGTGGTGGGCACTGCCCAGGCTCCCCAGGGCAGTGGGCACGGCCCCGAGGCTGCCAGAGCTCCAGGAGGGTTTGGACAACGCTCTGAGGGACAGGGTGGGATTGTTGAGGTGTCTGTGCAGGGCCAGGGGTTGGGCTGGATGGTCCTTGTGGATCCCTCCCAGCTCAGGATATTCTGTGATTCCATGAAACTGCCCCAACCTCACGCTGAAAAGTCTCCACATTTCCCTATTAAATAAAATTAAAGAAAATCTCCACATTTCCCTATTAAATAAAATTAAAGAAAATCTCCACGTTTCCCTATTAAATAAAATAAAACACACAGAAACACCAGAGATAGCCCTGCCCATGAACTTCAGAGATGCCCTCTGTGCTGCAGAGAGATGCTGGCAGCTCTCAGCAGGCTCCCTGCCAGGAGCAGCAGGCAAAGGGCAGCGGCGTGGCCAGGGCAGGGCAGGGAGAGGCTGTGCTGCTCCTCCCCCAGCCCCAGGATCTGCTCCCTGACCCCTCCCCAGGAGCATCTCCTCTTCTCCCTGCCTTTCAGGAAGGCAAGATCCATCCTGCTCTCGAGGACACAAGTCAACTCATTCCTTTTCCTTTGGGCACCGTTTGTAATCCAGGATCAGGAGGCTTTAAAAGCATTTAATTCATTCATTAATTACTAACGACTGCAGAAGTGAGAGGATGTGAGTTTGGCAAGCCCAATTAGAGGCTGAGGCTGGGGGGGTGTGAGCACTGGCAGCACGGGGCTGGGGAGGGGTGGGTGCCCTTGGGAAGCTGCCATGGAAGGGGTGTAAAATCAGATCCCATGGGAGCTGAGGGCAGGAGCTGTCCCTGCTGCCCTCACCCCTTCCTTTCCCTCTGCTCTGAGGTGGCTTTTCACCCTTTGCTGGCAGCAGAGCAGGTTGGAGAGGAGCAGCTCAGCATCCCTGGGAGGTTTCCCTCCCCAACCAACCCCAAATCAGCATATTTTGGAAGAAAGGAAAAGGATGCTCCCCAGGGGAGGGGAGTGTGTGTGGCTCACAGTGCCAGGAGGGGCTGCAGGGAGAGGAATCCAACCCAATTAGTGTCTCTCCAATTAATGCTGTTTACATGGCTGGGATCTGTGGGATTGCTCCATCACGTGTTCATGTTTCCTGGCTGCCCAGGGTGCTCTTCCTGGTGTTCCAGTGGCTTCTGTTCCATCAGGGGAAGGAAATCTGGATGCCAGATGTCCAAAAGGAGTTTGGGCAGCTCTGTGGGGCCAAAGGCTTTGGGTGTAAAGGCTTTGCCTGAGGTTGCAGCCCCGTTTTGGCAGGGAGGGAGCTCTTGAGTTGGGTTAATCCTTGCAGGGACTCCTGTGCCAAGGCAGGAGCAGGGATGGGGAAGGTCTGTCAGAGGAGAAGCCCTAGGGTGTGGAGGGAAGAAACCTGGGATTCTGTTCCTTGGTGCTTCAGGGCAGGAAATGCTGGGGAAGAGTTTGGCCCCTTGGTTTGAGTCTTCCAGTGCAAGGTGGGACATGGGATGGGTAAAACCATTTCCAGCTCTGGGGCTGGAGTGTCATACAGAGGCAGGGAGGGACAGGACAGTGGGAATGGCTTCCCAGTGCCAGAGGGCAGGGTTGGGGGGGATATTGGGAAGGAATTCCTGGCTGGGAGGGGGGGCAGGGCCTGGCACAGGGTGTCCCATCCCTGGAAGTGTCCAAGGCCAGGTTGGACAGGGCTTGGAGTCACCTGGGTTAGTGAAAGCTGTCCCTGCCCATGGCAGGGGTGGCACTGGGTAAGCTTTAATGTCCCTTCCAACCCAAACCCCTCCATGATTTTTGGAGGATCACAGGGAGATTTCAGAGGGTTTCTGGCAGTCCCTTGGACCTGAGGGTGCTGCTGCTGCAGCAACAAACACAGCCAGGAACGGAGCAGTGCCTTCAAAGGCAATGGGAAATAAGAGATGAGGACAGGAGCCGACACATCAGGCATGTGGTACGTTGATGTCTGTTCATCAAAACCACCCAGAGAAGGCAAAGGGAGCTTTCCTGAGATGAAATTACCTTTGGGTGTTGAGGCAGGACCTGGGAGATGTGACTCCCCCGTTCCCTGCAGATCCCCATCCCTAATGATGTGATTTTTCCCCTCCAGAGAGGTCCTTTATTCATATCTGGCTGCTGATCAGCTGAGCCTTTCTGATTACAAATTACAGAGCAGGAGGGAAGCCACGAGTCCTTCAGGCTGCAATTACCATGGAGGCTCCAAGTAGTAGCCCCTGATGAGCCCCCTGGGGAGAGGAGACTTCAATGACCCCTGGGGTGAAGCTCTGACCTGCCAGCCGGGGAAATTTGGCTTTCAAATCTCGCCTGTGTGGAGGAAGATTTCTTTGAAATGACCTTTTGCTTCAGCCCTGCTTCCCACCGAGCCAGTGATTGCCAGTGCCAGTCCCTGGGCTGTGGGAGAGGATTTGGATGCAGCTGCTGCATCAGAGCAGGAAAAAATCCCAGTCCTGGGATACAGAGAGTTAGGGGTTAACATAAACCAAGGCACTGAGGTGTGTGTGTCACCCAGGAGGGCTCTGCTCCATGGCCAAGTGGTTCACTGGGGAAATTCCCATTAGGAAGTAAAATTGGGAGCTTTTCTGGGGTCTCCTCTTGGTCCCAGACTTGTCTCCAAAACAGGGAAGGCCTGAGAGCAGAGCACAAAACCCTTCCCTGGGGTTAAATGCACCAAGAGGCTTTTTCTGCTCTCTCTGGCTTCCCAGTGCCAGAGGGCAGGGATAGATGGGATATTGGGAAGGAATTGTTCCCTGGGAGGGTGGGCAGGCCCTGGCACAGGGTGCCCCTGGATCCCTGGAAGTGTCCAAGGGCAGATTGGACAGGGCTTGGAGCACCCTGGGCTCGTGGGAGGTGTCCCTGCCCGTGGCAGGGGTGGCACTGGGTGGGTTTTAATGTCCCTTCCCACTCAAACCATTCCATGATTCTGTGATTCCCAAAGGGCTCTGGAGCTGATTTCCTTCCCAGCCCAAATAACTCTGGTATTTTATGAAGTGTCAGCGATTCAGAGAGAGGGGGGAGAGGAAAGGCTTGGCCCATGGCAGGGGGGATGTGTTGCACCTATTCCTGCATGTTTGGGAAGCCAGAGAAAAGTGAACAATTCATGGAATCACAGAACAGCCAGAGTGGGGAGGGACCCACAAGGATCATGGATTGCAACTCCTGGGCCTGCAAGGACACCCCAAAAAATTCCTCATGAATTGCACTTGCTCACTTGTGCCCGTGCAAGTGCTGGGGGTACTGTGTGTGCCAGGCAGCAAATTTTTGGGATTCCTGTGCCAACCTGCCTTGCCTTGTGATCCAGAGGCTCGTGGTCCCAAAAAATTCCTCATGAATTGCACTTGCTCACTTGTGCCTGTGCAAGTTCAGGGGGGGACTCTGTGTGTGCCAGGCAGCAAATTTTTGGGATTCCTGTGCCAACCTGCCTTGCCTTGTGATCCAGAGGCTCGTGGTCCTGGATACCAAAGTACCTGTAAGCCTCTTAATGACTTTGCATTGATCAGGGCCCAATTAATCATTCAGCCCATGCAGCTGCTGCGGGTGCAGTGCCAGGTCACGAGGCCATGGCTGGAATCCAGCACTGACTGAGGGAGAACGTGTGCGAGCTGTGTCTGATCCCCACTCCATCCTTCACTGATCCCATCACTGCCACTCCAACCACATTTAAAGGGCTTAAAAGATTTGTGTGTGGCTGGGCTTGGAAAGGAGCTGATGCCATCTGAGCCCACAATTATTTCTTCTCCTTTTATCACACAACGTGCAACATATGGGCCCCTCTCTGCGCCGCCGATGACTAAACGGTGGCATCTGGTGCTCTGTTATATCACAAGTGTAAAGCAAACGAGGAAAGATCCCCTCAAACAGCTCTTTGTCGTTGTCACAAACACTCTCAGAGTGTTTGCATTCCGAGGTGCCGCTTTGGTGACTTTCAGAACCGTCTCCTTCCGAGCCAGGCTCCTTTCTTGGAGGACGCTGAACTGTTTGGGGTCGGTATCTCTCGGCTTTGATGCCCCAGCTGGTGCCTCCAGATGGGATTCCACGTCTCCTGCTGCGTCTTCACGCCTGGCAGGGGTGCTGTGTGCTCTTCATGTGGCACCTGCCCAGCAGAGGTGGGCACGTGTCGCTCCCAGCAGATGAGTGGCTCTGGTTGCTGTTGCTTCTCAAAGCAGCTTGGGCAGCAGGACAGGTTGAGGAAGATTTTGGGAATGCCAGAGCTCATGGAACCATAGGACAGAATCATGGAAAAAGACCTCCAAGTCCAACCCTGGTGTCATCCCCCCATGCCCATTAAGTGTCACAAACTGACACTCGATTTTTGAGCCCTTCAGGGATGGGGACTCCACCCCTGCCCTGGGCAGTGCCTGGACACACTTTCAGAGAAGAAATTTTCCCTAAAATCCAACCCAAACCTCCCCTGGCCCAGCCTGAGGCCGTTCCCTCTGCTCCTGTCCCTGTGCCCTGGGAGCAGAGTCCAATCCCTGCCTGGATCCATCAGGGACTTGCAGAGGCAGAAGGTCCCCCCTGAGCCTCCTTTTGTCCAGACTCTCATGCCCCTCACCCAGCAGCCCGGGCACCCAAGGGCAGTGCCAGCCCTGCCCTGCACATCATCCTGCCAGGGCTGGAGGTGCCGAGCAGCCCTCACAGATCTGCTGGGCCTCAACATCAACTGCAGAGTTTGCCATCTCTTGGCACTTGAGGAATGAGGACCCATCCCTGGAAGTGTCCAAGGCCAGTTTGGATGGGGCTTGGAGCAACGTGGGCTGGTGGGCATGGCAAGGGGTGGAATTGGATGGTCCTTAAGGTCGCTTCCAACCCAAACCATTCCATGGTTCTGTGCTCCCTGAGGGACTGGGAACCAGTAGAGTGTCCATGGGTGCAGAAAGCAACACGCTGGAATGAACAAACCCCTCTGGGTTCCTGGCTGGGGACTCTTCCTGGCAGAATTGTCCCTAAAGGAGGGATTACTTTGGCTTGGCTGGGGTGGGAGCTTGTCCAGCCCCCCAGGGCAGGATCACCCTTGGAAGCCTGGGATCTTCTCCAGGCTCTCCTGGAGCTCCCAGGTTTTGTGGAAACCTGGGATCTTCTCCAGGCTCTCCTGTAGCTCCCAGGTTTTGTGGAAGCCTGGGATCTTCTCCAGGCTCTCCTGGAGCTCCCAGGTTTTGTGGAAGCCTGGGATCTTCTCCAGGCTCTCCTGGAGCTCCCAGGTTTTGTGGTGCTCCAAGGCAGACTGTCCCACACCCAGCTGGCCTCACCACAAGATGTATTCATCCCAACATCTCATCCTTCTCTTCCTGGCTGCAGTTTAAGCCCACTTTGGGTTTTTAGCACCTGGGTGGTCCATAAATCAAAGCCATGAGGACCTTTGCCAGCTCCACAGGTAAATCCTCTCCCAGGTCCTTTGGAGACCTGGAGCTCTCCTCCCACTGGAGATCTCAGGGGGCAGAACTAGAGCAGGGCAAGGGCTCCAGCAGCTGTCCCCATGATGGATTTGTCACAGTCACCCCAGGTCCAAGCCTGAAGGACTCCTGGGCTTGTTATTTATCCAGCAGGATCTTCAGTGTGACCCCCCTTCATGAACCATCTCTTTTCTCCTCCCTTTGCCTCCCATCTCCAGGAGAAACCCACCCAAGCCTTGCCACAGGTCCCAGGCTCGCAGTGCATGGACATATGTTTACTTATTTATTTTAGGCCGTGATTAATGTTGCTACATTTGTTGGAGGGATGTTTTTGTTCTGCCAACATGCTTTGCCAGCACAAAACGTTCCGTGTTTGGAGCAAAGCACAGCAAATTGGCCGCTGCTTTCAAACACGAGGGAGGGCTGGGGGATGCTATTTTCTGCTCTCCAGCAAGCAAGAGCATTTCAGAAAGATGAAGAGGAACAGGGACTGCTGCCAGGCTGCAGGCAGGACAGGAACGAGGTGCATTTGGCCATGGGGGCCAGAGAGGGACTGGGTTTCCTCCAGCGTGTTCTTAGGGAAGGTTTTGGGGGGGGTTATGGGGTGTTTGTGGTGTCTTTGGGGTTTTAAATACAGCAGTGGTAGCAGAGGGTTGGCGTTGAACTGGCACAGAGCATGGCAGTGGTGGGCAAACAGGAGAGAGGAAAACACGTTCCTCGTCTTCATGGAGTGCCAGGAGAGTGGATAATGTGGATGTAGGTGTTTGGAAATGTGTTTGGGCAAGGATGTGATTGACTTGTGTGCCACCTCTGAGGGTGCAGAGAAGTGCTGCCCTGCACCACCTCCTGTGGCAGCACCAGGCTGGGCAACCCCATCCCTCCAGGGGGAGCACAGGGGTTTGGAGGCTCCTTATGGCACCAGGACTCCCTTTCCTTGGCATTTTTCACCTTCTGCAGCAACCTCCAGTCGCTGAACTGTTCCTGGTCCTTCCCATGTGCTTGGCATGGTCTGAGGGTTGTGTCCTGCTGCATTCTTTGTCAAGAAGAGTGCCTGAGGATCAGAACAGTGCAATTTTGGCAACTCTGCTCACAGCAGAGCAGGAACAGCCATTGCCAGGATCTCACTGCCACCCCTTTTACTTCTCAATGTCACCAGTGCTGGCAGTTGTCCTCCATGAGTGACATGTAGTGGCAGAGTTGGGATGTTGAATACAGGGAAGGGACCCGTTGGCACACTGGTGCCACCAATCCCATTCCTGCTCCTTCCAAAGTCATTTACAGGTCAGAGCCTCCCCTTCCATCCCTGCATGGGCAAGAAAGACTCCAGAGCTGGTCCTGGAGAACTTCAGATGCATCCCTGCTCCTGGAGGTGCTGCATTGGAGGGACACGGCAGAGCAGCTCTGGAGCAGAGCCTGCTAAAGGCTCTCACTTGGCCAAAGTCATGCTGTGGCCTCCCCTTGCTTGGTGCCCTCCTTGAAACCACCATAAAACTCTGCTCTGGGGGCTCCTCTGAGGCAGGAGGGGCAGATGCTGTGCCCACTCCTCACTGCCCATCCTGCACTGGGAGCCCTTTCCCTGCTCCAGCACGGCCTTCCCCCGGCTCACAGCCCCCCTCGGCCATGCCCTGCTCCGCCGGGGGCTCCTCCCCGCGCTGCAGGTGGATCTCTGCACCCCCGTGGCCCTCCATGGGCTGCAGGGGCACAGCTGCCAAACCAGGGGCTTCCCCACGGGCTGCAGGGCAATCTCAGCTCCAGCCCCTGCACCACCTCCTGCCCTCCTGCTCCTGGCACCTCGGGCTCTGCACAGATGATCCTCTCACACATCCTCACTCTTTTCAGGCCGCAATTCCATCTGTGCAATAAATTTATTCTTTTCTTCTGAAGTATGTTAATCCAGAGACATTGCCACCATTGGAGATTGGCTCAGCCTTGGCAGAGGCACGTCCATCCTGGAGCCACATGACATTGGATCAGTGCATAGGGGAGAAGCTTCCAAAAGCTTCTCTACCTCTGTAGCCCCCCTAGAAGCACACGAAGCCCCCCAGGCACCCCTGTCCCCTGACAGCTCCTCCCTCTCTTGCAGCTGACCTACCTGCCTCCGCCGTGGGGTGAATGTCGCTCGTCGGAAATGGGCTTAGACTTCTTTCCCGTTTACAGCATCACGGCCTGCAGGATCGACTGCGAGACGCGCTACATCGTGGAGAACTGCAACTGCAAAATGGTCCACATGCCAGGTCAGTGCTGGGGGCTGGCACACCCCCCCCACCACCAGCTGGGCCGTGGAGGGTCGAGGGGACATCAGCTCAGTTGGTTGGGACGTGGTGCAAATAATGCCCAGGTGGGGGGTTGGATCCCTGTAGGGACCATTCACTCAAGAGTTGCACTCAGTGACCTTTTTGGGCCCCTTCCAGCTCATGATTCTGTGAGCTGGAATGGGACCTGGGGTCAAAGGAGGTGGGGATACCTTTCCCTAAGGGAAGATGGATGATAAGAGCCTTGTTGAAATGTCCTGAAATAGGGGCAAGGTGTGGCAGAGGGACTGGGGTTTGATTTCCCCTTAGAGAATCATGAGGATTGGAAAAGACCCCCAAGATCATCAAGTCCAACCTTATTTACAGAATCACAGAATATTCTGAGTTGGAAGGGACCCAGAGGGATCATCGAGTCCACCTCTCAAGTGACTGACCCGTTCAGGGGACTGAACCCCTGACCTTGGTGTTTTTAGCCCCAAGTTTTAACCAATTAAACTAATTATTTAACCCCATTTAACACCCCTGGGTGGCGTTTCCAGCAGCCCCCTCCTCATCTCACAAGACAAGCCCCCCGTGGCAGGCAGAGGTGGGGACCAGCCAGGGTTCCCTTGGCTAAAAGGAGGTCCTTGTGTCCCCTGATGGTCCCCATCTGATGGCCATGTCCTTTCCCTGCAGGGGATGCTCCCTTCTGTACCCCGGAGCAGTACAAGGAATGCGCAGAGCCTGCGCTCGGTGAGTACCGAGAGGGACCCCTAACCCCACGGGTGTCCCCAGCTCGGGGGACTTCCAGCAGGCAGGGCTGGGGGGATCTGGAGCAGCTCCAGCTCAGAGATGGGTTTTGAAGAGACCCAACTTGTTGGGAAGAGCTGGATGCATCCTGAGATAAAGTTGTTCCTGGTTCTACGTGGGACTCCATCACCAGAGAAACCCCCGGGATAAGGGGAACCCCTGGAGCACCTCTGGATCTGGGTTTGGGGTCAAGGGATCCATTTTAGCTCTGGATTTAGGAGACTCAATCACCACATGTTCTTCAAGCAGATGGTGGTAACAGAGTGTAGCCTCCAGCAAAAGGCCTTTTCCCAGCTAGTGAGAAGTGGGATAAACTGGGAGAGAAATGTCCAGGAGAGACCCCCTGGCCCCTCTCTCGAGCACAACCTCAGCTCCCACATCTGCTCCATGTCCCCGACCCCATGAGCTCTAACCCTGTGACCTCCTCCAGGTTTGCTTGCTGAAAAGGACAGCAACTACTGCATCTGCAGGACACCCTGCAACCTGACCAGGTACAACAAAGAGCTCTCCATGGTCAAGATCCCCAGCAAGACCTCGGCCAAGTACCTGGAGAAGAAGTTCAACAAGTCAGAAAAATACATCTCGTGAGTGTTGCACAAAACTCAGCTTTGCTTTATGGGGGAAGTGTTTGTAAAGTCCCAGTAGCTGCAACCAGCCCTGGCCCATCCATCACTGACACAGGGGGGTCCTCCAGGGAGGAGAAAGGTGAAACCCTGCGAGAGATGAGGTGGAGGTTGTTTTCTTCTCAGTAGAAGTGTTTTCAGACAGCGTGTGTTCCTTCCCCAAGCTTGTCCTCATGAGTATAACCCGTTCCCTCCAAAAAAAAAAGGCAAAATTCCTCTTTCTTTGACTGGAAAGCCCAGACTTGCTGTCCTTGTTGTAGACATGCCAAACTCTGGGCATGAAGACCCAAGGCAGCCACTGTCTTGGACCTCTCCAGCCCTGGGCACTGCCATGTGCAGTTAGTCCATGTTATTCCATATCCTTGGGACTCCTGCTGTTCTCACAGACTCATAGAACCCTAGATTGAGTTGGGTTGGGAGGGACCTTAAAGCCCACCCAGTGCCACTCCCTGTCATGGGCAGGGACACCTCCCACCAGCCCAGGGTGCTCCAAGCCCTGTCCAACCTGGCCTTGGACACTTCCAGGGCTGGGGCAGCCACAGCTCTGCCCAACCTGTGCCAGGCCCTCATCAACTTCACTGCAGAGAATTATCATCAAAGGAAAGAGTTATCAGCAAAGTGAGATCCAGGGAGACATTGGGGGAACATTTTCCATCTTCTCCTAAGGCTGCCAGAGCCCTGATGGTCCCTGTGGTCTTGGACTCCAGGAGATCCCAGTGCTGTGGGTTGCTGAGGAGCCCAGAGAGAGAAACCATCAGGCCAAGGAGAGGAGCAAAGCCCCCGAGTCCCATTTCTGCCCTTAACCCAACGCACTGGTGTCCACTGGTGGCTGCTGGGCTGAGGACCTTTCCCTCTTTCCACAGAGAGAATATTCTTGTGCTGGACATATTTTTTGAAGCACTCAACTATGAGACAATTGAGCAGAAGAAAGCCTATGAAGTGGCAGCCTTACTTGGTAAGGAGGGGTCAGGGGGGCTGTGCTGGAGCTTCTGTGTGTGTGGGACACACTGAGTGGGTGCAGAGAGATCATGGAAAATGCCAGCAAGGTCCTCACACCTCCCTGGCCAGGGCACTTTCAAGCCCATGTCCTGCTTCCCTTACACCACCAAGCCATCCCTGGAATGTCCCTGGGACCACATCCCCTCTGTGTGTCCATGATGAGCTACCAGCACCCCATTTTTTGGAAATCCCAGGCCAAGTGGGTGCTGGGTGCTCTCTGTGGTGTGTCCCATACTGGAAGAGCAGTGTGTGGGGAAGAACAGCTCAAAAATCCATCCTCCTTTCCAGCTAGGCCAGCCAGACCCCTCTTTGCCTTTGGGTGGTGCCCCACAGCTTGATGGAGAAGGTGAGGGAGATGTTGGGTTGCTCAGCCTCAAAGTGGGTCAGGCTTTGTGGTGCCTGCTGCAGATTTGGGTGCTTGGCACCTGCTGGGTTTGGGGGTGCAGGTGTTCAGTCAGGAGAAGCAGGTTTGGTCCATGTCCACACTCAGCCTTGTGTGCCACCCCAAACCCCTGGATCCCTCCTGGGATGCACCTTTGAAAGGTCACTCCATGGGGCTGGGTGCTCCAGGATGGGGACAGTGTCCCACTGGGTGCCCCCTGCACACTTGGCTCTGCCATCTGTACCCTCTGTGAGTCCTCCTGCACTCGTGGCTTCCTCAGGAGTTCCAGGGAGGTGCTGAAGCCTCTTTGACACAGAACTCCTTTGCAGGACCTCCCATGACCCTCGTTCCCAGGGCCCTGGGGCTTTGGGCAGAGCCTCCTCTTCCCCCAGCCCTCGTTAAACCAGCACTTTGCCCCCAAACACCTTTTCCCACCTTTCCTCCCTCTGTGTCTCATGGACACCCACAGCAGAGGTGCCTTCACCCCCCACCCATGGGTGCCTTTGCTCTGGGGGGTGACACAGCTGATCCACGGGGGTTTTGCAGCAAAATCCACGTGATTTCTCTTCCCTGGCTTTTGGCAGAGCACCACAGCTCATGTCAGCATCCTCTTCCCAGCACATTCCTGGAAGCCTCCTGTCCCCATGGTTCCTCCTCCACAGCCCTTCCCCATCCCTGGGGGACTCAAGGAGAAGCCTTGAGATGCTTCCCTAAAAAGCCAAGAAAACCAGGCCACCTCCCTTTCCTCCCTTTGGCAGGTTTGGGTTTTTTCTCAGCTCTGGGGACATCACCTAATTCTTCTCCAGCCTCTTTTCTCCTTCCCCAGCCCGGTGTGGGAATTGGGAGCTGGCATTCCTGTCTGACTGGCAGGTGGCTTCCTTGGATGCCTCTGCATCCTCATTAGGCTTCCAGCTGATGGCCTCATTAGCAGCAAACATGCTTTTGGTGGCCAACAACATCCTTCCCTGGGTGCTGTTCATGGCACTAGAGCTGCTGGGGCTTCTGGGGATGCTTTTCCTCACTCTTTGGTGACAACAGCACCAGGGTTTTTGGATGAGAGGAGATGGGAATACCTTTCCCTAAGGAAAGAAGGATGCTGATAGCCTTTTTAGAATACCCTGAGATAGGTGCAAGGCATGGAAGAGAGACATGGGCCTGATCTCCCCTTATAGAATCATTAAGGTTGGAAAGGACCTCCAAGATCATCCAGCCCAACCTTATTTAGCCCCAGGGGACACCCCTGGGGACTGTTTTCCTGGGTGGTGTTTCCAGCCCCAACTCCTTGTTTTACCCCAATGGCAGGTGGAGGTGGGGACCTGCCAGGGTCCCCTTGGCTAAAGGGAGGTCCCTGGTGGTCCCTGGTCCCCCAGGTGCCTCTGGGAGTGTTGTTGTCTCTCCTAGGTGACATTGGAGGCCAGATGGGGCTGTTCATCGGTGCTAGCATCCTCACCATCCTAGAGCTCTTCGATTATATATACGAGGTAAGGCCTTCACCCATCACCTGGCTCCTTGGCAGGGTCTGGGTTTGCCAGCCTTGATGCCAGGCTGGACCCTCCGTGCCTGATGTGCCCATATGGGTTATCAATTTTATTTCATAATGCTATAATTTTAATTAATAGCACTATCTAATTGATGCTCTGCAGCAGTGGGTTGTGACTATGAAGCGTGGTGAGGAGGTTCCTGCATCAGCCAGGGCTCTCCATGGAGGAGCTGGCATGGAGCCACGCCATGCCACAGCCAGGCTGCCTTGGCACCTCTGCTAACGAGATTTGCTTCTCTCTTGCACTAATTAATCACCTGCTTGAGCAGGGAGGTCACAGTGGTCCCTTCCAGCCTGACCCATTGTGAGGCTGTGTGTCCCCTGCCCTGCTGTGCCCTCGTGTCCCCTGCCCTGCTGTGCCCTCATGTCCCCAGCTCCAGCTGGGCCTCTCCCAAACACATCATTACAAACATCCCATAAAAACCCCTTTTACTGATCCCTGAGTCCCAGCCTGGCATGGAAAACTCCCAATCCCTGTTATCCACTGTCTCTGCAGCAGCCCCAGGGCTCCAGTGCAATCCCACAGCTCTGTGGTGACTGGGAACAGGGAAGTGCTATTCCCCTTTACTGGGAATCACTGGGCAGCCCTCCCTGCCCTCCAGCAGCACAGGCACCACCCAGGTCTGGGTTTAACCTGCTTTTGCCTCAGCAAGGTCCCAAACTGAGCTCTGATGTCCCAGCCCACGTCTCAGTGTCCCCTCCCTGTGCTGCAGTGCCACTCTGACCTCGGTGGCCCCGAGCTGTCACATCCCACCTGCAGGAATTGTCCCTCCAGCACCCTGTGAGCACAAATTCCAGCTGCTCTCCACACCCTCCTGCCAGTTGGGATTTTGCCACCTCATTTTTTCACCTCAATGAACCACAGACCAAACCAACCCTTCCCGGAGCATCCTCCCCACCAGTTGTAGATTTTCCTTCCCCATCTTCATCCTCACATTGCAAAAGGCTTCGTGGTGAGGGTCAGGCTGGTGGTTTCTGTTCCTAAAAGGGGACACCGAGGCAGGGGGAGGGGCAGCAGCTGTGTGGCAGCTGCTGAGGGACACCTGCTTTGCACCAAGGTGACCCCAGAGGCCCAAATAAGCAATCACGTGTCCTATTTATAGCAGGAAAAGTAGAGCTTATTGTAGAATCAGGGAATCACAGGATGGTTGGGGTTGGGAGGGACCTCAAAGCCCATCCAGTGTCACCCCCTGCCATGGGCAGGGACACCTCCCACCAGCCCAGGGTGCTCCAAGCCCCGTCCAACCTGGCCTTGGACACTTCCAGGGGTCCAGGGGCAGCCACAGCTTCTCTGGGCCCCCTGTGCCAGGGCCTGCCCACCCTCCCAGCCACCAATTCCTTCCCAATATCCCATCTAGCCCTGCCCTCTGGCACTGGGAAGCCATTCCCATTGTCCTGTCCCTCCATGCCTTGTCCCCAGTCCCTCTCCAGCTCTCCTGGAGCCCCTTTAGGCCCTGCAAGGGGCTCTCAGCTCTCCCTGGCTCCTTCCCCCCTCCAGGTGACCCCCCCAGCTCTCCCAGCCTGGCTCCAGAGCAGAGGGGCTCCAACCTGCGCCAGAGCCTCCCCACCCTCATATGGAAGGAGTTTTTCCCTAATATTCCATCTAAACTGCTCTCTTTCAGTTTAAAACCACTCAATGAAGATGTAAACACCTATGGAGACACGAGGTTCCCAACAAATGTGGTACATCCCAGCCCAAGATCCTTTGTCCTTGTCCTTGGGCAAGTTCCTCCTGCTAATTCAGCTCATCTTCTTGTTCCCTGGATATTTCAGAGCAAGGGATTTGGGGGTTTGCACCCAAATATCCAGTATCTTTGACCTGCCTAGTCCAGCTCTCCTGTAGCCCTGTCCTTGTCCCCTGATGGGACCAGGGATTTTTAATCCCATGGGATATTGCAGCTCCAAACTCCCTGGGACCCCTGGGGATGCTGACTTTACTTTTTAAGGCAGTCCCTCCCCATGCCAGTCCCTTCTGGGCAGCTCTCAGCCCTTGCTGGCATTATTCAGCAATAAAATATATTGAAAATTACAAAGATAAAGCTCCTAATGGCTTTGGAGAGCAAACAAATCCTGCCCCTCACTTTGTAGCTCAGGCTGAATGCACAAATATTTCATTAAAATCGCCTACTCGCAGCTTTCTGGGGGATTTTTCAGAATAAGGTAATAAAAAACCTCCCAAAGTTTGGGTTTTTCTTCTCTGTTTTACTCCTTTATTTGACATCTGCGGATAAACTTGTCGATTTTTTTTCCTTTGGCTGTTTTTTTTGTACTTTTTTTGCCTCTTCTTTTTGGGCAAACATGGCTTAAGGCTCATCCTGGCCCCTTGGAGGAGCATCCTGTGCCCACCTGGGGATGCACCAGCAGCTTCACCCACCTGTGCCCAACGTGGGGCATCTTCATGGTCACCCACATTTCATTTCACCCACGCCAGGCAGGGAGAAAAGGAATAAAATGTCTTAAAAACGCCTGTTTTACACAGTTTATCAGCTCAGGGCTTCACGAAGTGGGGATTCAGCACAATAAAACCTCGTTGTGTTTTCAGCCAAAGCATTTGGAAACTCCGAGATTGCAGCAAACAGATTCAGCTGTTCTTTTCTGGTGGATTAGCCAAAAATGGGGGAAATATCAACCCTAGAAATGACTTTTTTTGTATCATTCACTCAGCAAACCCCTCCTGGTGGTCCTGCCCCAGGGCAGAGTTGTGTTCCTGGGCTCCTGGGGCTCCCAAATTCCCACCAGCATCCCTGAACACCAGCCAGCATCCACCTCCCTTCTTAGGAACTGGCCCAATTTTCCATGTTTTTAGCTTGTTTCTTGGTTCTTTGCTCCTTTCTCCCCGTGGAAGTTTTCCAGAAAAACACTCACTTTTCAACCTTTCTGGGATTTCCCTTGAAATTTCTCTCTCAGCAGCGGCGGCTGCAGGAAAATGAAGGGGCTGTGAAGGGAAGGGAGCTCCCAGAGCTGAGAGCTTTCAACAAAGCCCCAGATGGATTTCAGGAATTGAGTTTGGGGGGTTTGGGTTTTTTCCATGTGAAGAATTCAGTTCTGACACGTGGACTGGGTTTAATGTGGAATCACAGAATAGTTTGGGTTGGAAGGGACCTTAAGGGTCATCCGGTGCCACCCCTGCCATGGGCAGGGACCCCTTCCCCCAGCCCAGGGTGTTCCAAGCCCTGTCCAACCTGGCCTTGGACACTCCCAGGGATGGGCACCCTCTGCCAGGGCCTGCCCACCCTCCCAGCCAGGAATTCCTTCCCAATATCCCATCCATCCCTGCCCTCTGGCACTGGGAAGCCATTCCCCTTGTCCTGTCCCTCCATGCCTTGTCCCCAGTCCCTCTCCAGCTCTCCTGGAGCCCCTTTAGGCACTGGAAGGGGCTCTCAGGTCTCCCTGGATCCTTCTCTCCTCCAGGTGACCCCCCCAGCTCTCCCAGCCTGGCTCCAGAGCAGAGGGGCTCCAGCCCTTGGAGCATCTCCATGTCTCCTTCTCCACATCCTTTGGAGTGTATCCCCCAACCCCAGCCCCTTCCCTGTGCCGTGCCCTCGTGCCCATCAGATGAGGATGCTCCACGCCCTGTGGAACCCCGTTGAGGCAGCACAAACCTCTCCCCTGCCCTCCCCACCATAACCCAACCTCCCTCTCTTGCAGCTGATCAAGGAGAAATTATTAGACCTACTGGGAAAGGAGGAAGAGGAAGGGAGCCATGACGAAAACGTGGTAAGGAGCCCCACGGGGAGGCAAGAGGAGATCCCCCTGCGTTGCTCCCCCAAGGATTGACGCTGCCCTGGCTCGGCCCGAGGAAGGAGCTGATGGTCGGGGAGGGGCAGGGAAGGCGCCCAGCGGCCCTGGCATAACCCTGTGCCCCGCTCTCCGTCCGCAGAGCACTTGTGACCCCCTGCCCAACCATTCGGAAACCATCAGCCACACTGTGACCGTGCCGCTCCAGGCCACGCTGGGGACGCTGGAGGAGATCGCCTGCTGACACTGCCCCACCGCCCCAGGGGCCACCACCCAAGGGAGGGAAACTGCCCAGGAAAGCAGGGACCCAGCTCAGGTTTGCAACGGGGGAAACAAACAAAAAAGATTTAAAAAAAAATGTATTTAAAAAAAAAAAACAAAAAAAAAAGGAAGAAAACCGCTATGCATTAAAATAATATAAATATATATATTATATATATACTCTGCCAAAACCAAGCGAGAGGCGCCTTGGACTTGGATCGTGTTGTCCTTTCCTGTGGGGGGGTTTGTCTTCGAGAGGTGAAGGCAGCAGCTCATTTTTGAACTGTACACACCAGAGACCACCACCACCACCCCCCAAAAGCGATGCCCAGCCACCCCCCAAACGGCCAAAATGTCCAAAGCACTTGCATGCCAGTTCTTTTGATGGCAATCTCTTCCTGGCTGTCTTTATAAGCTCTGTTCCTCTTTGCAGTCTCTGATTTTCACTACCAGAAGGAACTCGCGGGCCCAGCCATCCCCTGAAATCACCATTACTAACGTCGTAGGCTGAAAATTAGAATAAAGAAACAAAAAGTCGCAGCTCTCGGATTCTTCTTCCGTTCTTGTCCTTCGTGTCAGTCTGTGATGACTCTTAAGCTCTCAGGCGGGGCCCCCGAGGCCGGGCCACCAGCGGCACCCCAAGGTGAGCATCCCTGCGGAGGGGCCGGAGCGGGGGCTCCCGCTGGACCATCCCTGCCTGCTGTGTCTGCTCCTCCAGCTGCAGTGCCTCCAGAGGCCCTGGGTGGTGGGTGGGCACGGGGCACAGGGGGGGCTTTGGTTTAGTTTGGGTTGATTTTTTATATATATTTCTTTTTTTTAGGTTTTTTTTAATTATTATTATTTTCTCCCGTTAATGGATTCTGTGCTTTCTCCTCGTTCTCATGACTGATATTAAAGCTGGTCTTGTGGAAATGGCCAGGCTGTGTCATTTCTGCCTTGTCCCCCGCCCCAAGCTGCAGCTCCTCGGCACCAGGAGAAGCCCAACCCGGGAGCTCATCCTGTTCCTCACCCCTCAATCCCACCTTTTTCCCTTCCACCACATCCTCACACAGCTCCTGGTGGGGTGGACGTGATGCCATGGACATGCTCAGCGTCTGGTGCTCAGGTTCATCCCAGTCTGCTCTGGGATGGTGGGATCTAGGGAATGGTGGGATCTCCATGGTCATGGTGGGATCTCCAGGATACGGGGGGATCTCCATGGTCATGGTGGGATCTCCAGAGTATGGTGGGATTTCTATGGTCATAGTGGGATCTCCACAGTCATGGTGGGATCTCCAGGGTACAGTGGGATCTCTATTGTTGTGGTGGGATCTCCAGGGTATGGTGGGATCTCTGTGATCAACATTTCATCTGCTCTGTGCATTGTGGTCATCTCCTGGACTCTCCTTTATTAACAAGCAGGAATTTCAATACAGCTGGGTCAAAATGCTGCTGCTTTCTCCCAGTAAGGAGAGAAATCAATTTTCCTGGAGCTCCAAACCCTCAGGGGTTTGTGACCTGGAGCAATGGGAAAAGGATGTGATGTTGGGGTGTTTGCACCCCTATTACCTCAGTGGCCAGTGAATGTCACCCACGTGGTGGCCACAGCTGGGAGGGTCACAGCTGGACTGTGAAAAGCTGGTTTGGGGGAGCTGATGGAATTCCAGACTTTGGGAAGGGCACTAACCCAGCCCTGGGGAGAGGGGATCAGCCCAGATTTACCTGCTGTCAGTGCTGCAGGTGGGACATGTTGGGGTCTGCACTGAGGGACTGAGGACACCCCTTAACCCTGGAGAAGGTGCAAACCCATCCTCCAACCCTGTCTTGACTGCCCATGTTCATGCCCAAACCCACTTTCCTTTGGGACAAATCCTGCTGCCCAGAGCACGGTCCAAAGGGCTTCCAGTCCCTCACTGCTTCTGGAGCAGGTTGTCCCCCAAGGGTGGTGACAAACAAGCAGCTGACCAGGGTGCTCAGTGTGGGTCACTTGGGCCACCTGAGTCAAAAAGAGCTTCCCTGTGCTTGGAGAGGAGTCCCAGCTGGGCATCCACACAGGGGTGAAGGCAGGTCCTCTCTCTGCAAAGCCCAAATTGTGTCCCCTCCATCAAATGCCACCAAACCTGAGTCCTCTGCCCCCTCCCCTACTGTGCCCACAGCAGAGCCTTGGAGCAATGCTCCCAGTGCTCCCAGTGCCCTGTGGATGCCCAGAACAACCCCTGTGGAGCAGCACAGGGCAGGGCAGACGAGCTCCATCCCTTGGCTCTGCCGTGTGTTCTTCCCTTGGCTCCTCTCCCTGTTTTCCATGTGGTGTTGGCTGATTCCATGTCAAGGAAAGCCCTGCTGAGGTTTTGCCCCATGGTGACACTGCCACCATCCCCACCTCTGTCCCTGTGGTGGCACTCTCCCTGTCCCCACTGTGTCACCACGCCTCTATTCCCCATGGTGACACTCCAGGGGCAGGATTGCAGCCACCACGGGCAGGCAAAGCTCTCCCTTGTCCTGTGTTTGCTCACCAAGCCCAAGAAGCTGCTCTGAGGGTGACCCACACCCAGCACAACCACCTGGAGCTGTCCCAGCACCCAAGTTTGGGGTCCCTCCCAAGCTCAGCCTTCCCAGCAGTTCTCCTGGTTTTCCCAAGCCTACAGACCATGGCTCTTGGCTTTTCCTCCAGGAGCCAGGCTGGGATCTTCTCTGCCTTCTCAGCAAGGTCCTCCTCCACTGGAACATGAGCTGAGGCAGCAAGGACCGTGAAGGGTTCAGGATGACAGTGACTCCCAGAGTCATCTCCACTCATAAAAATGTCTGCACTTTGCCATTATTAAATCTCCATTAAGAGATTTTGGCTGATCCGTTGGAGTCTGCTGAAGCTTGGTGAGGTGGGACACCACAAGATGCCCAGGGGTGCTGTGGAGAACCTTGCTAATTCCAGCTCTAGAGAAACCACTTGAACAGGAGGGTTGGCACGAGGGTGGCATCTCTGATTGCTCCTGAGGAGCACATCCCCTGAAGGACTTGCTGAAGAGCTCATTGTGTGGTACCAGATTTCAGCATGTGGACACTGGCCACGTGTCCCTTGTCCATGGGATGCTCCACAGCCATCCACCAGCTGGAAACAAGTGCTCACCCAGAGCCTGCCCACAGAGCTGTGCAGCTGCCAAGCTCTGTCTCCTGTTGGCAACCCCCTGTGCCAGCCTGGTCCCTGCAGTCCCTTCTGGACCAGTGGAGGGAATTTGTGCCAGGCCTGGCTCGAGGGGACATTTTGCGACATCTCCAGGCTTTTTGCCATGTCCCTGACATCTGCTTGACAGCCTGCTCTGGGTTCCCAGTACAAACTGGTCTGTCTGACCCTTAGTAATGGCTGCAAAGGGACTTGGCCTATATCCAGGGTGGACCTTTGTGCTGTATCTCCTTGTGCTTGAGGAGCAGGAGTGTCTCCACCTCTGGGTTGGAGACCAAGGATGAACTTGGGACTTTACAGGACCCAGCCCCCAAAAAAGCAGAAGGAACTCTGACAGAGCAAGGATATTGGTGGTGGATGGGGGTGAGCAGAGAGACACTGCCCACAGTGCCCATTCCTGGCAGGCAACTGGTACCATCTGACAGCTGAGTCTGGAGGAGATGCCACCAAACTGGGCAAATATCCTGGACTACTTTGCTGAATTCATGGGACAACCCTTTACTGAAACAGATCTTATAAACCTCTCCTGTGAGGAAAGGCTGGGAGAGCTGGGATTGTTCAGCTGGAGAAGGGAAGCTTTGGGGTGACCTCATTGTGACCTTCCAGGACCTGAAGGAGCTACAAGAAACATGGAGAGAAACTATTGACAAGGGCATGGAGGGACTTGGGACAAGGGGAATGGCTTCAAACTGGCAAAGGGCAGGGTTAGATGGATATTGGGAAGGAATTCTTGGCTGGGAGGGTGGGCAGGTCCTGGCACAGGGTGCCCAGAGAAGCTGTGGCTGCCCCTGGATCCCTGGGAGTGTCCAAGGCCAGGTTGGACGGGGCTTGGAGCACCCTGGGCTGGTGGAAGGTGTCCCTGCCCATGGCAGGGGTGGCACTGGGTGGGCTTTGAGGTCCCTTCCAACCCAAACCATTCCTTCTATGATTCTATGGCTCTATTTGAACACTGAGCCTGTGTATTGACCCAAAGCCCCGTGGGCACCGTGGGGGTCACCACCAAACACCAGGGGCTGGGACAGCAGCAGCCACAGGGGGGACAAAGGGACAGACACTGCCCCACACCTTGCAAAGCTCCTGCTGCCTCGAGTCCTTCACCCTGAGAACCCAACATTCCTCAAGCCCCATGGTGGAGATCCAGCCCAAATCCAGCTCTGGGGGTCTCTGAGGCTGCTGTGACCACAGCCAGGCTGCCCTGGCTCAGGGCTGACCCCAGTGTCCCCGAGCACGAGAACAGCAGGAAGGAGGTGAGCTTGGCCAGGACATCTTCCATCCCACTGTGCAAAGGGGGTCACACTGGGACACTCACACCAAGGGTGGGGTTTCAGCACTGGTGGGTCTGTGCTTGCCTTGAAGGTCTCCCCAGATCCCACAGGGTCAGTCCCGGAGCCACAGCAGAAGGTTCTGGTGCTGCCCAGAGCTCCTCAAGCCCACCAAGGCTCCGGGTGGTTCCATGGAGAGGGAGCAGTGATTGGAGCGACCTGGGCTCTCAGACAGGCTCTCAGCAGAGCTGCTGATTGAAGAGCCTCTTCCTGCTGCTTTCCTGCCTGAAGAGCCTCTGGCAACGGCGGGGGTGGAGGAGTCAGAACACACCATGTCATGCCAGGGGTCAGTGTCACACTGAACATCCTAAGATGTTCCCAGATCCCTGGGGAATGTCCCACTGCCACCCTCCCACGAAGCCTCCCTCGGACAGCAGCTCTTGGGGGGCATTCTGGAACATCTCAAAGGGTTCAGCCAAGGGCTGAAGGAGGGACACGAAGCTTGGTGAGCTGCCTGCCAGTGCCAGCAGAGCTCAAGTCATTTAGTCTGAGGAAGGGAAGGGGAAGAGGGGGCTCCATCAGTCTAGAAATTTCTCTCTGGAGAGGTTTCTAATAAAGGATTCTTTACTCTGGCACAAAAAACCAGGACAGGGGTGGAGGGGGTCATGACAAGGGCAAGCTGAAAGCATTCAGATGAAGGGTTGGGGCATGGATGGTCCCTCAGCTCTGAAGTCCTTAAATCCAGGCAGGGCATTGTTTTCCAAGAGAGACCCTGAGGAGGCCCTGGCACAGGTTGGGCAGAGATGCTGTGGCTGCCCCTGGATCCCTGGAAGTGTCCAAGGCCAGGTTGGATGGGGCTTGGAGCACCCTGGGCTGGTGGAAGGTGTCCCTGCCCATGGCAGGGGTGGCACTGGGTGATCCTTAATGTCCCTCCCAACCCAAACCATTCCATGTTTCCTAACCCTTGCTCAGAACATCTCTTACCTACTCCTAGAACATCCCAGGAGGTCTTACACCCCCTCCTGGAAAAACATTCATGTTCTGATTTCTTGGAGCCACCTGGGCTAGTGGGAAGGTGTCCCTGCCCATGGTAGAGGATGGCACTGGATGGTCCTTAAGGTGCCTTCCAACCCAAGCCATTCAGGGATTCCCTGTGCTCCCAGAGCTGTCCCCCTCCTGAAGCACCCTCTGGACTGGCTTCTGGGAGGATCTTGGGGATGTCAGTGAAGGACTGAGGAATGAAGAGCTCAAAGCTTCGCCCTTGAACCTGTTGGGGTCTGAGTCCAGGTGAACCCTGAGCAAGCTGGACTTGTCCCTAATTCTCCCCCAAAGGATGTCCCCAAGCCTTTGTCTTCCCAAGGGATTCCCAACAAGAGCTTGCACAGGTCTTTGCACCAGAGTCACCCCTTCACTCTGGCTGTTCCTCTGTCTGATGTGTTGGACTGTCAGGCTCACAGGGGTGGTTTGAAACCAAAAAGTCCGTATTTCAGTCCTTTATGAGACAGAATGTGGTGTGGTCTCCACATCTGGCAGGGAATGAATAACTGCCATGGCTTACAAAGTGGGTTCCTGTCGAGGAACTGGTGTGACCATTGCTTGGAGGACACCACAGTGTGGGGACTCTGCCTGTGTCATCTGTCAAAGCCCAATTCATCTGGGAGAAAGGGAACATTGTACCATGTCCTAGCCAAGGACCCACCTGCCCTCTCTCTACTCTAACATAAGCACTAAGAAATAGCTCAGCTTTTAGGGGCTGCTCTGTCCAGTGTCACTGTCCCCCTGGGCTGGCACTGCTGAGGTCACACCTCGAATCTGGGGTCAGGTTTGGGCCCCTCATGATAAAAGAGACATTGAGGGGCTGGAGGGTGTCCAGGGAAGGGAAGAGAGCTGGGGAAGGGGCTGGAGCTCCAGGAGAGGCTGAGGGAGCTGGGGGGGCTCAGCCTGGACAAAAGGAGGCTCAGGGGGGACCTTCTGGCTCTGCAAGTCCCTGCTGGCTCCAGGCAGGGATTGGACTCTGCTCCCAGGGCACAGGGACAGGAGGAGAGGGAACGGCCTCAGGCTGGGCCAGGGGAGGTTTAAATTGGATATTGGGAAAATTTCTTCCCTGGAAGGGTTGTCCAGCCCTGGCACAGCTGCTCAAGGTAGGGGTGGAGTCCCCATCCCTGGAGGGATTTAAAAACCACGTGGATGTGGCACTTGGGGACAGGGGACAGTGGTGGCCTTGGCAGTGCTGGGCTGTTTTTTCACATCCTGCTGCTTCACTGCTGGGTGACAAATCTCCCACCACACTTGTGGTTAATGCAGATGTCAGATCTGGGAGAAAAGTCCAAGCCTTGGGCTTTAAAGGCTCTTTGTGATCACCAAACCCCCTTGCACAGCAACCTCGAGGCATTTCTCCCTGCAAGACATCAAAAAAATGATATCATGAAAAAATAAGTTGGAATTGTGCAGGCTGTGAAATGTGTTTTGTTTCACAGCTGCTGGGGGAAAATCACACACCATACAAATAAAAAATAAACTGAACAAAAGCCTCACTTCCACCTCCTGCTCCTCCCACTGATCTGATGTTCTCACTCTCCTTCTGGTGCTCTCACCCTCACGATGCTCTTTCCCACTTCCTCATCTCCTTACCTGTCTCCTGGTGCTTTTCTCCACCTCCTGATGCTCTCCCATCCCTTTGCCTGATTATCCCAGTGATTAAATATCTGGGAGCTCTGAAACACGTGAGGAGAACCTTCAGGAGAAGGTGCTTCACCCCATGAGGGCTCACACACTTTGGTGCTGTGGTCACCACATGGGACTTCTTCCACTGCTGGAAGTGTCTCACCATCTGGCCATTTTCCCAGAGGACCACCCAGCAACAAACCCCCCCAAAATCCTGACCTCACCTCGAACAATCACGAGAACTCTCTCCAAAAGCAGAAATAACCCCAAGTGGGGTTGTTTTCTCTTCCTGTTCCTCCCACCTCCCGAGTGAGAAAGGTGACATTCCCTTCACAGCTTGAGACGTTCAGGAGGGAGCCTGAAAACGTGCAAAGCAAACTGCGATTCTCACACAAATCCTCAGCTCCCACCCACCCTCCTCAGCGAGGAGCTGCCAGGAGCAGGGGATGCTGCCCAGGGTTGGCAGCACAGTCCCTAAAACCCATGTTGAAGGGTGTTCCTCAACCCCACCAGCAGCCTCGTGTCTCTCCTGTGCCTCCTGTCCTCACCCCCACCGAGATCTCACAGGAGATTTGCTCTCCTGGGTGGACTCATGGAAGAAGGCAGGAATTGGAGCTGTGCTAGGGTTTTTTAAGGATGCAAAGCAGGATTTTGACCCCTTCTCCAGAGGAAAGGCCTCCTGAGAGCTTGTTGTCAGCACATCTGTCTGCTCGTTCGTCACCCCTGGTGGCTTTCAAACCCGTGAGCAGATTCCAAGACAATTTGGCAGTGGGTCCTTGGAGATAATTCCGTTCCTGCATGTTCCATGAGTCCCATCAGTTGGGTACAAAAGGGCAAACTGAGCTGGCAGCTCTGCTGGGATGAAAACAGGCCCAGCCCAAACGTGAGAAGGACATGAACCTGCTGGGATGAGTCCAGAGAAAGCCAAAGCTGGAGCCCCTCTGCTCTGGAGCCAGACTGGGAGAGCTGGGGGGCTCACCTGGAGAAGAGAAGGATCCAGGAGGACCTGAGAGCCCCTTGCAGGGCCTAAAGGGGATCCAGAAGAGATGGAGAGGGACTTGGACAAGGGATGGAGGGACAGGACAAGGGGAATGGCTTCCCAGTGCCAGAGGGCAGGGATGGATGGGATATTGGGAAGGAATTGGTGGCTGGGAGGGTGGGCAGGCCCTGGCACAGGGTGCCCAGAGAAGCTGTGGCTGCCCCTGGACCCCTGGAAGTGTCCAAGGCCAGGTTGGATGGACCTTGGAGCACCCTGGGCTGGTGGGAGGTGTCCCTGCCCATGGCAGGGGGGGGACAGGATGGTTTTTAGGTTCCCTTCCAACACAATCCATTCTGGGATTCTGGGATTGCATCTTTACGTGGCTCCAAAGAGGAACAGGAGAATAAAGGGATGTTCAGGTGCCCCCAGAGCCCTTTAACAAGTGTGTTGGCAGTGGTTCCATTCCTGGACCCAGAGACCAAGTGGCACCTCTGCCACTTCCTCAGCAGTGGGAGAGACCTGAAAATTATCAGGAAACCAACTCAGTGGGAAAATCACATGTTTGAGGTTGTCCCTGGAAAAGGGACCTCCAGCACCAGTGGAGAAGGTGGGATGGGAGGAGACGGCACTGCCAATGCCAAACCCCATTTCCTATTGGAAATGAGTTCTTCTTTCTGGAAAAAAAGATAAATAAAGGTGATGATCAAAGATCAAGAACTCAGTAAGGATTATTTGGGTGGAAAAACCCCACCCAACATCAAGCCCCACGTGCTGAGCAGACACCTCTGCAGGGACTTGTTTTCCCCAGCTGGAGAAGGTTCTTCAGGTCTGTGCTGGTGGTGGACAAGGTGGTGGACGAGGCTTCTGCAGATTCCCAGCTCAGTGGCTGCATCTCTTTGGGCAATCACCCCCTTTCCCTGGAAAACAGGGGCGATTATTTATTATTTATTATTTATCTCCTGATTATTTATTAATATTTGCTACAGCATGGAAAGGCTCCACTGGGAAAGGCAGAGAATCCCAGGATCACAGAATTACAGGGTCACAGCATGGTTGGGTTGGAAGGGACCTCAAAGACCACCCAGATGCACCTTCTGCCATGGGCAGGGACACCTTCCACCAGCCCAGGGTGCTCCAAGCCCCATCCAACCTGGCCTTGTCCTGCTGCTTGGACACAGTGAAGCTTTTCCTGGGTAAGTTCTCAAGTTGAAGAGTGTGGGGATTTTAGAAACATTGGCTCTGTTTCTTCTTGAGCTAATTCCATCAGCAGCTCCTCTGTTGGGTGTTTCATGGCAGAACAGACTGTCCAGCTGAAGGCTGGGAAGTTTCTTGTCTCTGCAGGACACAGGGATGTGGAAATTCAGACCAATCCCAACTTCTGCAGGGACAACCTTATGGTGAAGTGTTCGGATTTTTCTCTTCTCATGCATTAAGATAAAAGGTTAAATGGAAACCAACCTCCCTGGGCATCCCCTTCCAAAGCTTGGAACCCCTTCCAGGAAGAAATTTTTCCTCAAACCCACCCTGGAGGCATCTGGGGGACTTGCAGCAGCTCACAAAGCTCCCATGTCCACCATGGGAGGAGATGCTTGTTGCTGTGGCTTCATCACCCTGAAGTTTTATATTGGATTTATATAAAGGTTTTATATAAAAGATTCCACCTTTGCACCAAGTCTGGCCCCACCAAGCAGGTACTGCAGCATGAGATGGGCCTGGCTTGGTCTTTGTTCTCTCTTCAGGTGGGTTTTGGCCCAAAAGGATCTTCTGGGCTCTCCTGAAGGACAGGGGGAGGATTTGGGGTGCACTCAACACTAATAAATAACACATTCCCAAGGTCACCAACATGAGACATCCCAGGCTGAGGTTGCCATGGGGAGATGACATGGTGGGATTCCTGGGCATGGTCCTGTGCAGGGCCAGGAGGTGGATTGATGGTCCTGGTGGATCCTTTCCAACTCAGCACATTGTGTGAGTCAGAGGAGACGAACATGAGAGGGTGGCTAAAAATAGAAATCGTGGATGAGCTTCAGCCAAAATTTGGGGGAGGGAGTGGGAACCCAAGCCAGAAGGGCAGGAGGTGAAGCTGCAGGAGAAGAGGCCACTTTGCCAAGAGAAGCGTTAAAAGCTCACGAGATCCCATCAGCAACCAGATGAACCCACACCTCGGACCACGTGGTTGGGGTCACCCAGGAATCCCTTCCGTGCCTGGGGAGTCAAAGGCTCCTGTATTTACAGGACAGAAGTGGTTGGAAGCTGCTGAGTTCCAGCTGGAGGAAAACCCAGAGGACATGGGAGAAGCATCATCCCTTGGGACAATCCCATCAGAGCGTGGCACATCCAGGTTCCGTCTCTGCAAAGGCTTCTATTTGGAAATGGAAATGTTTTTTGGGGGTAAAGAAATGGAAGGGAAAGAAGGAGCGTGGTGTTGTTCACAGCAGCTGAAAACAGACACTGCTGGGAAACCTGGAAACACCAACACTGTTCTCCAGCCCAAAATTAGGACAGGAAAGGTTTCACTTTGAAAGGAGGATAAAGAAACCTGGAAACACCAAAACTGTTTTCCAGCTCAAAATTTAGGACAGGAAAGGTTTGACTTTGAAAGGAGGATAAAGAAACCTGGAAACACCAAAATTGTTTTCCAGCCCAAAATTTAGATCAGGGAAGGTTTCACTTTGAAAGGAGGATAAAGAAACCTGGAAACACCAAAACTGTTTTCCAGCTCAAAATTTAGGACAGGAAAGGTCTGGTTTCGAAAGGAGGATAAAGAAACCTGGAAACACCAAAACTGTTTTCCAGCCCAAAATTTAGATCAGGAAAGGTTTGGTTTTGAAAGGAGGATAAAGATGTTTCTGCATCCTGAGACAAACAAACAACCTTCTATTCTGATGGGATTTTTGGTTTCCAACCAGCCTCCCAGCCTGTTCAGTGAGTGGCCAAAGCCAAGTGGGTATAAAACTTGAAAAAATAAAAAGATTCTGGCAGCTTTCTTGTGTTCTGCAGGGAGAGATTTCTGCCAAAATGCCCATCCCAGTGGGCTCTGCAGTGCGGAGCAGCCCTGCCTGCATCTCACAGCCTGATTTGGGGAGCAGCACATGCTGGAGGTGGCACATTTCCTACCAAGCCTGAGGCTCTTCAGCTGCTGGTGCTGTCCAGGAGCAGGAAAAGGGGAGATGTTCCCCCCAAAGTGTTTGTGCAGCTCCTTCTGGATGGGACTGAGAAGAGGAAAGATAATTACGGTGTTTTGGGAAACTTGTAGGGTCAGAGCAAGCCTTGGGTCAGGGGGGGCCCAGGGGGGTCAATATGGCCCTGGGCAACCCTTTAGTGGGTGCCCATGGGTCCCAGGGGGTCAATATGGCCCTGGGCAACCCTTTGGTGGGTGCCCATGGGTCCCAGGGGGTCAATATGGCCCTGGGCAACCCTTTAGTGGGTGCCTTGGCTGCAGAATTAAGAAATTAGGACAGCACAGAGATGAGAAATCCTCATTGTTGCCACATTTGCAGGAAGGATGCAGAGAAAGGCCAAAAAGCACCAAGATGGAGATGTCCCACATCCCATACCCAGAGCCAGGTGGGCATCCCCTGGAAAATTTGGGCATCAACAAGCAGAGAAAGAGCTGGGGCTGCTCTGAGCAGGAATAAATGCCAGCAGGCTGCCCTGGCTGCCCCCTGCCCTCTGCCTGGCACAGCAATGCCACTCTCTCAGATCAAGAGGCTCCTGTGGTGGCCACAGGGCTGCAAAACCAGCCCGTGCTGGAGATGTGCCCTTGGGCTCATGGAACTGGTGCCACCCAGGAGAAGGTCCCTTTGCTAAGGAGAGGTGACCAAGCTGGTGCATCTCCAACACTCCCTCCCAAGCTGACAAGCCTTGACAAACTCCTGAGCCCCCCCAGGGGTGTGTCTGTCACATCCTTCCCGCTGGGTTTGTGTGCCAGGGAGAGCCCAGAAGAGCCCAGGGATGGCACCCAGTGATGCCCAGGCACCAGCTCGGAGTGCCAGCGCCACTCACACGTCACATCTGGCTCAGAAACACCCAGGAAGGAGGGACAAGGCTGGCTCAGGCTCAGCATTCCCTGCTGAGTCCCCATCCTCTGGCTCACAGCGAGACACTGGAGCGTGGCCAGGGAAGGGAAGGGAGCTGGGGAAGGGGCTGGAGCTCCAGGAGAGGCTGAGGGAGCTGGGGGGGCTCAGCCTGGACAAAAGGAGGCTCAGGGGGGACCTTCTGGCTCTGCAAGTCCCTGATGGCTCCAGGCAGGGCTTGGACTCTGCTCCCAGGGCACAGAGTGGATGGGATTCAAGTTACACCAAAAGAGGCTTAGTTTGGATATTGGGGAAATTCCTTCATGGAAAGGGTGGTTGGACATTGGAAGGGGCTGCCCAGGGAGGTTTGGAGTGCCCAGCCCTGGAAGGACTGGAGGTGGCACTCAGTGACAAGGTGGGCATCAGGCACAGGGTGGGCTCCATGGGCTGGGAGGGCTTTTCCAACCTCCCTGATCCTGGGATTCTGAGAGGAGAAATGTGGAAGTTCATCAGGAACAGAAGCTGAGCAGTGTTTGCTGGGTGACTCCAAGCAAAGGGGGTTCAGTTTTGGAGGCTCCTTTCCAAAGCCATAAAATTGATGGTGTTTGAAGGAGCAGCAACCCCAGCTTTGCCCTCCTGGTTTCTGCCATTGGGGTCATTCAAAAGAGTCAAACCCAAACCATCACGTTTGATTTAACTCGTTTCATTCCCAAATGACACAAACCTGGGCTCCAGGTAAAATTCCTCATGAGAGGAAGCAATTCCCTTGCAGCTGGTAAGCCCAGCCACCCCAACCACCCCCTTTTTCTATTTTCACCACTTCTAACTCAGCCTTTCTCAAGAGGAACTTCTTCAAACTGAGCATTTTCTTTCCTTTCCATTCAGGAGATATTTTTATCCGACTCCAACCAACAAGCACCTCTCTGGATGCTCCAATTCCTTCCCTCTGTCAGCAACACCTTTTAAACCCCCACCAAAACTGCTGGGGATTTTCCAGGAGCCAGCAATTCCCCCTGTACATCGTGCACAGCTTGTCGACAGGAACCTGAAGGTTTCCCCTTGTTAATTTTTGTTGCTGAAATTCACTTCTCGTACGTCTTTCCTTGTAAAAAAACTTAATTCCTTTTGATCCTGATTGTACCCATCCAGTGCAATCCAGCTCTTCTCTCATGTCTTTAATGTCCTCCTCTGTTCCCTTCTCTCCTGCTCTGATAACATCAAAGAGCCTCTCCCTGTCACTGCCACGCTCGCGCTTCCTTTGGGCTCGTCACTTTTATTAATTTGTCCTCTCAGGGTCCTCCTCGACTCCGTGTTGGGGAGAATTAACATCAAACATCACAATCCAGCAGCTCCTCATGGGGGCTGACAGGGGATGCCACCTCCTCAGGAGCCCACGGTGCTCCATGTGCATCTCAGGATTCCCTGGAGAGGGTTTTTATCATAAAACANTAGATTCCAGCAGGTCAGTGTGGGGTGGATTTGCTTCCTGACATGGAGACACTCAGGATTTCTGCACCCTGTGCATTAGAGAGCCAAAGGGACCGGTGGGGCAGGGGGTGAGCAGGGGAGAGGAGCTGGTCCAGCACCCAAACCCCGAGGTCCCAATGAATGGAGATCCAGCTGGTTTTCCAGCACGTGGATGGGATGCAGGCAAAGCCATGGGCAAAGGGGCACAACACCCGCTCCATGGGGCCCTGGCACAGGGTGCCCAGAGAAGCTGTGGCTGCCCCTGGATCCCTGGGAGTGTCCAAGGCCAGGTTGGACAGGGCTTGGAGCACCCTGGGCTGGTGGAAGGTGTCCCTGCCCATGGCAGGGGGTGGCACTGGGTGAGCTTTAATGTCCCTTCCCACCCAAAGCAGTGTGTGACTCCTGTTTCTCTGCACACACACGGCTCCAGCCCGTGCCCCCACATCCTGCTCTGTGAAGAAATGTTTCCTGGAGCACACCCTGCAGCTCCAGCAGGAAGGACCCCAGGCAGGTGACATTTGGTGGCACAGTGGTGGCAGCGAGGCGTGGGCGGGCAGTGCTCGGGCTCTGGTGCTTGCACAGATGGCAAGTGGCAGGCAGGGAGGGTGGCACGTGCCCAGCTCTGCCCGGGTTGCCTCACCCACATCCACACAAAGCTCTGCCAGGTTCTGCTGGCACAAAATGCTGCAGCACCAGAGCCCGTGACACCCCCCTGGCCCCTCCAGGCTCAGCTCTGGTCCCTCACAGCCCCCTCCCTGCTGCTGCAGAACATGCTGGGCCCCATCACCACACTGTGCACTCACCCATGAAATAAAGAGATGGATCCTGGGAATTAGAAATGGCCACTTGTCCCATCAAGGCGTATCAATTTCCTTATCATTCTTCCCCGAGGACAGTCTCTAATTGCTTCCTGAACGATCCCAGTTCTCCTCTTGGCTGTTCTGCCTCCCAGGCAATTCATTAGGGAGGTGGAAAGTGTTTGTTCTGACTTGTGTTCAGATATCCTGGTGGCCCAGGGAAGCCTTTCCCAGGCTGTTCCAGTTGGAGGGGACACTGGTGGTGGTGCTTCCCACCCAGGTCTCAGCGCTCTGAGGGCAGATGGGACCTTCATCGTGCCTAATTCCTGTTGCCTGGAAGTGCAGCCTCCAGCCTGAGAGTCACTGAGGCACCTCCTACCAGTGGAAGGAAGGGCAAAGAAACTTCTACAAGAAAGTTCATCCTCTATCCCACCTGCACTGGGAAGGGTTTCCCCATGGAAGGTTTCTTATCCAGAGTTCTAGAAGTATCTTGGAAGATCTCTGTGAAAATGAAGTGTCCAAGGCCAGGTTGGACAGGGCTTGGAGGAACCTGGGCTAGAAGAAGGTGGTGAGGGGGTGGGAATGAAATGAGCTTTAAGGTCCCTTCCAACCCAAAGCAGTCCATGATTCTATGAAAATTAAGCCTTTGCTGGGCTGAAATTGGCCTGTTTTATGGCCACAGATGTCACAGTTGTTACCAACAAGCAGGAACCCAAGGGACAGCAGTGAGCTTTCAGAAAGAGTCAAAGGCAAACATGGATGTTACACCAGCAGGGTTTGGAGACAAATCTACAGCCAGTAAAGATGAAACAAGACCAAGCTGTCCCCAGATACAGTCAGGGAATATTTTCTAACCTTTTTCTGATGATTAATTCTTTAATTAGCTGCTGGCCCAGCTGCATTGGAAGTGCTGCCTTCCCCACCCCTTGCTCCTCACAAGGCAGGTGGGATGGCAACTCTGCAAGACCTGAGCACAAGATGGGCTTGTTGGCTTGCACCAGGTACAATCACTGCTGCAAATGGCTTGCCTTGCCCTGAAGAGAAAGAGTTTCAATTCTCTCTCTTTCTGAGTTGACAGCCAGAAGCAAATTGAAGACACAGAGAGCACCACGGGGAGATCCACCAGCTCACACCTGACCTGCTGTGACCCGTGTGGAGCTCCGTGCGTGACATTGAGCCAGCCCTGCCCCTGCTCTGGGCTCGGCTGTGGCTCATGCAGCTCTTCCTGCCAAATCCTGCAAAACTCAGAGCTAATTCCACCTGGGGTAGGAACAACATGGAGGAGAAGCCAAAGAGGAGCCCCTGGCAGATGCCTGTGCCACCTGAGAGGAGTTCTGAGTGCCACACAGGAGCATCTTCAGCCAGCCATGCCATGCCCATCCCAGCTGAGCTTGGCATAGAGCTGGAATCCCTGGGTTGGAGCTGCTGCAGAGGGATCCAGAGGAGAGGACAGGGAGAGTTTCCACCCTTGCAGCAGAAGAGGTGGCTGGGATTGTGCAAAGGGACGGCATTTTTTAAGTAGATGAAAATTTGGCTAAAAAGAAAGTTGTTTTTTTCAGTGCAGAAAGTTTGAAGCTGCAGAAATGCTCCTTTTGGGATGTGGTGGAGAGCAAGACACAGCTGGGCTGCAGCAGCACAGCCTCGAAGGAGGAGGAGGAGGCTGAATGTCTCCCTCTACCAGCCTTGGAGGAGAAAGGTGGACCCTCCACCCCCCAAGGTTGGGTGCTGATCAACCCCATCCCACTGTGAATTTTGAGATGTTTGTGAGGATCTGTCAGTGCCAAATGAAGGCAAACTCAGCAACTGCTGACTGGACACCATGTTCTCCTCTGAGCTGGAGGAGCTCTGGTGGGATCTCAGCTCTGAGAGCCCCATCTCCAGGGGCCAAGGAGGTTGAGGGGTGGCCCAAAGGCTGATGCCTCCAGCAGGGTTAGGACAGTGAGCAAGGGCTGCCAACACCATCCTGGGAGCCCCACATCTGCTGGTGTGAGGGTCAGTGTCACCATGTCCCATGCTGAGCTCCGAAAGCAGTTTAATACCCCCCAAAAAAGGGGCTCCTCAATGCTGAGGCCCTGATGGTGAGGGCACTGCTGGGGGGGGTGAAGGCAACACCCCCAGTGAGGAGCAGAAAGCCTCTCCATCCAAAATGGGAGCCCATGAATCCAGGGGAGGGGTGGGCAGGGACTCTCATCCCTCAGCCACAGTTGCCTGCAGCCCCTTCAGCACAGGGGGCAGAGCTTGGCCCTTCCAGAGGTGCCTCTCAGGTGAACCAACATCAGGGCTCTTTGGTTTCCCCTCCCAACTCTACAGCTGAGGGGTCAGGAGAAGCTGGAGGGCAGGAGGAGGAACAGCAACAAGCGCTTTGGTCTCCAGGGCTGTCCCAGGGGTGTCACTGCCCTTGATAAATCCCCCAAACTCTGTGCTCTGCCTTCCAAATGAGGAGCTGCTTCCCCAATTTCCCCTCCAAAAGCAGCTTTTGGAAGGTGACAGATTTTGCTCATAAACTCAGCGCTAAAGTCGCATCTGCGATTTGATTTGATTTTTTCCCTGCTTTGCAAAGCTCCATCTGAGATGCCCCGTGGAGAGCAAAGTGAACAGACACCAGGCAAGCCCTGCCAAGCAGCTCTGCAAACTGAGATACCCAAAATCCTCGAGTCAGAAATGACAGGCATCCAGAGGCACCGTGGGAGGTGCAAGTCCCATGCACAGGCCAGGGAAATTTGAAGTTCATTGGGACTGTCAGGGGGTTTGGCTGAGCAGGAGCTCAGGAAAATCCTCCTCAACACACAGGGTTGTTCAACAGAGCTGGAATTGGCAGCCAAGGGGACAGGCCCTTGTAGCTACACGAGGCAAAGGCACAGAGCCCTGGGCAGCGAGGTCTCAGGAGTGTGACAACGAGCAACATCCCATGGGGACATCTCATGGGAAGCCTCAGGAGAAAAAGCAGAACCAAAACAAGCCCTTAAAAGCAGCTTCCAGACTGCAGCTACGTTTTTGGAGAACAAGAGAGCTCAGCTTGGCATGGAGATGTTTGGATGGCAGAGCACACCCCTGGGTTCATGCACAGCCAACAGAGCCCTGACCAGCCCCAAAAACTGTTTGACCACCCCAGTGTCCATGAGAACCAGGAAAACATCCAGGAAATACTCTTGGAGTCACCTCCAAGACCTGTTGCTCAAGGTCACCCAACCTTCAGCTGTGAAGAACATTTCCATGGTCCACTCCACATGCACCTCCCTGCAGGGCCTGCCAGCAGGGACAGCAATTAGGGGCGATTAGACTGGAGGTTTTAGCAGAAGGATTGTCCTTGTTTTGTGTCATTTTGGCCAGAAAGAGCCAAAACCCAATCCCAGCTCTACGGGAATTGCTTGTGGCAGTGGTTTTTTTCCCAAAGGTCTGTGGTTTCTGAAGGTTTTGCTGCCTTCTCCACCCCACAGTCATGGATGGTCCAAGAGCTCAGAAAATTTCTGGAGAGCTTCAGTCATTGTTTTCTTGGCTGGGTCTAATCCCATGAATATTAACGTGTTTCATGTTCCACTTGAGTTTTACCCTCTCAGAGGCCGCCGTTCTCCCTCCCCTCCTCTCTGTGTTCCTGCTTTGTTATTCCAGATACAGAAACATTTCTCAGCCTCCTCCAAAGAACAATATTGACACTCGGCAGGGTTCCTGCTCTTCCCAGAGCCAGCGAGTTGCCACCAGCACGCCTGGAGCACACAGAGCGTTGGTCATGGAGCAGAACGAGCCAACAGCTCCGTGTTCCATCTGGGAAGAGCCATGGAGGAGGTTTGGCACGGGGAACATCCAGCTGATCCCACCTCCATCCTCAAAGGATCAATGCATGGGAACCCTCAGCCTGGGTTTGCCTCCAATCTCTTGGGGGAGAGGTGGTGGTGGGTCCTCAGTGGGGTGGGATGTCGGTTTGAGGAATTCCTGATCACAACTTGCATCTTTACCCTCTCTAATCCTCTTCAGCCCCCCAAGCATTTTTATTACCTCAATTTTATGCAGCCTGTCCCTGGTTTTGGCTCCCCCAGGGCAGCAGGTCCAATTTTATGCAGCCTGCCCCTGGTTTTGGCTCCCCCAGGGCAGCAGGTCCAATTTTATGCAGCCTGTCCCTGGTTTTGGCTCCCCCAGGGCAGCAGGTCCCCAGGCTCACCCTCTGCCTGCTGCAGAACTGCGCTGCCACCTCAGTCACTTCAAATAATGTCCCCCCTCTGTCCCTCTGGTGTCCCCAGGCCTCGGCAGCTGCGGCTCCAGCCGTGGTCCCTCAGCGTGTTCGAGATGGTCCTGTCCGTGAAACACCCAGGGCAGCTGGGCCGGAGGCTGCCCTGGGCACTGATGGTGCCAGGGGCACCACACACCACAGGCCTGGCAGGGGGACAGGTTTACACCCATTTCTGTGCCATCCTGACTGCTCCTCCATTTCTGTGCCATCCTGACTGATCTCCCATTTCTGTGCCATCCTGCCTGCTCCTCCATTTCTGTGCCATCCTGACTGATCTCCCATTTCTGTGCCATCCTGCCTGCTCCTCCATTTCTGTGCCATCCTGACTGATCTCCCATTTCTGTGCCATCCTGCCTGCTCCTCCATTTCTGTGCCATCCTGACTGATCTCCCATTTCTGTGCCCACCTGGCTGCTCCCCCATTTCTGTGCCATCCTGACTCATCACCCATTTCTGTGCCAACCTGGCTGCTCCCCCATTGCTGTGCCATCTTGGCTGATCCCTCATTTCTGTGCCATCCTGCCTGCTCCTCCATTTCTGTGCCATCCTGACTGATCTCCCATTTCTGTGCCATCCTGCCTGCTCCTCCATTTCTGTGCCATCCTGACTGATCTCCCATTTCTGTGCCCACCTGGCTGCTCCCCCATTTCTGTGCCATCCTGACTGATCCCCCATTTCTGTGCCATCCTGACTTGCTCTCCCATTTCTGTGCCATCCTGACTGATCCCCCATTTCTGTGCCAACCTGACTGATCCCTCATTTCTCTGCCATCCTGGCTGATCCCCCATTTCTGTGCCATCCTGGCTGCCCCTCCATTTCCCACTGCAGACACCAGCAGGACCATTCAGCTTGTGGTCCCCTGTGTGCCTGTGGAGGTGCCCCCAAGGGAAGGGCAGGGACGGCTCCCTTGAGGGACAAGATGTTTGGTAGATATCTGAGATGGATGTGCAGCATCTCATGTCTTCTCCAGCGTGTCCTTTACCTTCTCTTCTCCTCAGTCTGGCTGCAACCCCCACTGTGTCCCCATTGGCAACTCCCAGTGCTGGTATCTACAGTCACCCCAGGGACTTGCCAAAATGCACAGAAAGCCTTGCAGAGTAGAAATCCCTTTTTCCCTCCCAATCTCCCAATGCGACAGGAGAAGAGCAAAGAACACAACCAGTGAGCAAAGACATGTGGGTGCCCACCAGCCCCAGCTGGCACCCAGCAGTCCCACACACACCCAGCAGCCCCAAGGTGGGAGCAGCTCCCCTGACTGGGAATACCTCAAATTGTGCCAGGGCAGGGGCAGGTGGGACATCAAGAGGAATTTCTCCATGGAAAGGGTGGTTGGACATTGGAAGGGGCTGCCCAGGGAGGTTTGGAGTGCCCATCCCTGGAGGTGTCCAAGGAAGGACTGGCCGTGGCACTCAGTGACAAGGTGGGCATCAGGCATGGAATGGGTGGACTTGATGACCTTGGAGGTCTTTTCCAACATCAGGGATTCTGGGATTTTCATGGCAAAGCAGTGGGCAGGGCATGTGGCAGCAGCCCCAGGCAGTGGGGGTGCCAGGGCTGCAATCCCAGTGCCAGAGCTGAGCCAGCCCTGCTCTTGGGGCAGTTCTGCTCATCTGCCAAAATAACCCCCCAACAGCAGCCCCAGCCCCTGGTGTTGGGAGCAGAAACCAGAGGGGTGGGAGCAGGACCTGGGCAGAAGGGCAGAGCTTTGGGAACACCTTCAGCCACCTCCAACAGGGACTTCTCCAGCGTGGAGAGGGAAAGATCATGCCCAGAGGGGACCCTGTCGCTGCCCAGCAGCAGCCCCGAGGGGGACAGCAGTGCCACAGGCAGTGGGAGGAGCCAGGGAAAGCATCCCTGTGAACTGAATGCTTGTTTGCTGAGCACAGGATCCAGCCTTTCAATTATGGATGACAAAATAAGGCATAATTGGTGTATTTACAGGCAGCACTTTGTCAGATGGGTCACAGATGAAATATTTAGAAGCACAGTGAGTGCCTTTTTGCCTGGATAGGGTTCCTGGCCCTCCCCTCACACCCAGGCTTGTGCCAGGGCCAGGGAAAAACATCCAAAACCCAAAATGGGCTCCCTTTTGTAGCTCAGCTGTATGTACAATACTGTTTCCTATCTGTGTCTGATGGTTTGTGGTAGAGCATTCCCACATGGGACTGGGAAATGCTGGTGAGGGCTGGTGGTGCCTGGGAGAGGAAGGACCCAGAGGGGAAGGGGAGAAGGATCAGACCCCATGGAAGGTGGCCCAGAGCCCCCCACCAGCTCTGTCAGACAGATCCCCCAAGGCAGGAGAGGCAGAGTGCCATGAAAGGCAGGGATGGAAGGGAGAAGGGATCCTTTCCCAGTGCCACCAGTACCCTCTGCCCTGCTCTGCTAGGCCAGACAAGGAGCAATGTGGTCAGTGCAGCAAGACCATCCCAGGCTCCTCATCCCTCCCAGCAGGAAGGTGCTTTGCATGGGGAGTTTTGTGCTGCACAAACAGGAATAAGCAGCACATGAGAGGAGATGAATCTTGTCCAGGCCAGCATGATCCATCTCCCAGAGCTGCTCCATGGGAAATTTCATTAGCTTCCAGAGGGGAGTCGCTCTGCTTATAATAATTGATAATTATCCCAAGTGATTCACGGCTTAGTGGGGTTGACTGATGGGTTCCCTCCACGCCACTGACTCCATCATTCCACCTGGCTTAAGGCTCGCTCTTCCTTTCCCACCCTTGTTAAGGGAAGCTTTAGGCAGAATAATTCAGGCTTTTATGGCCTCCACAGTCCTGGGATCTGCTGGGCAGGGTGTTCCCAGTGACCCCACAAAGAGCTGAGGGGGAGTGAAGGTCACCAGCCTAGTGCAGGAGTCATTTGTCCCAGAAGCTCTTCCAAAGGAGCACTGCAAAGGCTCCTAAGGCTGGGAATCCCTCTGTGCACTGAATTCCCAGGGGAATGGCAGACCCAGTCCTTGTGTCCCAGCCTGACCCACACAGGGGGACACGCTGCAAGGCAGTGCTGATGGAAGCAAGGCCAGTCAGGTGGGGAACTGGGTCCATGAAGAAGAGCAGACCAGACTTCTGGGTCAGGTGTGGCAAACTTCTGCAGGAGTCCCTGAGCCTTCTGTGAGTGGCCCAGCCCTGGCTCTGCCATCTCCTCCCAGGACCACATGACTCAGATTTGCCCCAAATGGTCCTTGGGATCAGCCACTGGAGATCATTTCATGAAGGCAGAGAAATGATTTGCATTGTTGGGATCACCAGAGGGAACTTCTCAGCTCCGCTTTGTCTGCTCTTGTCACAGTCCTGACAAGGCAAAGGTAAATGCATAAATTAATCCAGCTCAGTCCCTCTTCTCCTGAGCCCCAGTGCAAATGGAATAAATCCTTTTCATTTAGAACATCAAACCAAGTGTCACTCACAGACAGGTTTAAAAATAAACTCCTTCACTGCACACATTAAAAAAAAAAAACAACAAGCAATTTATCTTCCCCATCACTGTTCAGTCTGTTGATTGTGAGCTGGGCTGGCAGTTGTGGGTTCTCCCATCCCTTTGGCCATGGAGAACCCTTTTCTTCGTGGTGTCCCAGGTTTGGGAAGGGGCAGCCACATCCCCCTGGCAGGCAGAGCTTCCCCTCCTTGCTTTTAGTTTGGAGGGGGGTGTGTTTGTAGAGCCCAAGAGCAGCAAAGCCCAAGCCTGATTTAGAGAGAGATGAAGCTGCCCCAGATGATGCTCAGAGGAGAAAATGGTCCCCTCTGCTCCCCCTGAGGGCTGGACTTGGGAGCAGAGTGGTGACAGCAAGATGAGGAGCTGGGTGGACCTGCTGTTTGGGAAGGAGCTCAGAGGGCAAGGCGTGATGGTTCCCAAATTTCCAACACCACCCCCCCACCCTCAGCCCCTTCAGCCCTGAAATCACCATGATCCCCCTATCAACATGAAGGAGGGATGTCCCAGCACCTCCCAAGGTCAGCCCCGAGGGAATGAACCCCGAGGGAAGAACCTGGATCCCCAAAATGCAGAAAAAGGAGCAGACAACAGTGACCCCCCCCAAATCATGGCCCTGCAGCACCTGATGGAGGAGCCCCATTATGGCAGTGAGGACAGGAGTCAAATCCAAAAATCTGGGGGGGAAAAGCCACAAACCCAACTGGAACAGTTGCAGGCCAACAGCTGGGTGTGCCAGCCATGAATGACCCTGTCCCCACCCCAGGGGTGGCAGCCCCAGACCCGAGTAGAGGGTGCCCTGGAGGGGCTGGCTCTGTGCAAAACCAGGGCTCCTGATTTGGTTTTAATGACATTGTTTACTGCCAGCAAAATCTCCTGGAGCCCAGACTTGTCTTTCCTAATAATAAACAAGCAAATAACAACGAGAGGGAGAAGGAAGCACATTTTTAAGCCATCAGGGGCTGATTTGATTGATCCTGGTAATAAACCCCAGCAAAATGGAGTTGTTAAGCTGGAACGGAGGTTGTAGATCTCCATCAATAATTTAAGTAGGAATGAGAGAGCTGCTTTTGGAGCAGGGAAAAGTCCCACCAGGCTCAAGGCTGGGAAACACAGGAGGGCCAAAATGAAGGTGTTGGGGAAACTGGGAAGAGCTTTGGAGGTGCCAGCACTGGATGCCAAGGCACCCCAGGCCCAGCTAAGAGGATGGGGCAGGCCCAGAGCCCAAAGGCTTTTTCTGCACAGGAGCTTCAGATGCTGAAACCATCGTGGTGTGACCCCCGGGCATGGTCCTGTGCAGGGCTAAGAGTTCTGAGAGCTGAGGTTGGTCCTTCCAACTCAGCATGTTCTGTGGCTCTGGGATCATCCTCCTCCACCATCCTTGCCTCTTTTTTTCCTCCTTCCAGAGCCAGATATCAAAGCCCTTCCTCCCACCAGCCCCATCCCTTGCCTGGGCATCACCCAGCCCATGCACAGCCCTGATGGACCAAAGAGCAATCCCTGATATGAGATCTCCAGGCAGGGCACCATCCTCAAAGCCTTCCTCAGCCTCTGGAGGAAGAGGGGCCATGGGGAATGAGGAAGAGGGGCCATGGGGAGGGAGGAAGAGGGGCCATGGGGAGGGAGGGAGGGAGGAAGAGGGGCCATGGGGAGGGAGGGAGGGAGGAAGAGGGGCCATGGGGAGGAAGGATGCCTGGCCACGCTCTCCCCACTGACCTTTCTGCAGGGAGCTCTTCATGCAAACAGCACTTTGGAAACAGGGGCTGTGGGAGGCAGAGCTGCTCTTTACCAACCGCAGGGAGAGAGGCTTAATCCTTTAAAGGCTGGCTGGGTAATGGGGGAGCCGATAGGCTGTGCTGGGAACGCTCCAGCAGCCTGATTCTTATTTAAAACACCGAATGCAAGGCCCTTATGCTGCTGGAGGATTTGGAGGCAATAAGGCGTGACTGATACCCCCGTGCTGAGCTCCAGGAAAGCACTTCAGTGCCCATGCACCGGGGAGATGCTGGGAGTGGCTCCCTCGTTATTTTTCTGCCCCAAGAAAGGGATGTTTGGTGCACTTTGAGAAGCCCTACGTTGCTGGTGAGGGGGATTCACAGCCCAAGCCATGGATGAAGGCAGACCTTCCTCCTCCTCCTCCTCCTCCCTGCTCTCCCACACGTATGCAAGCAGCTCAGCACCTCCAGAGCTTCCCAGCTTGGGTTGTCCCACCTCCATTTCCCTCTGGAAGCACGAGGAGCAGGTTGGTGCAGAGCACACATGGATTTGCTGCAGGATAATCCTCAGAGAACCTCAGGAGGAGCCCTCAGGGCTGGTGTATTCCACCCAGATGTGTCCACCTTGGGCCATGTCACAGCATCCCTGGTGCAGGTTTTGGGACGATGGGACCACAGGATGATGGACCAGGTGGTGTCTGGGGGGACCTGCCTGTCCTCTGCTCAAGTGAGTTGTTCATAGACATAAAAGGACACCCAAAATCCATCTGTCCACCAGGACATGCTTGTGCCAGTGGGATGCTGGAGCCAAGGGCAGGGCATGGGCTGCCCAAGGCCTTTCTCCCACCTCCCTGTCCCTCTGTAAGGTGCAGCCGTGGGCACCTGGCTCCTCCAGCTGCTGCAGGGCTCACCCCCCTGGGGAAAGCTTGCTTTATAAGCTGTTTTAAAACATCCAACATCCTCTGAGATCCAGGGAAATCCCCTTGACGAGACAGCCCACAGCAAGAACCGCTGGGATGAGTGAGACGAGCAGATGAGAGGAGATGGAGAAACATCCTGCAAGGGCTGCTGCCTGTTCAGAGGCCTGGAGCGAGAATTCCTGGCCATGGCAGCGTGCAATTCCTGGGTGTCCCTGGAGCAGGGAGGGAAAACACACCTTCCTCCTCCTCCTCAGCCTCAACCTCAGCCTCAGCTCAGCCAGCGCCGTGCCTGCCCTGCCTCCTCCTGCAGCCACCAAACCCCAGGGGTGGTTTGAGAATCAGTGTCACTGTCAAACAAGCTGATGATTTCCAGCCTTGGAGCAAAGGAGATGTACAGCGTGGCAGCCTTGCAAATTGCCTGGGGGAATAAAAGAATAAAACCCAAAAAACTGATGTTTCCCCAACTGGCTCTTCCTTCAGAATCAGCCAGTGCTGATGCCCAGGTGTTCCCACAAGCCCTTCTCTGCAGGTGGCCAAGGTGCCCCATTCCATGGGGAGGTTTCCACAGGCCAGGCTGGCCCCCAGGGCTGAGCTCAGGAGAGCACAGGATGCTTTTACTGAGAGGGTTTGGGGATTTACTGGTTACCCAGAGGCTGTGCTGTCCCTTCCTGGTGTACCCTGGGCCACATGAGGTCCCTCCTGCTGCCCACTTTGCACCCCTCCATCCCCTTCTCTGAGCTCCAAGCTGGTGGGGCACTCTCAGGGACAAGCTGAAGCCCAAATTTTTGCACAGGGGTTGGATGAGCGTGAGGAATAACCCCCTGATCATCCCTGCTGTGCACCTGCCTCAAACAGCCTCCTCAGGCTGGGACATGAGGACCAGGAATCTCCTCTCTTTCTTCCAGGGGCAGGAAGGATGCTGGGAACACCCTGCCTGGCCAGGGATCCTCTTGGACCCCCCAGCAGAGACCCCCAGACCCCCAGACCCCATCCCTCCTGCCTGCCCTGTTGAAGATACAACACCTCACTCGGTTTCCCACCCCTGTGGGTCAAACTTCACCACTTCTAAGACCCCCCAGCCCTGTGCAGTGTCCCCAGTGTGAGAGGCTTCAGAACCTCTCCTCTTCCTCCACGAGTGTCCTCACCACTCCAGACAAGTGGCCCTGGGCTTTCTCCAGCCTGAAAAATTATTGTCTGCCCTTCACTTGCAAACAATGCAGATTGTGGGGTTGTCCCCTCCCCACTCCTGCCACTTTAGGGACCAGGGGGAGAAGTTCCAGGAGGAAATGCTTGCACTGGTTGCAACCACCCTGCCAGGATTTGGGCATTCCAGCAGGAGATTGTGTCCCCAACCAGGACTTTTGGCCCCACGTGGCTGCAGGCTGGATGACTCCAGGGAAATCCCATTCCCTGCCAGCTCTCCAGGGCCACTCATTTCATGGCATTGCCAACCCCTGGACTGGGGGAGTGGCACAAACTCCCCTTCTCCAGCACAGACACAGCTGAATGTCACACAAAGCCCTGGGACAGCAACCCCCTGGACAGGGGACAGTGCGTGGTGACATCCCTGTCCCAGGAGCTGCAGCCGGAGCCTGGCCCAGGGAAATCTGGGATTCAGAGCCACTCTGCTTTCCAGGAACAGCTGTGTCTCAGGCCCCAGCATGAATTATGGCTAATGATAAGTTATGCTTATTAAGTATGTCAATAATTTACCCTCTCAGAGATGGGAAGGACGTGTTTTATCTCTGGCTCAGAGGCTGCTGCACGTCCAATGAACCAGAGCATAACTCAGCCAAAAGTGATCCCTGAGCAAAAAATGCTCTCCTGGGGAGCTGCAGAGCTGGGGAATGTCCCCTCTGTCCCCACCCCAGCCTGGCCACAGACCCCCAGCTCTCCTGGTCACTGTGTGGTGCCATTTTCCAAGCAGGGAAAGGGAGGAGAAGGTCAGGCACGTGGAGACCCCCTGGATCAGCACCTGGGACATTGTGGAGTGACAGAATCCAAGAATCACAGAACCAGAGGATAGATTGGGTTGGAAGGGACCTTCAGAGGTCATCCAGTCCAACCTCATTGCTATGGGCATATTTAAAATGCAGTTTTGATCCCACATAGGCTCCCACATCCCAAGGACATGTCCCACAAGCCTTTCAGAGCTGGGGAGGGACAGGAACCACCATCACCCAGGTCTTGAGGGATCAGCACCACCAACACAGCGTGCCCAGGGGAGGGGACGTGCCCAGGGTGCAAATGCCCCCAAAAGCCCAGCTTGGGAAGGTCCAGGGCAATGAGGCTGTGGGAAATTGGGGTGGGGAGACATGTGCAGGTCTCTCCCACGCTCCCTTTTAGCCAGGAGCTCTTTTCCTCTGATTGCAGGGTGGAATCTGGCTGGAAATCCGCCACCGCCAATTTTGGCAATCAAAGCCCGGAGGGTTTGATTACATGCAAATGTCTGCCCAAAACAGCTGCTTTCCTCTGACACCCTGGATCACTCACTCCGAGGAAAACATTCCCATTTCCACTTCTGTGCTCCTGGTGGAAAATGTCCCTCCCTTTCCATTTTGGCCAAGGATTGGGATAAATTGGCATCTCTGTCCTTGCCCACATCTCTGTCTGTCCCTTCACAGTCCAGTTTATACCAATTCCTTTTTCCCTGCTTTGGAGGGGATGAAGGACTTTTCCTTCCAACACACACCCCCACAACATTCTCACATCCCTCTGTACACAAAAATATGTTTTCCTCTACCTCCAGACCGCAGGGATGGGCTTGGAGTGGGATAAAAGGAGCAGTTTCCCCTCCCTTCCCTTTTAAAGGATTCCTCAGAGAGCGCTGTCACAGCTGTTTGTGGAGATGGTTGGTGACAGCCACTATCTTGTTCTTCAGCCTTTCTCCTTCCCACAGCAGCAAGTTTTTGAACTATTTCACTTTGTTTTTCTTGCATCAGACTTCTGCCTGAGAAATGAAAGAAACTTCCCTGCCTTAAACCTCTGGCTTTGTGCTTTGCTGAGCTCTGTTGTTCCCTCCCAAGCCCTTCCTCACATAGAACCTCCAATTTTCCAAGTTCTCCACTGTGGGCCCATTGCTGGGGGGGCAAATCAACTTGTTGAGACCTCTTGTGGCCTCCAAACCTGGAATTAGTTAATTTTACTCAGATGTCTGGATGCAAATCAAAGCAGGCAGCTCCCTTCTCTCCTGGAGTCTGGAATAGCCCCAGTGAGGCTGATTTAGAGACCTCAAGTCCCACAGTTGTCCCTCGTTGCCTGCCAGGTCAATGAGAACAAGCTCCACCAAGCACCTCTGCGGGTCATTAATGCTGGATTGATCCTCACAGGCTTTATGGGTTTTTTAATTAAATGCTGTTAAAGGTTTATTGAAGTCTTGGAGGATCCCGCTTGGCCTCAGAACGGCTCGTGTCGTGGTGAGAAATCTGCACCTGATCTGGTTCCTGTGCAAAGAGGGTTTGGAGAGCTCTTGGCCAGAGGGGGGTGGAGAAATGGAGCATCCTTTGCTCCAGGGATGCTCCAGCTGAGCCCCAAGGGGTAGGAAGGACCCTGAAGCTCCCAGGACCTGCACCACAGTTCACACTCAAGCTCTTGTGGAGGTTTTCTTGGCAAGCAGGGATGGCACGAGCCCTGGGAGGGACCAGGAGGTGGGATGGGATTGATTTGACATGGCAAACAGTTGCCAGAACATCCCCTCGACAACAAAGAGAGGCAGGGCAGTAACTGGGAGGAAGGTACAGTCATGTCTCGCAGCGTTATTAAATCACAAGCAAACACATTCCCAGCACACAAACACAGCCCATATGCTCAGCCAGAGCTGCATTCACTTCCAAACACAAAAACAGGGTTTTATTTACTAGGGACAGCTGGGGAAGCTACTCAGAAACGCTTCCTGACAGGGAGATTTCACTGCTGTGTCTGCACAGACCTGTTGGAGTTGGGTGTAAATACTTGTCCTGGATTCCAAAAGGAAAGTGGCCTGGAAGTGACTCTGTTATTGCCATTATTAGTGTTATGATTGGGGTGGCTGGATGCTCCAGGTGCTGGCAAACACAGCAGGAATGAAAGGAAATGCTCCAGAGAGTCTGCCTTCCTTCCCTTATCTTTGTAGCTGGTAAGAAAACCAGGGCATGGAGAGACAGAGACATCCCACATTGCAGGGAAGGGGAGGATTCTCCACGAGACCTGCTGGTGGAGCACGAGGAAAGGAGCAGCTCTTGGGCACTGAGCCCATCCCTGATGTCCTTTCTGTAGGAATGCACTGAGAAACCAAGGGAAGAAAATCTGTCCCCGAGCCCCAGTTGGTGTATAAATCCATTTGGGTGCTGAGTGTGGCTTGGGTCTCCCATCTCACGGGACGTGGCCATGGAGATGCTCCAAGGGCTGGAGTTCCTCTGCTCTGGAGCTGGGAGAGCTGGGGGGGATCACCTGGAGAAGAGAAGGCTCCAGAGAGACCTCAGAGCCCCTTCCAGTGCCTAAAGGGGGCTTATAAAAAGAATAATAGAAGCAGGGTGGGTGTCCCCCCCCCGCCAAGGGGGCAGGGTGGAGCACAGCGAGGACAGGGCAGCAGGGGCTGTGGAATCAGCGTGGATAAATTGGGATGAGGATAGACAAACAGGGGATTTAGCTCTAAATTCATTAAGTTTTCTCACTGAACAGACATGACAATGGTTATTACCTGCACCGGATCCCAGCAGAAGAGCAATCGTGGAGCTTGAAACAGATAAAATCCCAAGTCATTATATTAGCAAATTATCTGTTTGGGTCTGTTTCCTATTGACAGTATTAAGCCTATTCTCATTAATATTTCACTCTTCAGGGAAATTAAACTTTAATGAAAGTGTGGTACTCATAATGCCAGCCTGATGATTCAAAAGGGAAAAAAAGCAGCAAGGCCACGGCTGTCTGAATTATCCCTTGCAAATAAGTCATCGAAGGAAGCAGAGCCCTTATTTATCTGAGAATTGCTCCCAAGCCCAGACATGGTGTCTGGGAAGAGGCAAGTTAGCCAGGAGTATTTGCTGGGTGTTTACTGTGCTGGGATGATGGGATGGCATCAGATGGGGCAGTGGAGAATTGTGGAATGGTTTGGGTTGGGAAGGACCTTAAGGATCATCTCATCCCACCCCTGCCATGGGCAGGGACATCTTCCACCAGCCCAGGGTGCTTCAAGCCCTGTCCAACCTGGCCTTGGACACTCCCAGGGATCCAGGGGCAGCCACAGCTTCTCTGGGCACCCTGTGCCAGGGCCTGCCCACCCTCCCAGCCACCAATTCCTTCCCAATATCCCATCTATCCCTGCCCTCCTTCCCTAAGGCCATGGGGCAATATGGGGTGGCCATAGGGCAATATGGGGTGGCCACAGATCCCCTCAGGGTTGTCTCCCACGAGGTCAGACCCTCCTGGCTCTGCCTGGGCAGAATTTGCCCCCTCTCTGCACTTTGCATCCTCCACCTGCTGAGTTTCCTACCCAAAGCTCAGCAAGGTGGGCACCATCGTCCCCTTAACCCCCCACTCTGGAGCTGCCACCACACGCTGGGGACAGAGAAGGACCAGGAGCAAAGCAGGGAGCCGTGAGACAGATCTGCTGTCTGTGTGACAGTGATGAATGGGCCAACACATGGTGCACGAGCCCTCATTTGGAGCCTCAATTCATCTTGTGTGGTCCCAGGTGCCTCTGCCCCAGCTTTGCCCCTCACCCAGCACTGGGGGAGCCCAGTTACTGCTCAGCACTGCGAGAGTATTTTTCTCTGTCGCCACTTGACATTTCATTTTTGCCAAGACAAAGTAACTCCCACATCACTTGGGGGGAGCTGCTGCTGTGAAATGGCAACGCTCTCCTCGCTCCTCCACGCTGTGTTTGCTGGCACCGAGCTGGGGAGAGAAAATTAATTAACTTCTTGGAATTCCTCCTGGGCACCCAACGGCACCAGGGAGAGAAACCTCCTTGTAAGGAGAGCCCNTCCATCCATCCCTCCCTCCCTCCACCAAGGGGACCTGTAGCAGTTCAGCTCCTCAGTTAAATTGCCATCAGGATTTAACCTGCACATGTCTCTGCTCCCCTGGAGCTGAAGGCAGACAAGGGCATCAATCCATCTCCTCTGTGCCAAGTCCAGCTGCAGATTCCCTGGCACAGGGACCTGCTCCCACTCTGGGGACCATCGAGGGGTCCCTGGGGTGGCACTGAGGTCCCTGTGCATGGCAGGGTGACCCAGAGCCCCCACAGGTGCCCATGGAGCTGGATGGAGGGGATGGAGACAGCGTGGTGGGCAAAGCCCTGCAGCCCCCTGGATTCAGGATGTCCAGGGGTTTCAAGGGTAGTGGGTTTTGTCTGATAATTTTATAGAAAAGGGCAATTCCTTGAAATGAAACTCTTTGCAAGGGCACGGAAATCTCAGCTCAGGAGAAAGACCTGGGAGCTGCTGAGGAGCTGGGAGTCAGAGCACGGAGGAAGCTGCTCAAAGCTGCCCGTGGTCAGAGCCCTCAGCAGGAAAAGAAGGAGCCAAAATCCTCTTCCAGTGATTTTTCATTGTTATAAGGATTGAGCATGTAGAGACAGCCCCAACTGAGGGAGCATGGGGTGAGGTTTCACCCCAAGGATGCCAACGAGCTCCCCATGCCCACATTGTTTTTCTCCTTTATCACAAAATTCTAAAATAAATAAAAACTTGGGGAAAAAAAGGAAAGAAACCAAAAAACCAGACTCAAACAAACAAACCAAAAACTCCACACATTTTCCCCAGTGTGGAGCAGCACATTTTACAAGTGGCTTTTCCAGCCCTCTGTGCCCACCATCAATTAGCAATTACACCATTAAAGCTTCATTTCGGGTTTGGCTCGCTTTTAAAAGCAGCCAGAGTGCATTTTCTCCTCTTCTTTCGATTGGAAAATAAATACTGCGGGCCAGGGAGCTGTTAGGGATGACATTTGGAGTAATCCTGAGTGATTTACCTGTCAAAAGCCCCACGGCTTGTTTGGCCACGGCCGGATCGCGGCTTTGCGGAGCGTTTGATGCTCAGGAATTGGGATGCAGCAACCTCAGAGCCGCTAATTGCCATCATTAAGTGCGGCCGCACCATTAGAGAGCCGAGAACATCCCCGAGCCAGCGGAAAAAGGGGGGAAATTGGCCAAATTGCAAGAGATTGCGCTCCATTTCCAGAGGAGAATTGAGGGGAAAATTCGCCCCGTTTGGCCGAAATGCCAAGGATCGTGCCCAGAATGTTCGGCCGCTCCCAGGACTTGCCTGAAATCCTTCCTTGCAGCTCTTTCCTGCTTTCCCTTCCTCCCTGATCCCTTCCCTTCCCTCCCTCTCCATCCTTTCTTGCTGACACAGCCAAGTTTAAGAGCAGCAAAGCTTTCCCCTTCCTCTTGCTGTTTGTCATTTGCATGGGAATAAAAACAGAACGATTTGGGTGAATTTACGGGCTCTTGCTGAATTCGCAAGATCAGGGGATTTGGGTGGTTTTCAGACCTTTCTGGTGTCTGGGAATTTGTTATTTTCCCCTTCCAGCCCTCCTTTTCCCCTCTGGACGGTGCCAGCCGTGCCGGGATGTTGGTTACAGGAACGGAGGATGGAGATGATGCTGAGAAGTTTCCCCGTTCAATAAATCTTCACCCAAACAGGGATTGTGCCATCCTGTTCTTGCAGGGCACCAAACACTGATCTATTTTACTGGTTAAACTGGGCAGGGATGGAGAATAAGCCCTGGACTAAAATCCTGGACAGATCATAGAGACCAGATTCAGGAACCAACACACCCAGTATGTTTAACCCCTAAACATCACCCCGGTCTGCTCCTCTCCATCATTCCCAGTTTGGCGATGGAGAAGGTTTCTGGGGAGTTTTGGAATGGGTGTGCCACAATTCTTTGGGGTTTAATGACGCAAGAAACGCCAACACTTCCCCTTCCCCCTCGGCAATACTTTGTCGACCCCCAAATTCATCATTTATTTGTGCATTTTCAGCCTCGCTGCCTGTCTAAGACACCAACTGTGCCTTGGGGGTGGGGGAGAAATAAAATTATAATCTTTGTTACTGTAATAAGTATGGATATGATTCGTGCCAGTAGGGAAACAAATGGTTTTATTGCACCCTCATAAAACAATAAAACCAACTGTTGTAAGGTCATCAGTTTCCCTGACCCTTTATCAAAGGATACCTGAATTATGGTGAGAAGTTATCAAGACACTAAATTGTACATGACCCCCTAAACTCCCCTGTCACCCCTTTATCATAACCTGAATTATGATAAGTTATCAAGATACTAAATTGTAACGTGGTAATTAACCAGTTGTAAAAATAATGACTTAACTGTAGTTATATATGGAGAAGTATGTAAAAATTCATATGTATACCATGTAGTGAATATGGATAAAGTGGCTGGATAAAAGGCAGACACAGATTGTATGTGAGGCANGATAAAAGGCAGACACAGATTGTACCTGATGCACAATTTGGTGGAGCAAAGACTCCCCCCTCATGTCCAGGCCTGCATTGCTCTTACCATAGAATTAACCTTTTTTTAATATAAAAAATAAATTCATTTGGTTGAGGCTCTGTTTCTCACATTCCTAAGAGGGTGTCAGGGCTGAGGGTGAGGGATGACAGTGTCCCCCCAAACTCTGTGCCCGGGCAGCCGGCGGTGAGCGCGGGCATCCCTCCCTCTAGTGCCCGAATTCTGGAGGTACAGCCCCGTGCCAGGCTGGGGATGTCTGTGCCAGAGCCGAGAGGGGAGCTGGGACATCCCACCTGGCAGGGAATGCCCAAGGGTGGCACAGCCCGGGCTGGGCAGGGCTGGGGATGCTGCGGGAACGCACCGAGAGCGAGCTCAGGGCGGGTGTGGCTCCTGGACCATCGTGGGGGGGTGGTTGATGCTGTTCTTATTATTAAATAATGTAGAAATAAATCTATTTTAATAATGAAATAATAGGATTAATTTTTTGATAGTGTAGTGATGGATGATATGGTAGTTAATAATGTTATTAATTATGTATTAGGTGTTATAATTTGTAATAATGTCATCATTATGGTAGTATTAATTGTGTTCGTATATTATTAGTATTAAATAATAATATGAAGATTTAATAATAGTAATAATAATAAGTAGGGAAAGATTAATAGCAATGTTAATAGTAATGATAATGATGAAGATAGTAAAGATAATAAAAATAATAGCAACAACAATAACAGCAATAATGACAATGATAATAATAACAATGATAATAAAAATTGTAAATATAGTGATAATAATAATGATGACGATGATAATGATAATTATTATTATGATGATATACTAAGGATAATGGTATAAAAATAATAATAATAATATGGATTCCTCCTGTGGGAGATCCCTGGGACAGGAAGGACCGAGGATCAGCACGAGGTATTTGTTTAATTACTGCACAAGGTACAGTCATGGAATGGTTTGGGTTGGGAGGGACCTTAAGGATGGTCCATTCCCACCCCTGCCATGGACAGGGACACCTCCCACCAGCCCAGGCTGCTCCAACCTGGCCTTGGACCCTCCCAGGGATCCAGGGGCAGCCACAGCTTCTCTGGGCACCCTGTGCCAGGGCCTGCCCACCCTCCCAGCCACCAATTCCTTCCTAAGACCTAAATCAAGTTAGCAGGTTTTCCACAGCTTTGTGCACCTTATTTCCATGAGCAAAACCATCCCAGAACTCTCTACACACTGAAAATATTCAGCAAACTGAAACAGGACACCAAGCAGGAGGTTTCCAAAGAGCACAAACACCACATTACCAAGGGCTCAGCTCAGAGGTGAATGATTTCAGAACCCAAAGTGGGACATCCAGCTTGGAGGGGCTTTGTTAATTCCTGGCTTCTAAAACCTTGTCCAACTGGACAACTCAAAGAAAGTCTCACCAGGGAAGGAAATGCCTTTTCAGCAGCTACATCTGACCTTATTAACAATATATTAATGTCCTTAACAGGCTGCCCAGGGCAGTGGGCACGGCCCCGAGGCTCCCAGAGCTCCAGGAGGGTTTGGACAACGCTCTGAGGGACAGGCTGGGATGGTTGGGGTGTCTGTGCAGGGCCAGAGGCTGGACTTTGATGATCCCTGTGAGTCCCATCCCGCTCAGGGTATTTTATGATTCTGTGCTCAGCCAGTCTGTTGTCTCACTCAGTGGAGCTCATTACTCATGTTTTGTGGGGAAGGACAGACCAATGTTAGAGCTTTCTGTGGTCAATTTGACACCAGCAAGACAACTTTATGACTCCAGCAAGATTTCCATCTGCCTTGGGAGGAATTTGCTGTTGGAGAAGAGCTCTCCATTCGCCATCTGTGGCAGAGGAGGAGGGAAAGGCTTTTATCAATCAAAGATGAGGGTGGTCAGGAAAGGGCTGCAAAGGAAAACTAAAGCTGGTGACAACTGGGAGCATCAGGGAGCAGGGAGAAGCACCATCACTTGGTGGGGGTGATTTGTTGGACCACCTGGGACCAGGAAACCCTCCTGAGCTTTGCTGGGGAGCCTCAGAGCAGATGCACACTTGGGGTGCACAGCAATACCCTCTGTGCCAGGTTTGGGATCCCAGCCCTGCTCCTGTGACCAGAGAAACTCCTGTGAGTGGGGCAGGAAAGATCCCTCTGCAAAAATCTAACAGCAAAGACCATCTCAGCCCACAGTCTCTGCATCCAGAGGGCACCAGTGGCACTGGTGGGGTGGGCACAGCTCTGCCCCCTCCTCACCCAGCCCTCTGCCACCCCAGCGACCTGGGTTGGCACCCCCAGTCCCAGTGGAATAGGGGATGATGGAACCACAGTCACCTCCAAACAACGTCACACGGGCATAAATAATTCCTGTTACAGCATCATACAGGAAGTTTAAATGGGAAGAAATTGTTATCCAAGGCTATTGCTGGCTGTAAAATTGTTTATGCTGCTTCCTATCATATTAATGGCTTTATGGTAATTTGCTCAAATCAAAAGAATGTCAACAATTGGAAGTGCCTTTTAAACAGAAGATGCAACCCTGAGGGGGTCGGGGCTGGCACAAGGGGCAGCTCAGGGGAGGCTGCTCTGCTAAAGGGCTGCCCAAAGGCACGAGGGATCCCAGGGAGGGTCAGTGTGGGCAACTGGGCCCAGGGAGGAAGAGAAATCAAAGAATCCCAGCCTGGTTTGGGCTGGAGAAGACCTTAAAGACATGTCATTCCACCCCCTGCCATGGGCAGGGACACCTTCCACTAGCCCAGGTCGCTCCAACCTAACCCTGGACACTTCCAGGGATGGGGAGTCCAAAAACAGAAGGAAAAATATTAATGAAACACCCCAGATTCTGATATTTTGCCATGGGTGATGTCAGGGAGCCCCCTGTGCTGCTGGGACCCAGAACCCAGGCCAGGCTTTGCAAGCAGATGATGCCAAATCCCCTAAACCCCCAAACTTGGCCCACTGAGACCTGGACAGGGTGCCCAGCCTGCCCAGGGGGCTGTGCCAAGTGAACCCAATTCCCATGCCATGTGGGGAGCTGGGGGGCTGCTCTGCTCCACACCCCCAGCCCAGGGCACCTCTACCCTGAGGGATCAACCCATCAGGAGCCTGGGAAGGGCTGCCAAGCCAGGGGGGAAACACCCAGGGCACAGAGCAGAGTGGATTTTTGGCAAAATAGTATTTCAGGGAGCCTCAAGAAGCAAGCCATGCCCCCGAAAAACCTCTCAGCCTTCCCCTCATCCCAGGCAGCACTGAGCATCTGACTTTCCCTGCTGCTCCAGGGACCATCCAGCTCTGCTCCTTCCCCAGAAATAAGGGCTGAGCAGAATTTAAACCAAGGAAAGAGCCATCACTTCTCTCCAAGTGACTGGAGAATGATGCTCGAAGTGTTGTATAAGCTCGGATTTTTTTTTTCTTTCCCTGGTGTAACTTATTTTCCCGGATTTTTAGTGGGCTCATTTCTCTTGGAGAAGTGTGTTGGATGTTTATTTATTCCCTGCTGCCTCCGAGCAATCAGTTCTTATAATGATCTGCATTTATGCACCTTGTCACACCCAGGAGGGTCTGACAGCATTTACAAATCTGCTCTTCAACCTCTGCCCAGGGCTGAACCCCAGCCAAAGCAAGGAATAGCACAGGATATGCTGGGCTGGGAGGAACCCCAAGGACCATCCAGCCCAACCCCTGGCCCTGCACAGACACCCCAACAAACCCACCCTGTACCCCAGAGGATCATCCAAACCCTCCTGCAGCTCTGGCAGCCTCGGGGCCGTGCCCTGGGGAGCCTGGGCAGTGCCCACCACCCTCTGGGGGAAGAGCCTTTTCCCTGAGATCCAACCTAACCCTCCCTGACACAGCTCCAGCCCTTCCCTGGGTGTTGTCACTTGTCCCCACAGAGCAGAGATCAGTGCCTGCCCCTCCTCTGCCCCTTAGTGAGGATCTTGAAGACCCCAGTGAAGGTCTCAGTCTCCTCTTGCCCAGGTTGAACCCACCAAGTGCCCTCAGCCTCCTCATCCACCTTCCCCTCCAGCCCCTTCCCCACCCTCATGGCCTCCTTGAGATGCTCTTTAATGGTTTAATGTCCTTTTTACGTTGTGGTGCCCCAAACTGCCCCAGGACTCGAGGTGAGGCTGCCCCAGTGCAGAGCAAAGAGGGACCATCCCCTCCCTCCACGCTTTTCCTGCTGCCCCCCAGGACAGGGATGTCCCTCAGGGCTGCCAGGGCACTGCTGACTCCAAATAAACCCTGCCCAAACAACAGAAAAAACCTCTATTTCCACCTGATTAAGGCCAGGGAGCTTTGCCTCCCCCATAAACAGGGAGCTCCTGTCCCCAAACAGCCCAAAAAAAGGGGCTGCAAAATGTCTGGGGTTTGGGAGAGACATTTGGGAGAGGTTGTGCAGAACAGCCCAGGACTGGCCAAACCTCAGCCCTGGCTGCATTAACACGTGGCAGGACTCACTCACCACGACCCCCATGTGATGGAAGGGGCTCAGGAGTTAATGAATTAGTGTAATTGGGCCAGGCTCGTTATTGGGCACCACCTCTGAAGTGCCACCTGCCTCCAGCCCTGGCAGTTCAGCAGTTCAGCAGCATCAGGGATTGTCCCCTCTCTCTGCAGGGTCCCCTCGTGTCACACCAGCTCCTCACACTGTGCTGAGATCAAACCCTGCTGTTCTGCAGGGATGGGGCTCGATGGCTTTTGTTTATAAACTTAATTAGCTCGGTATATTAATGAAGTTCTCTCTGCTGGTGTTGGAAAGACTTTGCTGTGGGCTCTCTGCAAAGAGCTGAGGGCACCCAGAGGGTTCCCTGGGCCCCAGAGGAGGGGGGAGATGCTCTTCCCAGGGCTAAAAGCCACTAAAAAACTCCCCCAGCTCTCCTGGAGTTATAAAACCCTGCAGATTTCCCATTTCTGCCCGACACTGACAGTCAGCACAATTTACAGGGGAAGCAGGAGCTGGAATAAGGTGATCTGCAGAGTTTATTCTCTACTGCTTTTCCCATAAAACACAGTTTAAATTTCATCTCACCTGTGTTCCTGCTCAAATGAAGCCTCATCTTCAGCTCCAATCTTCCTAACAACCCTTTTTCACTTGTTTTTTACTACCTTAAACATTTCTCTCACCTTCACTTATGTGATGCCAGTAAAAATGCTGGAGAAGCACCTTCAGGGAAAACTTTTCTCCACCAAAACAGGCTGAAATGAATCAACCAGGAGCTGCAGGTGCTCCTGCCCCTGCACCTCAGCTCTGCTGGAATCCCACCAGGGGATGGGTTAGGCAGAGACTCATCCAAACACACCCCAGTTTGATGGATGGGGTCTCAAAGCCATCCGTGGTCACGAGCAGGGCTGGGTTGCAACAAGCACAGGATGGGGCAGAGACAAACCCTGAGTTGGCCCCAGGAGACACAACTCCAGAATTTGCTTCTGGAGACTTCCAGATGGAAGGGGGATTTCCATGGAATCACAGAGTGGTTTGGGTTGGAAGGGATCTCAAAGCTCATCTGCTTCCAAACACAGTGGGGATTCCAGGGAGGAAGAGAAAATCAGGGAATCATGGAATGATTTGGGTCCAAAGGGACCTTAAAGCCCATCCTGTCCCACCCCTGCCATGGGCAGGGACACCTTCCACTGTCCCAGGGTGCTCCAAGCCCTGTCCACCCTGGCCTTGGACACTTCCAGGGATCCAGGGGCAGCCCCAGCTTTTGGGAGGAGGTGGCTACAACCAGGACTGTGTTTATTCCCAAACACTGGCACATGGCACTCCAGGAAAAGCTGTTTTTTGCCAGGGAAGGGAGGAATGGAAGGAAAAGCAATTGTTGGTGCAGAGAAACATCTCCCTGGGGGTTTGGGGGTGTCAATTCTGGGATCACCTTCCTCTCCATCCCTGCTCCCACCACCACCAAAAGCCCTTCTCCATCCGAAATCCCCCCCTTTCCCCTGTCACAGCCCCAATTCCCCATGGGCACCCTGATCCCTCCATTCAAATAGCGATGGTCACACCCCCCTTTATCCCCCCTTCCCTCCCAACCTCCCCAGCATTGATTTATTTATTTAGGAGGCATTTTCCCCTCCTTCTTACAAGCTGCAGCCGCAGCTTTAATCCCACCCCGAGGCAGCGGTGCTGTGCCTCTTGTCTCCCTTATCTGTGATATTCCTTCGCTTTATGGAGACACAAATAAAGCCTCTTATCTCATTTGCAGCTCCACGGGCACTGTGATCCCGAGCCAGCCCTGCCCGGATTTATCTTCATCTGTTTTCTGACAAAATCCCATTTTTTATTCGCTCCCCATCTGCTCGTGGATGGCAACCTGTGGCTCGAGAGCTGCGAGTTTGGAGTTTGCAGGTGCAAATAAAACAGCAGGACACTGAGAACACACCCAGATCCATGTCCAGAATTCCCTGCCCAGCCCTGGAGGAATAACAGTGACTGCTGACCCTTGGCCAGGTGAGGAGTCAGGTCTGAGCTGTAAATCAGGGTTAAATATTCCCTTGCTGAGGGCTTGGAGCAGCACCTAAACCCTTTGGGAAAGGCTTCTTCCTGAGAGAACCCACCAGATTTTGGGGGCTGAAGGATGGGCTCCACTCCTGAGATGTTGTTTGCACCTTTTTCTTCTCTTTTAAGTAATTCAGAAAAGTTCAGGCAGAAGGGTTTTTTATTATTAGGTGGGTTTTGGTTTTATAATACACTATTTCTTATCTCCCACCTGCCCCCCACCCCAAAGAAATCATTATTTTTTATTAAAAAGTATTATTTTTCTATGAAAAAAATTATCAGGAGCTCCACACAGCCCTGACTTTGTTGATTTTCTCTACTGCAAGTGTCAAACCAACCCAGCCTTGCCTGAGCTGGACGAAATGTTGAATATCATCTTGCCCAACCTGCTCTTCCATGTCCAACATCAACAGCTGCCAAAAAGACCAACCTCAATCAGAAAGGTCTTCCCATTCCCCTGTGCTGGAAAAACATGAGTTTTCTGGTCAGTCTTTCATTATTTACTGCCCAAATAATAAATCCTGGCTTTCCAGAGAGTCAGAATCCTGCAATAGATGGATGTCCCAAAGTCCAAGGTTTGTCCTCGAGGTCCTGGTGGGAACAAAGGCACCATTCCAAAAGCCTTGGAAAGGAGTTGCTGAGATGTCACAGCTGAATCCACCACAGTGGGGGAATTTGCTGCCCCTCAGTCTCAATATAAAGGGAAACACCTGGATTTCTGCTTTTATTTATTCCAAATCATTGGAAGAAGCAGGTTCTGATGTTTTAGTAGGCTGGGACTTTGGATGAAGCTGTGGCTGCTCCAGCCCTGAAAGTATCCAAGGCCAGGCTGGATAAACTTGGAGCAGCCTGGAATAATGGAAAGTGTCCCTGCCCATGGCAGGGGTGGGACAGGATGGGCTTTGAGGTCCCTTCCCAAGCCAAACCATTCCATGATTCTGTGATGTACCAGTTTTCCAGCAGAGCATCAAGTGGATCCTTCCTCAGGGAAAAGTAGAATATTGAATGGAAAACTGGGACTTTCCATCAGGAAATGTGCCCTGGAAGTTCTGCCTGCTTTAGCTGGCAATCAGATACCAGGAGTTTCAACTGAAAGTCTATTTACGAGGACATGGAGTGACAGGGAAAGGGGAAATGGTTTTTACATTGAAAGAGGCATTTTGGGTCAGATGGGATATGGGGAAGGAATTCTTCCCTGGCACAGGTTGGGTAGAGAAGCTGTGGCTGCCCCAGCCCTGGGAGTGTCCCAGGCCAGGCTGGACGGGGCTTGGAGCACCCTGGGCTGGTGGAAGGTGTCCCTGCCCATGGCAGGGGTGGGACAGGATGGGCTTTGAGGTCCCTTCCCCACCCAACCCATTCCATGATTCTACAAAACCCCATTCCCAGGGAAATTGTGCCTTTTGAGAGGCCTCCCCGTGCAGCTCCTCCCTGCAGTGCCACAGCCACCCACCTTCCATCACTGTCTCCTCCACAAAGCAGCTGATTTCAGCCAGTGGGTGAGACACTGTAAACACCTGGTGGCTTTTTATCTACCTCCAGGAACTCAGAGAAAGCTCCTTTCATAATATTTCATCCCTTTATTTTCCTTCTTTTTATTTGCATGGCAGGAAAAAATCCACAGTGGAGTTGTATTATTAGTTATTATCAAACAAAACACTGAGTGTGTGCACTTGGATCACTATTTCTTTAGTCAGGTTCACCCCAAGAGGTAAAAAAACTGCCAGCAGCTGCCTTGGGTAATTTTTTCCAAGACAAAAGGAATATTAACAAGAAAGAAATAGGTTTGGTGGGTTTTTTTTCTTTTAAATCATCGTTTGAGCAAGAAACACAGAAATTGGAGTGATGCAGAGTCCCCCAACAGAAAAGCTCAAACAGAACAGGGAGGATTTAAACAACATGTTTTATTTCATATTTCTTTTAATAAGAAAATGAAAAGCATCTGCTTCCTTCAGAGATCCTCAAAACAGGGAGAGCCACATTTGCACCTCCATCCTTTCCATGCCCAGATTGCCAAAGTTAAGGACCCAAAGTTGTGCCTCCAGCACAAGCTGCTCATTCCAGGAATCTCAGCTGCTCCCTGTTTCCTGGAACCATTTAGGTTGGGAAAGAGCTTTCAAATCCTCAAATGCCAAGGCCACCACTAATCCATGTCCTCGAGTGCCACATCCACGTGGATTTTAATTCCCTCCAGGAATTGTTACCCCACCACTGCCCTGGGCAGCCTTTCTCCATTCCCTAAAGAAATTTTCCCTGATATCCAACCTAAACCTCTCCTGGGGCAACTCGAGGCTGTTTCCTCTTGTCCTTGGGAGAAGAATTCAATGCCCATCTGATTTACCCTCAGTCCCTGCTTGGCTGTGTGGTTTTGGTCCAAGGAATAAAGGAAGGGAGCAGAGGGCACTCTGTATTCCAGGGATGCAGCTGAACTTTTGGGAATGTTTTACTTTATTTCCCCCACTGATTCAGTTCTTACCAACTGGCTTCTCCTCCAACCCATCTTGCTCAGCAGACCTGCTGAACTCAGAGGTTTGGAGCTCTGACATTAATACCTATGGAAGAACCAGTACAGCCCTGGATAAATCCCACCCCTCCCAGCCTGGAAAAAGGGTTTGCTTGGATGAACCCCAGGGATGGGACAGTGCAAGGATCACTCTGCTCTCTGCAGGGCAACAGCAATGGGTACAGCCAAATTTGGGGACTGGGGAAGAAGGATCTGAAGGAAAAATGAAATTATCTGAGGCTGGTTCACTGTGTTCTACTTGAGATGGAGCAGAACAGCACAGGAGGGAAATAGAAATGGAGTTTGTAAAAGATTTAAAAGGGATCTGGACTCGTGAATGCAGATTTTACAAGACTCTCTGATGGAGACCAGAATGCCTGGAGATGCAGCTGTAAAAAAACCCACACAACCTTCAAGGAGTTTCTGGAGGAGATGATTATGGTTCCAGGAAAAGTAATGTGTGTGTGCCAAGGGCTGAAAAACCCAGAATGACAAGTAAAGCTCCAAAAAAAAAAAATAAAAACCTAACCCAAAAGACCCAAGGAGAGCTGAGGAGCTGGAAAGCAGCAGAGTTTGGGTTCATCCATGGGTGACTGTGAATTCACACATGGGGCACCTGGAGAGAAAACCCAGGGCAGGGTTTGGGTTCATCCATGGGCGACTGTGAATTCACACATGGGGCACCTGGAGAGAAAACCCAGGGCAGGGTTTGGGTTCATCCATGGGTGACTGTGAATTCACACATGGGGCACCTGGAGAGAAAACCCAGGGCAGGGTTTGGAGCATCCCTGGATCCCTCAGCCTGATTCAGCATCCAGCACTGGGATGGGAGCTCTGTGTCCCCCAGGCAGGAGGAGCCCATGGACCTCTTCTCTGGACAGGGAATTACAGGATGGCAGGACATGGACTATTTTCCCTTTTCCCTCTGCTGCTGCTCCACTTGCTTTGATCAGGGAGAAATCCCTGCCCTCCCTCCCCAAGGAGCTTCCTCACCCTCTTGGGCTGAGGGGAGAGAATCCCAGACTGGTTTGGGTGGGAAGGGACCTCAAAGCCCATCCAGTCCCACCCTCTGCCATGGGCAGGGACACCTTCCACCAGCCCAGGGTGCTCCAAGGTCCATCCAACCCGACCTTGGACAATTCCAGGACTGGGGCACCAAAGCTTCTCTGCCCAACCTCTGCCAACTTAAAACCCCTCCATCCCACCAAAGCCCAAGGATTACTCCTTTGGGGAGTGACCCAAAAGGACTGGGATCATTGGAAAAACATGGGATTGGTCAGTGCTGGTCCTCACACAACCTGAGAGCACCTCCCTCAAATCCTTTGTCTGGCTGTGCTTGAACCCAGAATCCTTGCAGGATCTGACATCTCCTGCCTCCCACTTGGAAACTGAAGAGCTTCTCTCCTGCCCAAAATCATTAAATCCTTCCAGCAATGGAAAAAAAAAATAAATTCATCCTCATTTGGATTCAAACAGAGATATTTCAGTCAGAAAAACAATTGTTCGTGCAGAACAATAATTGTGGCTTCCAGCCCTGCCAAGCTGGCAGAGCCAAAGGAGGAAGGGAGGGAGGAGATGGGAATAAAGTGTGGCAGGGTGGCCCAGACAGCACCAAGCAGGTTCTCTGGGGAGTATGAAGAGCTCTCCTAATGCCAGCCAGGGTGAGGAGAAGCCAACAGTGCTCGTAGGGAGAGCAGGAAGGGTGGCTTTGAGTGGGGTGGAAGAGCTGGTTCTCAGTTCAGGGGTGGCTCTGTGGAAGCTGCAGGGATTGTAGAACCCAAGGGCACCTTGATGGCTTGGACATGGTCTGTGTGGTCCCACTGAGCCTCAGGGAGAGGCACAGGGAGAGATGGGCAACATGGAAAAGGGGTAGGACGTGGGTGTGGGTACTAAAGGGTCAAGGAAGAGGGAACACAAGAGCTTTTGGACATACAAAGAAGGGAAAAATCAGTTTTGCAAAGGCAAAGCCTTTCACAGCTACGAAAAGTCCCTGATACAGACCCAGCAGAGATCCCGAGGCTGCTCCACACTCACCCTGGAATAATTCATCTCAATTCAGGCCTTTTCCAGGTCTGGCCAACCCTTGGTTGCTCCATTACACCAGCAAAACTCTCAGACCCTGTGCTGAGAACACCCCCCACCCTCTTCCCATGGGATCGGGAGGATCCTGCTCCTTTGCCGTGCATCCAACATCCCCCAAACCCTCACCAGCCAATTCCCCCCTGGCAGTGCCCACTGTGCCCACTGTGCCAGCCGGGTTTTGCTCTCAGGGCATTCTCCCAGGTGGAAAGCAGCTGGATATCCCCACAAACACCCCTCACCCACAGCCCAACACCAAGCACGGTACTCACCCCACGGGGGATGCTCAGCCCCACAGACCCCTTTGTGCCCTGCTTTTTGGGGGGTTACAGGGATGAGCAGAAGGGGAAGAAGCTCTGTCCACCTCCCCTGCTTTGATGCTGGGTATCCACTCATCCCCTCAGCTCCGTTTATCCCCCTATCCAATGATTTATCAAGTGACAAGGGGACAGTTCAGACAAACTCCACGGATTTCATGAGTGAGGTGCAATAATTTGGCACTTTAATAGAAAGGCAGGAGTAAAGGAAAACGCGAGCAGTGAGTTCCCCATGGAGTTCTCATTCCACTGCCCTCAGGGCTGGAAGCCCATGGATAATCCATCAGTCCTTCCTTTGAACGGCAGTGTCTGAAGGCTCTCGTTTATAAGAGAGCTCTTAGCACGTGAAAAGACTTGAAATTTTTGCTTAATTCCCCGTTTCAAAGAGTTTATGGTTCCCAGGAAACCCTAAAGGAGGCAATAAAGAGGAGATATCTTTACTTCTGGAGTTGTCCAGAAAGTTTGGAAAGGGCCCAGCAGAGATCCTGGGACTTCCTGAGGAATGGATGTTCCTGTGCCAGGTCTGGTCGTTTCTGGAACAGCTCCAGGGAAAGGGATTCCATCCCCTCCCTGGGCAGGAGGTGGGGACAATTCCAGGGCTGGGGCAGCCACAGCTTCTCTGGGCACCCTGTGCCAGGGCCTGCCCACCCTCCCAGCCAAGAATTCCTTCCCAATATCCCATCTAACCATTCCCATTGCCCTGTCCCTCCATCCCTTGTCCCCAGTCCCTCTCCAGCTCTCCTGGAGCCCCTTTAGGCACTGCAAGGGGCTCTCAGATGTCCTTGGAGCCTTCTCTTCTCCAGGTGAACCCCCCCAGCTCTTCCAGGCTGTAAATCAGCATTATGGATACCAAAAGAAGGTTGGATGAACCTCACCCACAGCGAGTTGGGATGGCCAATGTAGGGGAAGCAGGAAGAAGGTGTTCACATGTTAGAGATGTCCAAAGGAGGGTAACAAAGATGAGGAAGGGCCTGGAGGGGCATCAGTGAGGACACTGAGGGCATTTGGTGTGCTCTGGAGAAGAGGAGACTGAGGGGAGAGCTCGTTGCAGTGACAGCTTCCTCGGGAGGGGCAGGCTCTGATCTCTGCTCTGTGGGGCCCAGGGACAGCACCCAGGGAAGGGCTGGAGCTGTGTCAGGGCAGGGGCAGGTGGGATCTCAGGGAAACAGGGTGGTGGGCACTGCCCAGGCTCCCCAGGGCAGCCCCAAGGCTGCCAGAGCTCCAGGAGGGTTTGGATGATGCTCTGGGGCACAGGGGGTGACTCTTGGCGTGTCTGTGCAGGGCCAGGGGTTGGACTCGATGATCCTTGTGGGTCCCTTCCAACTCAGCCCAGTCTGTGATCCCTTGACTCTGTGACTCTGTGGCTCTGTTGCTCTCTGTGCCTGCGTGGGCTGAGCAGGAATGTCCCCCTGGAGCTCTGCCCTCCCTGCACACACGGTGGAGTTGCAGCCTCAGCAGCCTCAGCTCCTGCAGCATCAGCTCAGCCTTCCCTCCCTGCCTCAGGACGAGCTCCACGCTGTGTTCCTCTCCAGCAGCGGGCACAGCAGAGGGCACAGCCCTGCCCTGCTCCCAGCAGGCTCCCCAGCAGGTCTGGGCTGCTCTACCCCCAGATCTGGTCCCTGAGGGTGAGGGCAGGATGCTCAGGATGCTCAGGAGCAGCAGGGGCAGGAGAACAGCAGGTTCCCATGGTCTGACAATCCCTCTGCTCCCACCCCGACCTTCAGGCAGGCATGGAGGGATGATATCGATGTGCCCAACCTCCCCCTCTCCCCAGGGTTTTCACCTTCCTTGGCTCTTTTGCTTTAAAGGGACTTGGCTAAGGAAGTGTGAAGGATGGGGGAGACCCTGGGAATTGTTTTCCCAACTGAGGATAATAAATACTCAAACATCCTCCCACCCAATCTGCCCAGCTATCAGAATGGATCCCCCCCAGCTCTGGTTTTCTGTTTTCTCCCAAGAGAAATTATTCCTTTTCTGTGATGCCCCACCAGCCTCTGTGTTAAATGTCACCTCATTCCTTCATCGTTTTCTCATCCCAGTGATCACCTTCACATCCTCATGTGAGGCACAAATCACTGAATCCCACAGTGGTTTGGGTGGGAAGGGACCTTAAGGATCATCCAGTGCCACCCCTGCCATGGGCAGGGACACCTCCCACCAGCCCAGGGGGCTCCAACCTGACCTTGGGCACTTCCAGGGATCCAGGGGCAGCCACAGCTTCTCTGGGCACCCTGTGCCAGGGCCTGCCCACCCTGCCAGCCAGGAATCCCTTCCCAATATCCCATCTATCCCTGCCCTCTGGCACTGGGAAACCATTCCCCTTGTCCTGTAGCTCCAAGCCCTCAGAATTCCTCAGAAATTCCTCACAGAGCTGACTCAAAACACAGATTAGTTCCATGATTATACATTTCATCAAATGCGATTTATTTTGGGTGGAAACTCAATCACTGGGAGGTTTTCATGTAATTATTTGGGTTTTCTGGAAAACTAATCAGTTTGGCTGCCTAGACTCAGCCCTGCTGGCTCTGTACAAATCTACCAGTCCTCAGGAGAGCCTTTTGGACCCTTCAGGGAATGAACCATTAATTTTGGTGTATGTAACATCTTTGGAGCCCAAATGGTCCTAAAACCCTTTCTAACTTCCCTTCCTTAACTGGTGGCCCAACAAGGATGAGTTGGTGGCCAGCTGATGGTGAAGGCACCATCCATCCAGCCCTGAGGCATCTCTGGTGGGGCCCACAGCTTTGCATCCTTCCTCCACCTCTCTGGGTGGTGTTTCCTCAGTGGGAATGTCTGAACTGGGGGGGTGTCGATTCCAGCTGTGGCCAGATGTGATGTTCTGATGGTCCTCACCTGGCCCCTGCTAGGTCCAAAAGCTGTGGGATAATGTAATGAAATTTCCTTCTTATCTTCCTGGAGATTGAAATGTCATCCCTGAGGGACATGTGTGAAGCCACAACAAGGCAGAGCTGTGATCTGTGATTCCATCTCAGTGACTGATCCAAAACATCCCGCTGTAAAAGGAACGTCCACTCAAACATCTCATTTTCGGAAGGAACTTCATGCAGATTTCCAGCCGAGCTGCAGTAATGCTGATGGATATCCAGGGAATTCGGTAAAGAAACACTCCATAAATCCGGACAATTTGAAGATGTTGACATTCCAAGCACACAGAACCCTGACTTTACACCACACACCGTTTATGGGTTGGCTGTTTGCTCACAGCCCAAGCCAACGACTCCGCACCAAAGACATTCATTTTTGTTATAAAGCTCCAGGCAGGGAATCAATTTTACCTGGGTTATTTTCAGCTGCAAAAGAGGAGCAGCAGAATGAAATCCAAGTGCTGCATGGCCGGGTGGCCCAGCTCTGATATCACCTCAGAAAGCCCTCCCTGTCAATGCTTTATGCCCTCAACAACAGGTATCTCATGACCTGCTTTGTACCCACTCATTCTTCAGCAGCCCCTCTGGCTGGTTAGAGGTTCAATCCCCTGTTTTGTAAGGAATTTTCTCCCTTTGGTGCAGCTCTGGTTGGTAGTTTAAGCCTGGATTCATGGAATGATTCATGCTGGAAAAGTCACCTAGACCACTGAGTCCCCCCCAGCACTGCCAAGGCCACCACTAACCCATGTCCCCAAGTGCCACATCNGAAGGGAAAACCTATGTGAGGTGGCACCAAAAGCTTGGGATTTTGCCCCATTTCCAGGGCAACTCCTGCTTTGTTGGGATCCTGGTGGTAATGGGAGGAGAGCAGTGACCTCTTTCAGGAAGTCCCATGGTATTAAATCCATTTAATTACAGCATCATGGAACTATTGAGGTTGGAAGAGGACTCCAAGACCATCAAGTTTTCAACCTNAAGACATTCATTTTTGTTATAAAGCTCCAGGCAGGGAATCAATTTTACCTGGGTTATTTTCAGCTGCAAAAGAGGAGCAGCAGAATGAAATCCAAGTGCTGCATGGCCGGGTGGCCCAGCTCTGATATCACCTCAGAAAGCCCTCCCTGTCAATGCTTTATGCCCTCAACAACAGGTATCTCATGACCTGCTTTGTACCCACTCATTCTTCAGCAGCCCCTCTGGCTGGTTAGAGGTTCAATCCCCTGTTTTGTAAGGAATTTTCTCCCTTTGGTGCAGCTCTGGTTGGTAGTTTAAGCCTGGATTCATGGAACGATTCATGCTGGAAAAGCCCTCTAGATCACTGAGTCCCCCCAGCACTGCCAAGGCCACCACTAACCCATGTCCCCAAGTGCCACATCCCCACGGCTTTTAAACCTCTCCAGGGGTGGTGAGGCAAGAGCAGAGGTGACTTAAAGATATTTAGGTATGGACATGTTTGAGGAAGGACAAAATCATCATAATGATGGACAGACCAAGGTCTTCTNATTGAGGTTGGAAGAGGACTCCAAGACCATCAAGTTTTCAACCTTGATTATGCCATGCAAGACAGGCAATCCCATGGAAGGTGCTGAGCCCATCCCTCCCCGGGGCTGCTGGTCCTCAGCTGTGACACCAGACTCAGGAAAAGGGCTGGTTGTGAAATCCCTGTTCCCAGCATCTCATGATTTCCTGGGAATATCAGCCCTCATTTTTCCTTTAAGCAGATTCCCAGCTTTCCTGGAGTCAGGGAAAAATAAAGACCAGCCTTGAAACAGCACTCAAGGGCTTAGATCTAATGAAGGAACATACATTGACCACTGCCCTGGGCAGCCTGTTCAGTGCCCAGCACCCTCTGGGGGAAGAACCTTCTCCTGATATCCCACCTGACCCTGCCCTGGGACAGCTCCAGATGTTTTCTGGCTCCTGGAGCTGGTCACAGACAGCACGAATTGGTGCTTGATGCTGGAGCAGCCAGGATGGCTCTGCCTTCCCTCATCTCTGCCCCACTCCAGGACCACCATGCCCAGCGACCCCTCCTCATTTTCGACCCTCCCTGCACCTCTGGTACCTCCATGTGGGTGCTTTGGACCTACTTGTGGCTCCAAGGAGAAGCCACCAGCACAAAGAGCTCCAGTGCTCCATCCCTGTCACCCCTGTGGTCCTGCAATGGTGGCCACAGCCGAGTCCCTGCAGCTCACGGGCCATTTTGCACTTGGCTGAGTTAACCACTTTACTAAAAATCAAGATATATGAGCGTCTACGGCCCGTGCTTCATCCCCTAATTTAGTAATTCTCTCCAAAATGTAATTAAGTTTGCCTAGCATGATTTATCCTTAATAAACCGGAGCTGCTGGCAGATCTGTTCTCCTCCTGGTGTTTTGAGCTATTAATATTTGCCCAGCAATTTCACCGCGATTTGAAGGGAGATTCATAAAGCCTTGTATGTATTGTCTAATTAATAAACAACGCTAATACACAAGTGGAAGCAAATGAGCAGTGCCCAATGTTTGCAGATAATTAATTCTGCCACCAAGCCCATCAGCGGGGGGGGGATGTCAGCAGGGAGGCTCCAGCTTGGTCCTCAAGGCAAGAAGGGATGAGAAGTGTTGTTTAAAATCAAAGATAAAAAAATTTCTGGCCAATTTTAGTACGGAAAGGTAGAGAGCATTTCCTTTAATTAAGGCCTTATGGTGCATAACATACACAAGCACAAGTTTCACAATTTTATTGCACTAATTAATTATCATATCTCACCATTATATGATGGGACACATCCAGCCTAAAAGTTGTCCCCCTGGACCTCCCTCAGGCACCACCACCCCAAAATTGAGCTCACAAAGACCCCATATCTTCATCTCCCTCAGTATCTTCTCTCCTGTTTGGAACCATTTCAGAGTTTCTGGGTCTTCTGAGTGGTTGTGACTCTCTCATATCCATTGTTATATCTTATTCTGAGAACATTTTCTACAATCTTTGTCTGTTGGAATTTTTGATGGGGAACATTAAACAATATTTGAGGAGTCTAATACAAAAGTACTTGGCTAAAGTGCTACCAAAAGGGCTAAAATGTTATACTAAATTCTATATAATCCTAGATTTTAGGGCATCCAATTCATAGAAACACGGAATATCCTGAGTGGGAAGGGACCCCCAAGGATCCTCCAGTCCAGCTCCTCCACCAATCCCACCCTGTGCCTGAGGGTGTTGTCCAGACGCTCCTGGAGCTCTGGCAGCCTTGAGGTCATGACCACGTCCCTGAAGAGCCTCTCACCAGAGCTGCCTTGGTGTCTCAGACCAAAGTCCCCATGTCCCCGTGGTCTGTGGGAGCAGATGTTGCGTGAGGAGGAGGAGAAGGGAGGGTGTGACACCAGCAAAGCCCCTCCTGGCTCCATCTGTCACCCCGAGGCTCTGAGTGTTCTGGGGACTCCCCAAGCCACCACCATGTCTGGTGGCTTGTCCTGCCCATCTCCTGCTCTGAGGTCACACCTCCTGTTGGGACCATGAGCGTTGCCTGCCCTGCTCTTCTCTCTGCTGGATCCAAACACCTTTTAATTGTCATATTTTCCCTGTGAAGATAATTAAGCACCACAATGAAATTATTAAAGATCTCCTCTTTTCATGACACCAAACACTTTTGGAAGAGCATCATGGATCTTAATTCCCTNCTTGGTGTCTCAGACCAAAGTCCCCATGTCCCCGTGGTCTGTGGGAGCAGATGTTGCCTGAGGAGGAGGAGAAGGGAGGGTGTGACACCAGCAAAGCCCCTCCTGGCTCCATCTGTCACCCCGAGGCTCTGAGTGTTCTGGGGACTCCCCAAGCCACCACCATGTCTGGTGGCTTGTCCTGCCCATCTCCTGCTCTGAGGTCACACCTCCTGTTGGGACCATGAGCGTTGCCTGCCCTGCTCTTCTCTCTGCTGGATCCAAGCACCTTTTAGTTGTCATATTTTCCCTGTGAAGATAATTAAGCATCACAATGAAATTATTAAAGATCCCCTCTTTTGGTGACGCCAAACAAACACTTTTGGAAGAGCATCATGGAGCCTAATTCCCTGTTTTACTGGTTTTCTGTGGCCAGGGCTTGCTAGGGTGGGGCTACAGGAGTGGCTTCTGTGAGAAGCTGCTGGAAGCTTCTCCCATGTCCTGCAGTGCCAATTCCACCTGGCTCCAGGATGGACCCACCACCGGCCAAGGCTGAGCCCACCATGGAGTGATGGCAACAATTCTGTGAAAACATATTTAAAAAATGAAAAAAAGAACAAAAGAGTTGTTGGGCAGGTGAAAAGTGCGGTCAGGGAGGAGCAGAGTGAGAACATGAGCAATGTGGACCCCGAGGTCAGAGGAGCAGGAGGTGGTGCAGGGGCTGGAGCTGGGATTGCCCTGCAGCCCGTGGGGAAGCCCCTGGTTTGGCAGCTGTGCCCCTGCAGCCCATGGAGGGGGTGCAGAGATCCATGAGGAGCCCTCTGAAAGAGGGATGTGACCCCTTGGGAAGGCTGTGCTGGACAAACCTCCTGGCAGGGACCTGCAGCCCGTGGAGAGGGGAACCCACACCAGAGCAGGTTCATTGGTAGGACTTGTGACCCTGTGGGGGACCCACCTGGAGCAGCCTGAGCCTGAAGGACCGACCCCATGGAGAAATGCCCCACATGGCAGCAGTTTGGGAAGAACTGCAGCCCATGGGATGGACTCACACTGGAGAAGCTGGTGAAGGGCTGTCTCCCATGGGGAGCAGGGGAAGGACTCCAAATCCTCTCCCTGAACAGCAGCAGAAACGAAAGGTGACCACAACCCCAGTCCCACCTCCCTGCGCCGCTGGAAGGGAGAAGGTCGAACTTGGAAGGAGGGAGGGATGGGGGAAGGTGGTTTTCAGATTATTTTACTTCTCACTNCAGGGACCTGCAGCCCGTGGAGAGGGGAACCCACACCAGAGCAGGTTCATTGGTAGGACTTGTGACCCTGTGGGGGACCCACCTGGAGCAGCCTGAGCCTGAAGGACCGACCCCATGGAGAAATGCCCCACATGGCAGCAGTTTGGGAAGAACTGCAGCCCATGGGATGGACTCACACTGGAGAAGCTGGTGAAGGGCTGTCTCCCATGGGGAGCAGGGGAAGGGCTCCAAGTCCTCTCCCTGAGCAGCAGCAGAAACAAAAGCTGACCACAACCCAGTCCCACCTCCCTGCACCACTGGAGGGGAGGAGGTGGAACTTGGAAGGAGGGAGGGATGGGGGGAAGGTGCTTTTCAGATTATTTTAGTTCTCACTCTTCTGCTCTGATCCCTTCAGTAATAAATTCCATTAGTATGCCCACGTTGAGTCTGTTTTGCCCTGATGGTGATCACTAAGTGACCTCTTCTGGCTCTTAACTCANAGCCTGAAGGACCGACCCCATGGAGAAATGCCCCACATGGCAGCAGTTTGGGAAGAACTGCAGCCCATGGGATGGACTCACACTGGAGAAGCTGGTGAAGGGCTGTCTCCCATGGGGAGCAGGGGAAGGGCTCCAAGTCCTCTCCCTGAGCAGCAGCAGAAACAAAAGCTGACCACAACCCAGTCCCACCTCCCTGCACCACTGGAGGGGAGGAGGTGGAACTTGGAAGGAGGGAGGGATGGGGGGAAGGTGCTTTTCAGATTATTTTAGTTCTCACTCTTCTGCTCTGATCCCTTCAGTAATAAATTCCATTAGTATGCCCACGTTGAGTCTGTTTTGCCCTGATGGTGATCACTAAGTGACCTCTTCTGGCTCTTAACTCAGAATCCTTCATTGTATTTTCTCTCCTCTGTCCAGTTGCAGAGCTTTAGTGGGTACCTGATGTCCAGCCAGGGCCAACCCACAGCACTTGTAGATGTGTTTTTTATCCCATATCCCACCTGGGGTCATGATCCCAGCCTGGATTCTCGTGTCTTCTCCTGCCCTGATGCACACCCAGAACATTCAGGTCCCTCCATCTGCTACCCCACAAAAACCTCTCCTGGAGCACCTGCAGAGCTGCAGCAGCCAGGAGAAGGTCACCAGCTCCTTCAGGGATCTATTTCCAGAGAAATCAAACACATTGATGGCTGAAAGGCTCTTGTCTCTGCAAATCATTAGCTCAATAATACATTAAAATAAATGTCAGGTTTAGGTCACTGCGCACTGGGAGAGGAGATGACACGAGCCATTTGCCCCCGTCACCTCTGCCTGAGTCTTATCACACCTTTTAAATATCTCCAGAGAAGAGCTTAAAAGAAAGGCAGGGATGGCTGAAAAATTTAAGTCAAGGCAGGGATGGCTGAAAATTTCAATCAAATTAGTTTTTCTGATGGCAAGTTGGCATTTCAGCAGGATGAAAACACATAGACAAAAGAGCCAAAAAGGAAAAATAAAAATCCAACAACAAACTACAGCAGAAGGTCCTGGCTTCTCCGAAGTTATTTTGGGTACTTTTTTCAGTTCAAAGCCCACATTTTCTGCAGATACCCCCACCTCCAGCCTGGTGCTTGGCAGAGGCTCCAGCCACCCCAGCCTGGGGTGGGGAAAAGGGTGCTGAGACCAAGCCCAGAGCAGTGGGTGGCTCTGGTTGGAGCTGGGCAAGGGCCAAAGCCCTGAGCTGGTTTCAAGGACAAGCTGAAGGAGCAGCTTTAATTCCCTGCGTTGCCAAACCAAGATCATCCACTGCTGAACCATCTCCAGTGCTGTGCCCAGTTCTGGGGCCCTCAGGACAAGAGGGACATTGAGGGATTGGAAGGAATCCAGGGATGGGAACGGAGCTGGGGAAGGGGCTGGAGCTCCAGGAGAGGCTGAGGGAGCTGGGGGGGCTCAGCCTGGACAAAAGGAGGCTCAGGGGGGACCTTCTGGCTCTGCAAGTCCCTGATGGCTCCAGGCAGGGATTGGACTCTGCTCCCAGGGCACAGGGACAGGAGGAGAGGGAACGGCCTCAGGCTGGGCCAGGGCAGGGGCAGGTGGGACAGCAGGAGGAATTTCCCCATGGAAAGGATGGTTGGACATTGGAAGGGGCTGCCCAGGGAGGTTTGGAGTGCCCAGCCCTGGAGGTGTCCAAGGAATTATTGACTGTGGCACTCAGGGACAAGGTGGGCATCGGGCACAGGGTGGACTCAATGACCTTGGAGTTCTTTTCCAGCCTCAAGGGTTCTGTAACCCTGTGAGCTTCTCCAGAAACAAAGTTCACACATTTTGATGTTCTGCCCCCAAACGGCCCCCCAGAGCCATTCCACAGCCCCTTCCCCATCTCCTGGAGCTGTCAGAGCACTCCCTGCTCTCCTCCTGGCAGCCACTCCGTGCCATTTCCCACTCCAATGCATTTAAAGGTGCATGTATAGCACAAAGTAGATGTTTACAATTTATAATGGTGTTCCAATTATGGGCTGGGAAAGCTGCTGGAATTGAGCCTGTCTCTGTTATTTATGGGCAGTGTAATCCTAACCCAATAGATACCTCTCAGGAAGAAAGCTCCCATTTTTCACCAGAGCACCCAAAGCAATTCTTCATGCTAATAGAGTCTGTTATCAGAGGGAAATAAGGCAGCAGAGCCACCTCAGCAGCTCCCTGGAGACCAGCATTCCGAAAGGATCCAGAGGTCTTGATCACAAAGCAACAGGCTGCTAAAAATTTGGGGATACACCAAGAAAATGAATGATTGGACTGGGAGGAGGAGCAGGGCTGCTCACCTCCCACCAGGAGATGGAGAATGGGGCAAGATCCTCATCCTCTCTGTGCCAACAACATCCCTCCTCTTCCCTTGAGTCCCTTGGAGCATTGGGACACTTGGAGATTGGTCCACAGCCCTGTGACATCCCAGTTTTATCCAGGCACTGCTGCCTGTTTCTCCAGAGGAACTGAAGTCCACACAATGGGGACAAGGGATGTTCAGCCCAGCTGATCCAGGGGACACTCAGGACACCCAAAATTGAGATCCCACCTGGTTGGCTTTTCCTTGTCTATAAGGAAGGACTTCCTATGGATGGTGACCCCAGGTCTCACAACACCTCCTGCAGACTGGCAGGAGAGGAACTCCAAAGCCAGGAGGTCTCAGGCACATTTTGGGGGTAACAAACCCTGTCCTGATCTGTCTCTGCACAGACCAGTCCATGACAGATTCCTCCAAACATCCCTGTCCAGGGTGCACAGGCTGAAGGGCTTCTAGTAGTGAACAATCCCAGAATGGTTTGGGTTGGAAGGGACCTTGAAGACCATCCAATTCCACCCCTTGCCATGGGCAGGGACACCTTCCACTAGCCCAGATTGCTCCAAGAACTGTCCAGCCTGGCCTTGGACACGTCCAGGGATGGGGCAGCCACAGCTCTGAGAAATTCATTTCAGTGCCTCACCACCCTCACAGGGAAGAATTTCTTCCTAATATCCAATCTAAACCTTCCCTCTCTCAATCTGGAGTATATACACATAATATATATAAAAAATACAGTTTGGGCTCATTAGGGCCCAACTAAGAGCAAGATCCTTGAATAAACTCTCTCCTCTCTCCTCAAATATCTCCCCAAGGGTTCCTGCCAGGCTGGGAGAAGAGCAGCAGCCAAGGGACAGTCATCTCCATCTCAATCTTGATGACCTTGATTTCACATGACAAGCTGCATACTTAATTAATTAGAGAAAAAAAACCCTCCGATCCTTCTAAAAGGCCATTCTTTTAATTTTGACAGGTAATTACAGGCGAAGAAATGATAAATCTTCCTGAACACTGTTTGTCTTTAGCAGAGGCATTAATTATGGATGTTCTCAAGCCAAGGCTGGCTGGAGCTGGAGCTGTGTCAGTGGATGAAGAAGTGCTCAGGACCACCTTGAGTGTGACTCCCTGATGGGCAGCTCCATCTCTGCAATCCTTCCCGAGCCGTAGGAGGAATCGTGCTCTTCTGTGGCTCCGTAGCAGGAGAGAGGGATTGAAACAGCTAAATAAAATTCACTGGAGAAACTCATAACAGCACGACACACTTGGCCTCTGGAACTCATTGCCATCATCTATCATCTGGCAGCGTTTAAAAAGGGATCACCATGTTAGGCAGATAATAAGAAAACCCAGAGTTATAGCAAAGAGGGGGGAAAGGAGGGAGAAACCGAAATATTCTATAAAGAGTGGAAATAAGAGCCTGTTCTCTCATGGCACTGATGTGCTCAGCCCACAGGGATGTCACCTGCTCTTCATGTCCTCCAGAGGAAGAGGAAACCACCACCTCAATGGCTGGAATGACTTCCAAACTCACCATCCAGTGGTCAGGAACTGCCCCTGTGCCTCTTGGACCTGGCATTAATTTGTGTCTCTCTTCTCTATCCAACCAACAATCTCCACAAAGCTGCAGGATCTCCATCAGCCCAAGAGGAGGATGAAGACAGGACATTGCTGTGCTTGTTCCCCACATCCCAAGGGCTGCCAAAGTCCCAGCAAAGATGGTGCTTTTTTTAAGCTGCCATGGCCAAGTTTCTACTTGTTTATCACACCGAGGTGATTCACTTTGGTAGGTGATAAACCAAAGTCACCAAAGCACCAAGGTCAGCCAAAAGAAGGGGTTTGATTCAGAGCTGGCATGAAAACAACAGCTTAGGTGAGCCCAGCTTGGCTCTGCTTCTGGTCATGAGCCAAACCAGCTGCCAACATGTAGGTCACATGGAGGTGCCAAATGAAGCAGCCACCAACCTTTTCTGAGGCTCATTTGCATGTCCCATCCTTGGAAGTGTCCAAGGCCAGGTTGGATGGGCCTTGGACCAATCTTGGGACAGTGGAAGGTGGAACTGGTTGGGCTTTAGGGTCTCTCCCAACCCAAACCGTTCTATAGCTCTGAAAGCCTCCTCCTGTAGCACTGGCCCTTCCTGGAAAATACCTAAAATCCATAAAAATCCAATTCCCTCTCGCTGGTTTCTCTTCCAGCTTTGCAACTGTCGCATTGCAGAAAAGGGGTTCATCCCTTCCCCGTGTTGTCCCCAGGAGCATCCCTGTGACTGGATGAAAGTCCAGGCTCTGCTCCAGCCCCGCATCCCATCCCAGAGAGGATGGAGCAGCTGCTGGGATGTGGCAACAGCCCCTCGGGAAAGGTTCCAGCCGAGAAGATTCTCTCATCGCGACCTTTGGGCTTTGAGCGATTCCCTGCCTGGCTGGGGGGATAAGCAAAGGCAGCCCGTACATCTGTAGGAGTCATTAGCAGGGCAATTAGCGCTGGCTCCGCTTGGAACGATCATTAAGAGGGCGATTTGCAAAGACCGGCCATAAATCAATCCGAGCTGGGGGGATGTTAAAACCAGCGCCCATCCGCGGAGGGGACCTGGCAGGTCACGACAGCCCCTCCGTGGGGCTCTCCCTGCTTTTCCCAGCCCGCCCAAAAAGTTTGGATTAAACAGAAGGGTTGAGGTGGAGGTTGGCACAGGGATGGAGGATCCAGCAGCATCTCCTCTCCATCCGCTGGCTGCGGTGGGGTGGGGTGGGGTGGGGTGGTCCCTGCGTGGGCAGCAGTGCCTGGCCCAGCTGTGCTGACACTGGGCAGGGTTTGTCCCATCCTGGCCAAAGCTGAGGGACAAGGCAGCTTTTCCAGGCTGACACCACATGGGATCAAGGTCACAGAAGGGTTTGGGTTGGAAGGGACCCTGAAGATCACCCAGTTCCACCCTTTGCCCTGGTCAGGGGACGCTTTGCAGAGGTCCAGGAAAATCCAGGTGGTGGGAGGTGCCACCTGGCACCATAACTTGGTGCTCAGCCCCCTTTGTGACCCTTTCCTGAGTTGTTACTCAGCCCTTCTGCAGACTCAAGCTCTTCCCACAGAGTTTTATCCTGGTTCCAAGGGCTGGACTCTGATTTTGGCTGGATGCTGAGCTCCCCATCCCCTCAGAGGGGAGGCTGCAACCCTCCATCCCCCTCCCTGCCCTTCCATGTCCTCTGTGGCAATGCAGGATTCCACACTTTTCTATCCATGATTTCCTCCCCAGCATTAAGACATCAGAGGAAAATCCAAAATTCACTGCACACCACTGTGAGGGTTTTCCAGATGCCCAAGATAAGCCCATCCTGGGTACCAAGAGGTGTTCCCCCAGGGAAATGTCCTGCCTTGGCAGATATTGTCCCACCCACAGATGCAGCACCAAGGGAAGCATCCCTGGATGTTTGTACCAAGCCATAATCACCCTGGAGTCACATTATTGCTCTTTGAACAGCCTCAGACAGAAACAAAGGAGAAAGCCAAATTATTAAACCTCTTAATCACTCCTTGTCACCGAGAGAAGGAGAAAGGTTTGGAGCACCATTTGTGGTGGAGCCACAATAGAAACCCTTTTGTGGGGCTGAGCAACCAGTGATGGTCACCTCTGCTTGGATATTTGTCCACCACCTGGGTGACCACACCAAGCCTTGGAGGCCTTCAGGAGCTTTTTGGTCCCCACCTCACTTGAGGTTTTCATGGCACGAGGAGGAGGGGACGGCAGTGTTGGGATGATACGGGGCTCAGTGTGCTGGAGTCTGTGAGCTGGTGAGACACATTGCTATGGAAACAGGAGCACCACGCACCTGAGACAGACCTGCAGGAGAAGACAAAGAGAGCTGAGAGGCACAGAAGAACAGGAGGGCTGTTCTAACCCTTCCCAGCCGGGTGCAGGCACCACAGGTCACCCAGGCTGAGGAGAGAGAACATCCAAGAAGAGGTGAAACAGAGATGGGAGAGGCAGGTCAGCTCTGCTGGGAGGGCCCTCCATGCCCAGCAGGGACAGATGGACACAGGACCACCCTCAGCTGCCCTGTGTGGCTGCACTGGGGGGGAAACCAGCAGGGAAGCCAACAAGTGGGCCACCACTTAAGGAGATGATGTCCCCAAGCCCTTCTACTGCAGAGCACATCAAACCAGCCTGGGTACGATGCCCAGGGCAGAAGAATAAGGTGACAGTGTGGTGAGGAGATGGTTTGAGATCTAAGGGCACCCTGGAGGGAGCTAAAGCTTGTCCCTGGCATGGGGACAGCTGCAAACACATCCCATGGTGTTGAAGTCTCATAATCCCCACCTTTCTCCTCATTCCTTCTGCCACAGATTAACAGGCACATCCAATGTTGAATCCCTGAGACCTTCCCAGCACCACAGACCACCCCATCCCCCCCCTTCCCCAAAAACTCTTGTGGAAATGAACCCCCTCAAACCATTCAGGCTCCACAGGAAAACCCACCCCTTCTGAAGATGTTTCCTCACATGTGGGACCTCCCTGCCCAAAGCACCAGCCCCATTTCTGACCCAGCTCCCCCCCAGCCACCCCTTCCCTCTGGCACCTTTATCCATCCCCCTGTTTAGCTCTTCCAGAGATGCTCCATTTGAACAAAGCCATGTCACAGTCCTCTTTTTGAGGAGCTGCACAACACAAACTCTTTTTTCCCCTCCGCCAAACACTTTCTCCTTTTCACCCCTCACTGAAAATAAAGTATAAAGGGACCTATCCTGCCTCCTAAAGCTTAATTAGTTGTCTTTTTTTCTCCCCACTTGCACAGAAATTGCTCCCACCGGTGTTTCAGGGCTTGCAAAAGTGACAGTTTTATCATTTAGTCATTGAAGGTTTTCAAATCCCTCAATTATACACAATTCACAGCGGTTTGAAGAAACCAAAGAGCATCAGCAACTTCTTTAACAATCGACACAAAAGCATCTTCTAAGTGTCTCTTTTATGTGGCTTTGCCCATAATCACGGCGAGGAGATAAAGTTCTGTAATTTATTTGCACTAATATAGTCAGGCAGCAATTGATGTTTTTTTATGAGGGTGAATATGTCTGTGGGATGTACTAATGTTTATAGGCCGGTAAATTTGATTTATATGGAATAATCAGCACTGCTATTGGTAAAGGCCCAGAGAGCTAATATGATTTGCATTGATGAGATTAATAGCAATTAAAAGCTTCCAGGTTTGCAGAGCACAGCTGCCTCCTGATTCCCAGCGGCTCCAGCCCCAGCAGGTGAAGGGGATTCTGCTTTGCAGGCAGCCAGCAGGTGTTTGACCCCCCAAAACCTCCCAGATCCTGGGGGATTTGGTTGTTCCTTCTGGTCCCAGCCATGGCAATAACAAGTCTACTCATGCAGGAGGAGGTGCTGGCTCTGCTCAACATTTCCCTCATTTAAAGTGATGTAATTTAAGGGAAAGTCACAGGATGGTCTTGTGTGCCATGGAGTGGGGCAGGAACAGCCTCTGGAAGTGTCTGCTCGTCCCCCCGAGCCAGGAGGAAGGTGCAGAAGGGATTTTGTGGCTCCAGCAGCTCATGATTACGGTGGTGTTTCAGTGCCCTCTTGTGCCCAAGCACCGAGGGTTTGCAGAGGGGCTGAGCCCGGGGAAATGCTGGTGCCAAGGTCTCCTGGTGGCTTTGGGAAAAGGGAAGAAGGTTTTCCATCAGGATCAACCCCCGGGTTGGTCCCGGTCTCTGAAGAGGTAAAGCCACTTAAAAATTAGGCTGAATGCTTTAAGTACCAAGTGGATCCCAAATGAGGTCACCCATGGCTGGGAAGAAAGAAGGGATTTGGGGTGACTTTTTGCCTGTGGAGTGCCCTGGGAGGTCCATCCTCTGCCCTTGAGACCCCAAGGCTGTGGGCTGATAACTCAGAGCTTAATCATGTGCCTTACATGAGGTGTCAGGCAGAGCTGAGGTACAACTTGGCTCCAGATGGAGCTGGGATAGACTGGGACAGGTGAGGGATGGAATGAAAAGCAGTAATTTCCTTCCACAATGAGAAGCCCACCTGCCCAGGTGAAGGCAGTGGTGTGCTCTGAGCTTGGCACCTGCTCACCCTCCACTCTGCTGGGAGACTTCTACCAGCAATCACAGAGTCGTGGAGTGGTTTGGGTTGGGACAGAACTTAAAAGTTCATCCAACTCCACCCCCTGCCATGGACAGGGACACCTTCCACCAGCCCAGGGTGCTCCAAGCCCATCCAACCTGGCCTTGGACACTCCCAGGGATCCAGGGGCAGCCACAGCTTCTCTGGGCACTCTGTGCCAGGGCCTGCCCACCCTGCCAGCCACCAATTCCTTCCCAATATCCCATCTATCCCTGCCCTCTGGCAGTGGGAAGCCACTCCCCTTGTCCTGTCCCTCCAGACCCTTATCCAAAGTCTCTCTCCAGCTTTCAGCTCAAACCCTGAGACACTGAAAGGCACCACAAAGTCAGTGGTCCCACAGCTGGGAGGGGACATTGTCCCTAACAATGTCACCCTGCCAGAAAGGGAAGACCAAGGGCTGTCCATGGATTCGTGGGCTGAGCCTGTAGCTGTCCTGGAAACAACAGGGTGACACATGGCCGAGATCTCTGTGAGAAATGTCCCTCCCACCCCAAAATCTGCATCTGTCACGAAGCAGAGCCATCTCCAACCAATAATCTGTTGGTTGAACACTTCCCTGGGCTCTTGGGACCCACTGGTGCCTGGGGATGGATTTAACACAACAAGAGCACACCCAAGGCATGCACCAAACCAACTATCCAATAAAATCTAACACTGGTGGACTCTGCAAAGCCCAGACTGGAGTTGGTGGCTCTCTCCTGGTTCACTGGATCCTCCCTCTGGAGGACAGCTTTGTTTGGAGATCTCTGCACTCATCCTGGCCCTGGGCTCTGGGTCTTTCCTTGGCACGATCAAAGCCGTCATCAGACAATACCGGTCCCTGCTCTCTTCCTCCTCCTCCAATGACTGTCCCTTTGGGAGAGTTTTCCACCTCCCAGGAGTGTCATTTCGACAAGCTGAAGATCCCCCTTCCATCCCCAAAGAACAAAGTGGCCACCGCACAGATTTGCAATCTCCGTGTTAATTGCATTTGCCTCCGGGGACTGCCCTGACCTCCAAAAGGGAGATTTAATTGAAAAATCTGCAAAGGATGCTCCTGGTTTTTCATGCAGAGAGGAAGTTTCCCTGATTTGTGCGGACAGCTAAGAGCAAGGACCTTTCCAGCGAGGCTGAGCCTCACCTATGCTGATGAGCTGGGTCTGACTAATTGGGCTTCAGCCTAATAACAGAGAAGAACACGGAGTAATCACGTTTGCTCCCAGCTGCCACACAGAAGGTCCTTTAACCAGCAGCCGCTGGGCTCTGTCTCTGGTGCTAACGAGCTGCCACCCGGTGGGATGCTGGAAAAGTTCACAGTTTTCAGAGGAACTCCAGCAAAGGAATTGTTGGGCTCTCCACACCTCTGAAAATGTCACAGGAGGAGGTTAAAACCTGCACCTGAGTGAGTGGAGGAGCTGGTGTGGTGCCCGGTGAGCCTGGGAGCTCCAGGTTGTTTGCACGGTGGGAAAAGGGAAAAGAGGATTTTTCCCAAGTGCCTGCTGGTTCCTGGAGAGGAAAATGAAACAGAAGTGCTGCTGAAGCTGCCAGAGCTCTCAGGCAACACAGCAACTGCAAAGACACACCTGCTAAGGACTGGGAACACTCACAGAGATGTTTTCCTGCTGGGAAAATTGTGCTGTGATTTATTGGCAACCTCTGCCCCGTGCAGGGAAATCTCCTGCTGGCAGCAGCATGTTGGGATGGAGGATTTCGTATCCCAACAGGAGTGGGGAAATCGAGGAGAGGGTAAAAGAAGCCACTTATTGAAGGTTATTAAGCAACCCAGGGACTGGAGGAGGGCCTGGAGGGCTGCTGGCCCAGGTGTGTCCCCAAGCCCTGGGGCTTTCTGTGTGTGCTCATGGCAAGACAACAGGAATGAGAACAGAGCAGGAAAATCAGCAAAGCCCTAATCCTCACAATCCNTGACTGCATGGCGGAAGAGCAGAGCCACGTGTGTCCTCTGTGGGAATGAACATCCATCATCATTGCTGTCCATGGAGCCACCTGCAATGGGACTGGGATGAAGTCCCACTGAGGAAAGGTTGAAAGGAGCCTTTTTTGACCCACTAATACATGGGAATTTGCTCTGGGGTAGGTCTTCGGTGACAACCACCACTTGAAGAGGCTCCACCATGACCTTCCTGTGGGTTTTGCCTGTGCCCAGGACACTGTGGTGAAGCCACTGGGGGGGAAAGTCATTGTCACTTTTCCTGCCCATCCTGGTGCCTTCCTCGAACAGGCAGGGACTGCACAGGAGCCAGACTGCCCCAAAATCCTAGAAACCACCCCAAATCCACTGGTAAACTTGCTGG